>OU342455.1:4232500-4637500 GCA_910589575.2 Carcina quercana | reverse complement strand
TCATGTCTTCAGTTTTGGGAGATTCCGAAAAACGACACTGACTGGATTGGAGGGGTTCGCATTTGGCCTTCATCTCACCTGATGGCGACGACAAAATTGTTGACAAACCCCCTGAATTTATAAGTTATTTTAGTCATTTTCATTCATTGTTATTAGCCAGGAAGTGTCCATGCCTTGGGTCATAGGTCCATCTAGCAAGGGCACGGCCAGGTACACGTTTCCCGGTTATCGGTTCTTCGAGCGATGTGACCTGCTCATTGCCACTTCAGCTCACTGAGTCGTCGAGCTATCTCAGTAACGTTAGTTCGTCTACGGATTTTTGGTAGTCACAGACAGACTGTTAGATTTTATGGATACCAATCAATTTTATTAGGGTAATAAGTTTTAAGACTTGGCTTTTAGTATACCTTTACCTAGATAATATAGTTTAGTCCAAATGTTAATTGCAGATTGTGATACCGTATTGCGTTTACATTTATTAATAATATTTAAACTAAGTAATAGTGTCGTAAAAGGCCGCTAGCGTCGGCGGCGCATTGGATAAGGCGCGGCCTCTCAATCTGAGGGTTCCGGGTTCGAATCCAGCCGTGTACCTATGAGTTATCAATTCAAGTACATTATCCGATTGCTTAACGGTGAAGGAGAACATCGTGAGGAAACCTGCATGTCTTGAACAGGCATGTGAAGTCTACCAATGCGCACTGGTCCCGCGTGGTGGACTATCCCATACACTCTCTGTAGGAGAGTAGGGCTGAGACCTGCAGTGGAGCCGTATATAGGCTGTTGATGATGAAAAGGCCACTAAGGGAATAAATATTCTGAAGATGAGCACAATTTACGTGTAAAACAACAAAAACGTACTGCGATCTCCAACCAGTGTGACTCCATTTAAACTGAAGTCACTAACTCAAAAGGGCTTTGACTGTTCATTGTAAAACACATTTTTATTAATTTTGTGTTTTAGTTATGCGGTCGCGAGAGTGAACCTCATTTCAAAGTTTATTTGTATGTTGTGCTTCATGGTTGGGAAACCTTCATGCGAGACTCGCACTTAGCAGGTTTTAAAACAAACACCCTTACGAACTTATAAGCTGTGCAAGGACCAGTGAGTCCTTATAGCTACAACTTAAGCTATCATCTTCATCATCAGCCAGGAAACGTCCACTGCTGGACATAGGCCTCCTCCATTGTCCACCATTGACCGGTCCCGCGACACTTGGATCCAGCGACTCCCCGCGACCTGAATTAGGTCGTCAGTACATCTAGTAGGGGGACGGTCTGGTAGACGCTTCCCGGTACGTGGTCACCACTCGAGAACTCTTACTCCCCACCGGTTATCCGTTCTTTTCAGCTCATTGACTCGTCGAGCTATGTCGGTGACCTTAGTTCATCTAATGATTACCTCATTCCAGATTTTATCACGTAGAGAAATTCCGAGCATAGCTGACTTTGAGCTTGTTTATCCGTCACAAACAGATTAGGCTCTAGGAAAATTACGCTAGCTTCAACAATATTCCTATCCATGTTTAGGGTGAGAGGCAGTTTCGCTTGTAAACCTAGAAGTCTAGATCTGCGAGTACTTGGCATTCTCGGTGGTTTCACAAGACACCGCGTGGAGTAGCATTAGTTAGGACTGCGTCATTCTCATGGTACCTAGCTGGCATTTGTTTCGACACGGTTCACCGCCCCCACCGATGCATTGTACCAACAATGCAGTCTATCGTAAACTGCAATGAGCAATTGCTATTGCCAACATTTAAGAGGGTATGCTGTTGTCAAAGCGCCCATACAAACGTAGTCCAGTCATATTTATATATATATTGAGTATTAAGCTATGAAAATCTATGAAATTTTCAAGACACAATCTAGAAACAAATATCTGTGTCGGTGGTGAGTCAGATTTTCGTTTAAATATATAATTCCAGAGTTACAGGGCGTCAAATAATTGTATTTTACGGTAATAAAAAGCCCCAAATTTGAACCTGATTTACAAGAGTATGAATCGATTTAGAACAATTTGGAAAAACCACCGACATCTGAAATTTTATTAATATACTGTATTAAAAAAATGGTTACATAATATACTGTATCCTTCAAATGATCCCTGGACTACGAATCATCCAAATAACGGGTGGATAACTTCGCGTAGTGTTTGCTGTCTCACCGTACGCGCTCGGGTAGGATAGGGCTCGGATAGGGACAGCTACAAAACAATGCAACCTTGAACGCGGCCACGTGCTCTAAACAGACAATCCTCTTAAAAACAAATCCAAAGCCGAGTAGGACTCACGCATCGATTGTTCCGTTCATAATATGATTATTTAAGAGGAAACACTGATTCTAAGGGGTCGTGAAAATCTATTTATCTCACAAACGATAGCAGATAGAGACTTGATATTACATCAATGATATCTCGAGGACACCTGCAAGGAATAGCACAACCAGAAACACGATCTGTTAAAAAAAACGATATATTTATTTTTTAAAGTCTGCTCTTCTAAAGCACTTAAATTGTTTGTTTTATTATTAGGAATCTACTTAAGATTATCAACTTATTTTTATACAAATGATTTTTAATTGATCTTTTAATTTTCAAGCAATGAATGATTTGTCGCTTACGTTGATTTTCCTGAGACAATGTGATGCTATGCATATCTCTTTCTGCCGCCAAGGAAGTAATAGCTGTTGCTCTCTCGCGAGCCAGCGAGAAAATAATCAGTGAGTCTTAACATACTGAAAATCATAAATTGTAGGTACGGTAACAACGAACAAAGCTCATTTAAAAATAATGGTTTTCAGTAAATAATTTCTATATACATATACGTCCGTATCTTTTGTTTGGTTTGAATTAGAAGTTTGATTTTTTCAAGATCAAAGGCACTGCAGCCTTGAGTACTTGATATTAATTTCAACTTGATACCTCCACGAGTTTATGACGGACAACCAAGCGATAAGGGTTCAATTTTTCTTTTGAGGTACGCAACCCTAAAAAGAGATTTCGTCGTCTCGATTAATTTAAAATATTGGTATAAGAAATAGAAATTCTAAAGCTGTATAATTCTTACTATACTTACGATTGATGCTTCAACGTAGTTTCATAAAGTTTCATTAAGTGTAAACAAAGTAAAGTATGTATAAAACCCGACACATTACCGTTTTGAGGTTACTCTGCGATGTAATTGTATCTAGTGAAGCATTATGTCTAGTGTTTGGACGTCTGTCTTATCACAGAGAATATCCGCAACGTTCATATGTATTTGGCCCACGTTTACAAATCTCAGAGTTTCTCTTAAAAGTATGTTCATTCGGGGGCAACAGGAAGCTATTTGTCTCCGAGAAAGAGCTATAAAGATCTCAATTCCATCTTTCAGCTGTTCGAGAAGCTGCGAGACCTGCGTGGAGGCGTTGAGCCGTTGCTGGCCAAGATGACTCTCATCGCTGGAGACGTGATGGCTCCAGACCTGGCCCTGAGCTCTGCTGACCGCCAGCTCATCACTGACAACGTTCACATGGTGATACACGCAGCCGCTACCATCAGGTATCCTCTTTGACTATGGGCACCAGGGTTCGCTTGTTTTATTTATTTTTGCGCTGGATTAGTTACATACATTGAATGGACTTACGTATGTTTAGGTTAGCAAACACTTGTTTAAATGATACAAATACATAAACCGATCCCAAGGAACTTCAGTATCCGTAGGGCATAGGAGTGTGCAATTCTTCTCGCAACTCACAAACACACACATGAGCATAGCAAACTTAAAATAGGAACTAAGATTAAAAGAAAACCATAACATGTAAAACAGGTTAATTTTTACTAACATAATAATAAGTCTTTTCCTTAAATAATACTCTGTAAATCCGTCTGGAAGACGCGGTGCACTTCCAACACAAGTGTCGAAAGACCACTTTCTGGAAGGCCCCTGCAAAACTATGTAAAAGTTATTTAAGAAATAAACACTTTGTACTTTTTTTTTACTTTTTTTTAACATAAATAATAAACAATACATAACGTAGACGTTTGCAAAGTCTTACAGAGAGTGTATGTCACATAGTCCACCACGCGGGACCAGTGCGCATTGGTAGACTTCACACACACCTTTGAATTTCTTCTCAGGAGTGTGCAGGTTTCCTCACGATGTTTTCCTTCATCGTTAAGCAATTGGATAATGAACTTGAATTGAAAAGCAACTCATCGGTACACGGCTGGATTCAAACCCGGAACCCCCAGATTGAAAGTCCGCGCCTTATCAACTGCGTCGCCGACGCTGTTGGTATATTGGCAAAAAAATTAACGGTACGACTTGCACTAGGCAGGTTTTATTTTTTAAAATTGTAGATCAGTTTTTCAAGTCCTGTTTCCTGAGCTACCTGGTCGCTCGAAATAGCCTTTAGGTTATTTATACACTTATTGCTGCAAGTCTTACGAATGGGACGCATCTGACATTGATCTGGCCACAAAATATACTTTATTTATACATATATATACTTTACAGATTTGACGAAGAACTCAAAAAGGCTGTACTTCTTAACGTCAGAGGAACGAAACTGATGGTGGAGCTCGCTAAGGAGTGCAAGAAGTTAGAGGTATGATTCAATACTCATTTAGGTGATTCAGACTGCAATGTCCTAGCCAAAGTGGGGACAGTATCTCTATGGGATTTTGGCAATGTCCTCACCGGGTATGGAACCCGGGACCTGCTACGTGTATTGCTGAGTCTAATTATCAGACAACTGCACCACAGAGGTCGTCTTCGAAGTAACATGTCCCACTCATTTCAAAAAAATCCCATGATATCCTTTTCCGACTCACATATAGCTGACACCCAAAAGCTAAATTTTTTTACGATTTATTTAATAATAATTCTCTGTTACAGCTGTTCATCCATATATCGACGGCGTACTGCCACTTGCACGAGAAGCTCTTGGAGGAGAAGCCATACCCTCCACCAGCTGATCCTCATCAGATCATCCAGGCTGTTGAGTGGATGGACGAGGAGACGGTCGCGGCACTTACTCCGAAGTAAGACGAGTTTATATCCTACCTATTCTGTCTCGAGAACCTTTTTTGTTTGTTTTCATAACTTCGTGAAATCAATGCTTGGTCCAAGGAAACTGCGGGTTGGTTGTCGTTTCTTGGTGCAAAGAAACTGGGGGTTGGATCTTTTCTTGGTACAAAGGAACTGGTGGTTGGGTGTCGTTTCTTGTTCCAAAGGGACTGGAGGTTGGGTGTCGTTTCTTGGTACAAAGAAACTGGGGGTTAGGTAGTTTCTTGGTCCAAAAGGACTGGGGGTTGGGTCGTTTCTTGTACTCGTACTTAGCAAACCAGTGGGTTTTGATCACGCTACATTTTGGAAAAAAATCTGAACCTATTCATGAAGCAATTTTTTTTTACTATTCCAGATTGCTGAGCAAGCTACCGAACTCATACGCTTTCACCAAAGCCTTAGGAGAGGCTTTAGTTGTTGAAGCTATGGAGCATATTCCTGCGGTAGTGCTCAGGCCATCAATTGGTGAGTCTTATACTAATGTGACAAATTGTTAGGTGCCGCGGCAACGGCTGGCGAAGTGACAAAACCGTATAACGGCCAGATTAAGATTCTTAAAAAGACAATAATTCAATGATTCATAAAAACAATTAAAATGTAAATGAGAAAATAATACATATTCACAAAACCTGAAAGTTGCGAATATAAAGCAGACCTCACACCAAACAAAATGATATAATTTTTGCAGTGCAACTAATGTTTTTGTCTTTAATCCCTCGCGAGTTTTCCATCACAGGCTAGACACTTCAAACAAATGTCGTGATATCAGTTCCTCTTCCCATACACAGAACGGATGACGTTTGTATACGCGCGCATCTGTGAGTAGATTACATATTACCGGTCCATGAACCGGTCACTTTCTTACAGGAAGAGGTGAGGTATCGCGCATTCGTCTTCTGTGTTTACCAAAGAATTTTGATTTGAATGTTCATGGCTAAGGATATTCGAATGGACAATTTTCACGTTTCCAGTGATCCCAATCTGGCAGGAGCCAGTACCCGGGTGGACTGACAACATCAACGGCCCGACCGGTCTGCTCATCGGGGCAGGGAAGGGGGTCATTCGGACCATGTATTGTAAGAGTAACAGCTACGCAGACTATCTACCCGTTGACGTCTTCATCAATGGCATCATGATATGTGCTTGGAATTATATTACTTATGGGTGAGTTGGAACGAAGTCAAAGTCACAACTTTAATGAAATTATGTAGTTACAATTTCTTTTCAATGTTTGTCTCCATAAACATCCAGCGTCGCGATGCTGCCAGCATCATGGGAACTTTTGAGACGGGCACACGGTCTGGATTCCTAGATTAGCTATAAAATGTTTAAATATAAGATTATTGTAACTTCTGTAATCAAATAAAACATGATCTTTGATATTTGAATGTTCACGGTTAAAGATATTTGAATGTTCACGGTTAAAGATATTTGAATGTTCACGGTTAAAGATATTTGAATGTTCACGGTTAAAGATATTTGAATGTTCACGGTTAAGGATATTTGAATGTTCACGGTTAAGGATATTTGAATGTTCACGGCTAAAGATATTTGAATATTCATGGTTAAATATATTTGATATGTATTGTGATATATAAAGCGTATATTATACATAAAGAGTATCATTGTTATTTCCCAGGGACAAGAAGTCGAACGTTGTGAACTTCACGTCATCAGCTGAGATCAAGGTCACGTGGATGGAGATGATTGAAGCTGGGAGAGCGATCATCTTGAAAAGAGTGCCTCTTAACGGCGTCGCTTGGTATGTCTATAGTATACCTAGATTATGTTATGTTAGCTGATTTAGTTCATCAAGGTCAAACCACGGGCGTCACATAGTTAAATTATAAAATCGTTCTGCTTGTCCATCAATTAACCCGTGATAGCTCAGTAGGATAGAGCGTCAGTTTTTGAACAATCTAGGTCTGGGTTCGATCCTGGCTCGTACCGATGAGTTACAATTTGTTATTTGGAATTTATATTAAATTCAAAGGTGTATGTGAAGTCTACCAATAGGAACTGGTGCCGCCTGGTGGACTATGTCCCATACACTCTCTGTAGGAGAGTAGGCCTGAGCCCTGCAGTGGGGACGTAAATAGGCTGTTGATAATGATGATCATTGATTATACTGACCAAGAAATAACTTCTTCAGGTACCCGGGGGGCTCCATGAAGCACTCTCGCCTTCAACACAACATCTGCGCGTTGCTGTTCCACTGGCTGCCGGCCATCTTCGTCGATACACTGCTGTTCTGTCTAGGGTACAAGCCTGTGTAA
The DNA here is from genome assembly GCA_910589575.2 of Carcina quercana. Taxonomy (NCBI): domain Eukaryota; kingdom Metazoa; phylum Arthropoda; class Insecta; order Lepidoptera; family Depressariidae; genus Carcina; species Carcina quercana. The sequence goes on along the minus strand of OU342455.1, from coordinate 4,630,176 downwards.
GTATCGACGGAAAAACTGTCATCAACGAACCTGAGTCCTTGTCGCAATGATTAACAGTGAACCTCTTGCATTTGCTATGATCATAATAATCTTGATATCGTCACTTGGGACAGACCTATATTCATACTGACCTACAATCATAATATATTCATGTAGACCTTTTTTCATACTATATTCACTCAGACCTACAATCATACTATATTTATATAGATCTATTTTCATACTACATTCATACAGACTTATGATCATATTATATTCATTCAGTCATATTTTCATATTATATTCACTTAGACCTACAATCAATATACTATATTCATACAGACCTATTTTCATACTATACAGACTTATGATCATATTGTATTCGGTCGAACTAGCGAACCGGTCGATTTAGCGTACCATGAATGGCCTTTGTCCAGCAGTGGACGTTACCCGGCTGATGATGATGACGGGTCAGAGAAGGAGTTAGGCCACTTTTTTGTATCAATTGAACAATAAGTTTCCTTGAAATACTTCAGACAAAGTATGTTAAAAATGCTGTAAAATATTTTTTTTCCCAGTCTAATGCGGGTCCATCGGCGTATAAGCAAAGGTTTCGACGTGTTCGAGTACTACACAAATAACCAATGGGACTTCAAATCGGACATTGCGCAGACTGTCCGGTTGAGGCTCAACGCTAGAGAGAGACGGGACTACAAGGTAGACGCTATAGGGCTGGACATCTCCAAGTATTTCGAAGATTGCATCAGAGCTGCGAGGATCTACATCTTGAAGGAGTCTGATGAAACCTTACCGGCAGCTAGAAGGCACATGACAGTGTAAGTGCTTGCGTTGAAAATTTCTTTTGCCATAATCTTTTAAAATAGAATAGCGGCTTTGATAATTAATTACCTAAAAATCGGGTCGATATGTTCATTTATTCTACTTATATAAGTATGTGATATATATTTGTGTATTAATTTTAGGTAGATCATTTAAAAAATAGTTATTTTCTTATTTTGTTCCCACATCGTGTGTGTATCTTTTATTTTTATTTTGTTATTTAAAGATCCGATATATAGGGCCCGCCAAATTTGCATACCGATTCAGACATTAGTTTTCTTTATTTGCTATTTTCATGTTTTTAATTATTTAAGTTGAGATGTAAATAAGGATTACTCAAACAAACAAACAAAAAGTTAGGAAGGAGAAAAAATGTTTTTTTTTTCTTTTTCAGAATGTGGGTTGTGGACATCATCACTCGTCTTCTCTTCTGGGGTCTGATACTCTACTGGATGAGTGGATGGCTGACTTCATTCTACACATATTTAGTTGGACCTAGCTATACGCCTACTCCAAACGTTTTAGCGGCTTAATTAGTTGAAATTCAAGATGGCGTTAGAAAAATCAAGATGGCGTCCTAAGAACCAAAATGGCGATAGAGGCTCGTTCCATTGTGTTGTTTTAATATACATTTTTGTACTTTTAGTGATCAATGGTTATAAAAATATACTACCTTGTTTTGATTAAGTCAGAGATGTAAATAATCAGCATCACCCGCGAAAACGTCCACTGCTGAACATAGTGAACCCCAGCGATTCCCCACTACCTTTATCAGGTTGTACTAATATGACAGCCCGGTATACGTGTCCCGGTACGTGGTCGCCACACGTCGCCGTATTAAAGCTCATTGACTCGTCGAGCTATGTCAGTTACCATTGTATGTAAAGAATACGTAATCGAAATTAGGGTAAATGAGAGAATTGAATATGTATAATGTGTTTTATTGAACCTGGTGTATGAATCCCAATGTATATCGCCTAGAAATTAATTTTAATAATTTTTAAAGGTATGTCATAGTTTAAATGACTTTTTATTGGTTAGGGTAAGATTACTATTTTCCAATTTGTATAGAAAAAATAAAGACTTGTGCCTTAATGTAAATTTGCTCAACGATTAAGATATAATAATGAGTTAGTTACCAGTAGATTTAAAATAGTTATTTTCAATGTAATATATAAAATTTAAGTAATATTTTCCTACATATATTAATGAGCGTATACAAGGTATTTTATTAAACAAATACTTTTAATTTTATATTTTGTAGCCGTTCAAGTATTACTTAAGCAGATTTACTACAGTCCCTTAAGCTCCTAAAGCTCTTAAATTGACGGAAATAATTTAGACAAGTGAATAGCGCGAGGTAATTCCCCTACTACCTAAACGTGTCATTATTTGTGGGAATCCCCGAAAATGCGTTCCGTTTACAAGCATAGCCAATGTACGGGTTGCCATGTGTAAAAAAGTAAATACCCACTGGTGACGTAAACACTATATAAACCCCATATCGAATTTTGTTAATCGAAAAATGTTCATTGTTATAAATAAATTGTATATATTTTTACAACGTGTTTTATTGTTTTAAGACCTTTACAATCTGTTTACCATATTCTCAGCTCAGCAGGGGTTTAAAATCTTCTTATTTTTGGCCTATCCGTCAGAAAAATATCACCCGTGTCATGTCGTGATCTTACGTTGCCGTTCCGTGCGCTACGCTATTACAATAGAGTTTCAACTTAGCCGTCATTGTTTTAAAATTCATTTTAACACGCTCAATATACCAATTGAATAAATACGAAAGTGCAGGTTAAAATGAATTTTAAAACAATCACGGAGACCCATGTCTCCAGCTGACACACTAAAAACAACTCGCTGTAACTGAGTTATGGTTGCTGCTAAATTATGAATGCTAAAGTTTGATTGCTCCTAAATTGCCTTAAAATTTGGCATGCGTAGAATTCCCCTAGCTCTATGAGGAAGCAATTGAATTGCTTAAAAGGCTGTTTTACATAGCCGCTAGCTGTAACACTAAACAGTACTGTTGTGAATGGGTTCAATAGCAGTACAATGGTAATTTTAAAATGGTTGTCTTCAGTAAGTCATAACTCGTAAACGGTGCGTCCTAGGCCAAAAATAACCAAATTTTCAAGCCCCCGTTGACGAATACCCCCCGTCGCTTAAATTTTTCTGTCGAATGAACCCATAATCATCATCATCAAATATCATCACTAGAAAGTGAATGGGTTCAATAGCAGTACAATGGTAATTTTAAAATTGTTGGTCTTCAGTAAGTCATAACTCGTAAACGGTGCGTCCTAGGCCAAAATTAACCAAATTTTCAAGCCCCCCTTGACGAATACCCCCCGTCGCTTAAATTTTTCTGTCGAATGAACCCATAATCATCATCATCAAATATCATCACTAGAAAGTGAATGGGTTCAATAGCAGTACAATTATAATTTTAAAATTGTTGGTCTTCAGTAAGTCATAACTTGTAAACGGTGCGTCCTAGGCCAAAAATAACCAAACTTTCAAGCCCCCCTTGACGAACACCCCCCGTCGCTTAAATTTTTCTGTCGAATGAACCCATAATGATCATCATCAAATATCATCACTAGAAAGTGAATGGGTTCAATAGCAGTACAATTATAATTTTAAAATTGTTGGTCTTCAGTAAGTCATAACTTGTAAACGGTGCGTCCTAGGCCAAAAATAACCAAATTTTCAAGCCCCCCTTGACGAATACCCCCCGTCGCTTAAATTTTTCTGTCGAATGAACCCATAATGATCATCATCAAATATCATCACTAGAAAGTGAATGGGTTCAATAGCAGTACAATTATAATTTTAAAATTGTTGGTCTTCAGTAAGTCATAGCTCGTAAACGGTGCGTCCTAGGCCAAAATTAACCAAATTTTCAAGCCCCCCTTGACGAACACCCCCCGTCGCTTAAGTTTTTCTGTCGAATGAACCCATAATCATCATCATCAAATATCATCACTAGAAAGTGAATGGGTTCAATAGCAGTACAATTATAATTTTAAAATTGTTGGTCTTCAGTAAGTCATAGCTCGTAAACGGTGCGTCCTAGGCCAAAATTAACCAAATTTTCAAGCCCCCCTTGACGAATACCCCCCGTCGCTTAAATTTTTCTGTCGAATGAACCCATAATGATCATCATCAAATATCATCACTAGAAAGTGAATGGGTTCAATAGCAGTACAATTATAATTTTAAAATTGTTGGTCTTCAGTAAGTCATAACTCGTAAACGGTGCGTCCTAGGCCAAAAATAACCAAATTTTCAAGCCCCCCTTGACGAACACCCCCCGTCGCTTAAATTTTTCTGTCGAATGAACCCATAATCATCATCATCAAATATCATCACTAGAAAGTGAATGGGTTCAATAGCAGTACAATGGTAATTTTAAAATTGTTGGTCTTCAGTAAGTCATAACTTGTAAACGGTGCATCCTAGGCCAAAAATAACCAAATTTTCAAGCCCCCCTTGACGAATACCCCCGTCGCTTAAATTTTTCTGTCGAATGAACCCATAATGATCATCATCAAATATCATCACTAGAAAGTGAATGGGTTCAATAGCAGTACAATTATAATTTTAAAATTGTTGGTCTTCAGTAAGTCATAACTCGTAAACGGTGCGTCCTAGGCCAAAAATAACCAAATTTTCAAGCCCCCCTTGACGAATACCCCCCGTCGCTTAAATTTTTCTGTCGAATGAACCCATAATCATCATCATCAAATATCATCACTAGAAAGTGAATGGGTTCAATAGCAGTACAATTATAATTTTAAAATTGTTGGTCTTCAGTAAGTCATAACTTGTAAACGGTGCATCCTAGGCCAAAAATAACCAAATTTTCAAGCCCCCCTTGACGAACACCCCCCGTCGCTTAAATTTTTCTGTCGAATGAACCCATAATCATCATCATCAAATATCATCACTAGAAAGTGAATGGGTTCAATAGCAGTACAATGGTAATTTTAAAATTGTTGGTCTTCAGTAAGTCATAACTCGTAAACGGTGCGTCCTAGGCCAAAATTAACCAAATTTTCAAGCCCCCCTTGACGAATACCCCCCGTCGCTTAAATTTTTCTGTCGAATGAACCCATAATGATCATCATCAAATATCATCACTAGAAAGTGAATGGGTTCAATAGCAGTACAATTATAATTTTAAAATTGTTGGTCTTCAGTAAGTCATAACTCGTAAACGGTGCGTCCTAGGCCAAAAATAACCAAATTTTCAAGCCCCCCTTGACGAATACCCCCCGTCGCTTAAATTTTTCTGTCGAATGAACCCATAATCATCATCATCAAATATCATCACTAGAAAGTGAATGGGTTCAATAGCAGTACAATGGTAATTTTAAAATTGTTGGTCTTCAGTAAGTCATAACTCGTAAACGGTGCGTCCTAGGCCAAAAATAACCAAATTTTCAAGCCCCCCTTGACGAACACCCCCCGTCGCTTAAATTTTTCTGTCGAATGAACCTATAATCATCATCATCAAATATCATCACTAGAAAGTGAATGGGTTCAATAGCAGTACAATTATAATTTTAAAATTGTTGGTCTTCAGTAAGTCATAACTTGTAAACGGTGCATCCTAGGCCAAAAATAACCAAATTTTCAAGCCCCCCTTGACGAACACCCCCCGTCGCTTAAATTTTTCTGTCGAATGAACCCATAATCATCATCATCAAATATCATCACTAGAAAGTGAATGGGTTCAATAGCAGTACAATTATAATTTTAAAATTGTTGGTCTTCAGTAAGTCATAACTCGTAAACGGTGCGTCCTAGGCCAAAATTAACCAAATTTTCAAGCCCCCCTTGACGAAGACCCCCGTCGCTTAAATTTTTCTGTCGAATGAACCCATAATCATCATCATCAAATATCATCACTAGAAAGTGAATGGGTTCAATAGCAGTACAATTATAATTTTAAAATTGTTGGTCTTCAGTAAGTCATAACTTGTAAACGGTGCGTCCTAGGCCAAAAAATAACCAAATTTTCAAGCCCCCCTTGACGAATACCCCCCGTCGCTTAAATTTTTATGTCGAATGAACCCATAATCATCATCATCAAATATCATCACTAGAAAGTGAATGGGTTCAATAGCAGTACAATTATAATTTTAAAATTGTTGGTCTTCAGTAAGTCATAACTTGTAAACGGTGCATCCTAGGCCAAAAATAACCAAATTTTCAAGCCCCCCTTGACGAATACCCCCCGTCGCTTAAATTTTTCTGCCGAATGAACCCATAATGATCATCATCAAATATCATCACTAGAAAGTGAACGGGTTCAATAGCAGTACAATTATAATTTTAAAATTGTTGGTCTTCAGTAAGTCATAACTCGTAAACGGTGCGTCCTAGGCCAAAAATAACCAAATTTTCAAGCCCCCCTTGACGAATACCCCCCGTCGCTTAAATTTTTCTGTCGAATGAACCCATAATCATCATCATCAAATATCATCACTAGAAAGTGAATGGGTTCAATAGCAGTACAATGGTAATTTTAAAATTGTTGGTCTTCAGTAAGTCATAACTCGTAAACGGTGCGTCCTAGGCCAAAAATAACCAAATTTTCAAGCCCCCCTTGACGAACACACCCCGTCGCTTAAATTTTTCTGTCGAATGAACCCATAATCATCATCATCAAATATCATCACTAGAAAGTGAATGGGTTCAATAGCAGTACAATGGTAATTTGGTAACTCGTAAACGGTGCGTCACACACACACACACACCATAAAGTGTTATTATCCAGTCCAGCTGACACACTAAAAACAGCTCGCTGTAACTGAGTTATGGTTGCTGCTAAATTATGAATGCTAAAGTTTGATTGCTCCTAAATTGCCTTAAAATTTGGCATGCGTAGAATTCCCCTAGCTCTATGGATCTTACGAATGATAAATAATCGATATCGATAAATGCATACATAAGTTTTGGATTATAACTTTATTATTTACAATTAGAAAACGGCATAGATTTTTAGAAAAAAAGTACGGATTGGCTTCTTGGAAACTGCTTTTATAGTTTTCTGGAATATTTGATATCGTAAACATCATATCATATCATCAATCATAAAGATTAATCTCTCTTAAATAATTATTTAATGTCAAAATTATTAACATTGTACTAATTGACATGCGATGTAAACTAATTTTTTAACAATTAAATTCCTTATTAGATATGTTTATAATATTTGCACACCTGTGGACAGGTTACGTACATCGAACTAATTGAAATTGCTATCTAAACACCGTGTAAAAAAACTATGTACTTGGCAAATAAAAAAATTCTTTCTTTCTTACGGTGGTGTGGTTACCTATTTTTTTTAAAATAACACCACAGTGGTGTGTTTACATGATGTCATTGACAACACATATATGCTTAAATAGATAGATTGTATATTTCTTAATTTAAAGAATTAGTTTAAATAAAAGTCCACACAGTTTTCTTTGACGAATTTATTTGGTAAAAACATAAGCATCCCAATTCACTTCCTACTTACAGTTAACGCAAAAACAGGTGGTTTAAAACTTATTTCAAGTATAATTAGAAACAGTAATCGAAGTACACTCGAGTACAAAAATATGTATCCACTTTTGAACCCTGATCTCACTACATAGAAACAAGAATGTGACATGGTTCAAAAGTGGATACATATTTTTATACTCGAGTATACATTTAATTCTGACACTTAAAATAAACAGCGAATATGAATAAATGAATAAAATTATATTAGAAGTCATCGTACCAGTTTTGTGATGATTTATTATTATTATTAACAAACGTGTTTATTTAAAGATCGTTTCCTACGCATTTTTGTGTTCATGACCGATTAAATAAAATCATAAGTAGGGTAGATACCTACTTGGTAGATTGAAAGACAGTTGAAATAGAACAAATCGCCCAAAATTTGATCTATTGTGTGCTAATAGATGGCGCTGGCTTCAATTTTGGAATTTACTGCAAAATTCACAAAATATTAAGTAGTCTAAAAAATATATGCATTTTTTTACTTCTGCTCCTAGGATATAAGTAAAAATATCAATAAATTATTATTCAAAAGAGAAAAATGAAAATTACATTCTTTAAAAATTGATGAAATTCCAAGCGCCATCTTTGGGATCTTACGAATAACACGATAATGGCGGCTGATAGAAAACGCTTCAATATTTTAATTACTTCCACTAACAGATAGATTAGAATCAAAATGTACACACAATAACACATCATTGTTTACGATGACCATCTATTTCAGTTTATCGGTGGCAAAATACACGAGTGTTATACTATGTATTTAATAAACTGCAGATTACTTATAAATGTATATTTTATATAACTAGTGACATCGTCTGATTACAAAGATAAACTTTTCATAATAAAATTATTTTACCATAATAATCTTTTCCAGGAAATAAATATAACGGGGAAGATGCATGGAAACAATATTTGTCTAAATCGATAGTCCATGTAAAAAAGTAAATAACTCTATCTTTTTTTTCGATACGGATAATACTTTTTAGTACAACCCGAAGAAAAATAATTCTAGTCACGCGGTGCAAAAACGCTCCATATAAATCGGGTGACATTTGTGACGTCACATGTGTTTTAAGAGCGTTAAAATGTATGGAGCTTGTTCTATAATTTGAGTTATCTCGTATAAAAATTTTTTGTGTTATATACCTCTATAATAAAATGTTCAAAATGCAATGAGAAAACTAAATCTTATAAGCATTTTACTATTCGAGGAATTAAATTTTTGAGACATTAAGTCCTTGCAAAATCCAAATAAAAAATCAAAATTATTAACTATTTTTATTTTGGTGGCATTTCTTTCTTTCAACCCAATCTAATTTGGTTGCATTTTCCCTATTAACATACAACTTCATAATGAATCTCAATTTTAATTATTACACACATTTTTATTGTTCAAAACGCCATCTAGGGACCATTAACTGCGGTTTTGCTATGCCATTAAAGCTATTGTAGCGGATATTTAAGTTATACGTTAGTAAAATCCATTTTTCTATATTATAATCCGATGTCATATTTTTAGGTCTGATCAATTAACAAAGTTTTTTTCCTTTTCAAAGAGTATTTTGTTCGCCTTCAAAAATTTGCGGTTATTATTCCTGGTCAGAATTTTTATATATTTATTCTTGTATTTAATATGATAATATATGTGATTTACTAGCCATTCTTAGCTCCATAGTATTCGATTACATAGGAAACTAAATCGAATCGAATAAGTCTAAAGTCTTGTAGTAAAACGCCATCTATTGCCAAAATTAAAACTAAATTTGGTTCTTTGTCAAACAGATGGCGCTGTAAACGTAGAAAGTCATGTGATGGATAGACAACTACTCAATTAGAACACAAAACCTACATGGGAAATGTTTTTAAAATGGCGAACATCGTCAGCCATTTTGAATTTACATGGACGTCGAGAAATTATTAGTTCGTATTGACAATTAGATGCCTTATTTTCACATATTACTTGAAAATACTATCTTACTTTGTATGATAATAGTAAAATAAAGTCTGTACATATTTTTATATTCAGGTTAACTTAATTACGTATTTACCATAGACACCAATATTAGCTGCTTACCTATGAAGTTGCCGTCCTTCCTACTGTCTAATATTGCCTTTAAGAAGTTTTGTTTGACGAAAGATGCAAAAATCTTATATATATAAAGCTAATGTTAGTACGTTAAGACAGGGTTTTCTCTATCACCACCAACTCCGATCAACTTCCCGTTGGGGTAGTGAATACCCCTTGGTCTCGCGATGCGTGGAAGTGGGTGGTTGTGGGTGGCAAAAATGTGAAAAATATATATCTGTCCTTATCTAACTCATGTGAACTTCACGTGAGAACTTCTGGAAACTTCTGAAAATTTCTGTAATGATCTATTTACTCTACGCTTATGCAAAAATGAATGTCCACCCATGCGTAGCCGTGGCGGGCCGCTAGTGGGAAGTTTGTTTTATTATTTTTGATATACCAAGCTAATCCTTCTATTTTATAGTTCGTTGGTTTGTAATAGTTATTCTCAATATCAATATCTTCAATAACTTCTTATAATTGAAATAGTTGTGACATTTGTGTTACATTTCTGCAACTGTGGACCACGTCTTGGAAAAAGAAAAGACCCGAATTTTCAACCTTTCCATGATCAGTAATTTAGCAAACACAAACTTGAAAATAGAATGTCGAGCCAAAAAGATATTTCACTTCGATGTTGTCAGTGTTACAAAACGGCAATTACGTAGGTAAGCAAGCAATATGTGGAATTATCGTAACCGTCCAGCCAGAAATCTGAATATGTAGTAACCAGTTGCAGCTTGGAACAACTTATGTACCCAGAATAATCTGAAATCAGAAGAAAACAGATGCGTCATTTATCAGTAAAAACTATCGTAAGCCGCTCATGAGTTTCAGAGAGGCTATGTTGGTAAGACCACGTGGTCGGTTTCAAGTTTGCATTGTTTTGTAGCTGTCCCTCTCCGAGCCCTATCCTACCCGAGCGCGTACGGTGAGACAGCATACACTACGCGATGGATTATTTGGATGTTTCGTAGTCCAGGGATCATTTGAAGGATACAGTAGATTATGTAGCCATTTTTTCAATACAGTATATTAATAAAATTTCAGATGTCGGTGGTTTTTCCAAATTGTTCTAAATTGATTCATACTCTTGTAAAACAGGTTCAAAGTTGGGGCTTTTTATTACCAAAAAATACAATACTTTGACGCCCTGTATCTCTGGAAGTATATATTTAAACGAAAATCTGACTCACCACCGACACACATATTTGTTTCTAGATTGTGTCTTGAAAATTTCATAGATTTTCATAGCTTAATACTCAAAATATGACTGGACTACGTTTGTATGGGCGCTTTGACAACAGCATGGGATTTGGCATAACCATTTGCAACAAAGGCATGTTCAATGTTCATTCAAACTCAATTTGTGGAGAAGCAATGTGATATGCCATTACATTTCTTTTAAAACAGAATATCTGGCTTTGATAAGTACTTACCTAAAAATAGGACACGAGATTATAATGTCGCGAAATGAATATCATTAATTTACAACTTTATAGTTAGCTACAATAGCAGTTACGCAGCTAACGGTTCATAGATGGCGCTTTAAACACTAATCGAAAAAAAGTGTTTAAAATGTAAATTGTGGTTCACTGTGAAGTTGTATGTTAATGATACTCATTTCGCGACATCACAATCTGACGTCCTACTTTTAGATAGTTACTGCACAAATCCAGCTATTATATTTGAAAAGATTATGACAACAGAAATTTAGGTTGAAACTTTAATGGAGGTCGTCTTATATGAAATATTGTCATGTCGATAAATGTCATGTCATACTTTTATACACACCAAACAGTTTGTCAAACTAGTCTGTTAAATTATAGCGTTGACTTTAGTCAGTAATAGAAATGGAGGATTCTTGGCGCGAACTTGAAAAATGGTGGTTCATTGCAATTTTGTTAATTGGTTAATAATACTGTTATGTGTGTGTTTTTGTGTTATAATGGTGTGATATAGTGCAAAACGTGTCATGGACGGCGATCCGAAGAGTTTATCATGTCGAGTACATTCGGCATATGGATTCTTTCGAATAATGTTGAAACCAAGGCTGGACTTTGAAGTTCTCGTCAAGAATCCAAATTAAGCGATAAAATGTACACATTATACATTTTATTGAGAAAGCTGAAGAAATGGCTTCGGCATAGTTTATAACCTCAAAATTTGTTCACCAACATTTACTCGTCATTGGCTAGATAACCACTGGTTAAAGCCATTATTTTTAAAAAATAGAAATGGACAAAGTTACCTCCGCAGTTTGGTCCTAGCTTGCGGCAGCGAGTCAGCACTGTCTTTCAAGATAAACCTCCTGATTCCCATCATGTAAGCTCCCATGTACATATCCCAGTTGAAGTTAGCCGGCCAGTGCGGGAACATTGTGCCGTCGACGGTGCCGCTGGCCTCCTTGTGAAGCGCCGTGAGCTCGGCGACACCGAACTGCCACTCGTGGTTGGCGAAGTATTCTCCGGTGGCGGCGGCCATCTTGAATCTACGCGCCAGTTTCATCATACTGCAATTGTGAATGAAAGAGATGTTTCAAATTCGTCCTGCACTTGTACACTATTTAAACAATCAAGTAGTGATCTAAATATGTATAGAAAAATACTAGAATTTCATTTTTGGAACGAAGTTCCTTATCGCGCGTTGTGAAAGGGGGCTAGACGGAAAAATTCTTACGAAAAGTTGTCACCGACACTTTTTGCTATAGTAAGTTAGCGTCATCTGTTAGTACGACGTACGTAGTAGTAAGACGATACCAACAGTACAGCTATGTGACGACAGATGGCTCTGATTAGTTGCCGCTACTCAATGACAGATGTCGCTAAAAACAAAACGTATCACGTACATAAAAAATCTAATGAAAAAACCTACAAAACCATATTTAAAATATAATGTTAAAAATCCGTTCAAACCTTATTGAAAATTTGTAAAATTTTATTACAATTCCTTCACTAATTAATCGAAAGGAACTTCGTTCCATCCGGGTGTCCCTTGACACCTCTCAAGTTTTTTCATTTATTTTAATTGTACAAAATCATTGTTTTTTTGCAAAGTGACAGCGTCAATTATCATTTTATTGACGCCATCTTTGTTTATAACATTTTGTGCGTCTTCAATGCGAACTCATCTCCATTTTATTCAAGTTGTCTGCCAGGATTTATACATGAAACTTACATGGCTTTTCTCCCCTGAGCTCTGAGCAGCATGTCGTAGAGGAATGCCGGCAGGAAGTGCAGCGAGATTTCCCAGAAAGTGTTCATGAAGCGAGACTCCGTGAAAGAGAAATTCGGATACCACATCACGTATCTGAAAGATAAGCATAGTGTGTCATTGTGGCATCTCTATACAAGTGGTACATAGGTCAAAGGTCGTTTCGCCAATCTGGTAGGCGCAGCTGGTATGGTACTTCAGTAAAACAACCAAGAGCGAAGACAGCAGTCACACAAGCTGAAGGAGAACAAGACAACAAACATTGCAAGTGTTGCCAGCAAGAAGGCACTACCATAGTATTCGTGAGATTCACCGTTGCCCTGTTTATTTATATGATTCATCGATAGAAGTGTTCTAGTTTTATTAGTATGACATTGTGTTAAGTTCTAAAGTCAAACCAAACGTCAAAAAAGTTTGGTTTTAGGTAAACTGTCACTTACTTTTTAAAAAATCATTGAAAGCTGTTGGGTCAGTCCTAAAACAATCGAGGTCTGGGTTCGATCCTGGCTCGTACCAATGAGTTACAATTTGTTATTAGGAATTTATGTACCAATGATTAAACCTGCAGAGAAGAATTTCAAAGGTGTATGTGATGTCTACCAATCCGCACTGGTCCCGTGTGGTGTACTATGTCTCATACACTCTCTGTAGGAGAGTAGGCCAACAGCACTACAGGGGCAGTGGGGACAGATGTAGGCTGTTGATGATGATGATCACTTACTTTGTAGGATTTTCTCTGGACCATTTGATGCAGAGTCTTGAGAACTGTCCCCACTGCAGCGGGTTGATGGATCCTGAGGTCACGTTGTAGACTGGACAGCGGCCAGGCCTGAAATCAATTTTTAATTCATCATTGAACAACAACTCCCAGAACAACAGCAAAATTACACAAATAAAATACAGACAAAAATATATACAACAGGAACAGCTTGTTCTATAAGAAATTTCTTACAGCAGTCCTGGGTAAAGTGAGAAACCAAGAAGAGAGGAGGGCAGTCAGGCGTGTACATTAAGCAATGAATTTACGTAGAATTGCTGGTGGAATTTGAAAGTGTAAAGTGAAAAGACCACTTACTTTTTGGTCCCCTGTCTCCAAGCGGCCAGGATGCAGCAGTTGACGACCATGTCGACCGGCACCAGGTCGATGACGTAGCGCTCCTTGCAGTACCCTGAGCGGTAAGTACCTCTGGACATCTCCATGATGATGCCGGTGACGCCGTACACGTTGTCGATCCAGCCGGGAAACGGTTCCTGATGGGCGGCTGTTACTGTTGGGAAAGTAATCAGATGTTTACTGTTGGAAAAGTAATAAGTTGTTTACTATTGGGAAAGTAGTTAGTTGTTTACTGTTGAGAAAGTAATCAGTTGTTTACTGTTGAGAAAGTAATCAGTTGTTTACCGTTGAGAAAGTAATATGTCTTATATTTTGGATATGTAAGAATATTTTAGGATGCTCTTGAAGAGTACATATTAAAATTCTGAGACCACTTAAGTTTTTGAAATAAATAAAATCCTTGTATATAACCAGGTCGAACAGCTAGGTGAAGCTCCCTGCGGGCAGACATCTTCAGTAACCTACCCTCATTTAAAAACGGAGTAACATGGGATCTAAATGGTATGTCATAAATGAATCTAGAACACGCATTCTGTACTCGTTGTACTAGCTTTTCTGTTCGCGCAAGGAGCCGTGGCCCGTATACTACATCCGCGTAATTTAATTTCGAAAGGACTAATGCTTCACAGAGGTTAATAAGAACTTCAGTGCACAAAAATGAGCATAGCACTCCGTAACTGTAGAAAACTAATTACTAGCTCCGGAACAGACATGGACGTGTGAGACGGATAGTTTGATGAAACTCTATTTAACAAGCAAAAAACTGAAAATTGAGAAAAACAATCCAACAGTGAAACAGAACCATCTTCAAATTAACGATTGTAGAACGACAGGACTTTAGTATACCACGATTGCACATAGATGGCGCTACTAGCAAGTTAAAACGCGCTAGTGACATGTTTACCGTCAGTGAACTTATACCGTGTGCAATTTATATGAACGTAATTCTCCAGATTCCTATGTAATGGCTTAGGTAACGATCTTGTTACGAGCTTCCTGATAGTTCCCACTTGTGGGACTTGTCGGTGGACATTTAACTTGCAATTCGCATATCGTACCTAAATGACGGCAGTCTATGGAATTCGCTTCCACTTGTGGGACGTTTAACGTGTTGGAAGTGTTGAAGTTTCACACGCTACCGTACATGTAAAATTCTTGTCTAAGTTCCTGCACAAAATATATGCCTTAGAATCGTCTTTACGAACCCTGAACCTACTAAAAGATCTGATATTTTCGCGGTAGTCATCCAATGAGATAATCGAGACTGGTAAAAAGCGATGGGTCGTTGACGATTTTGTCGTGGACGAAACTAGACCGTTAATTTCCGTTCGTCAACTAGTCGATCAACTAGTTAAATTCTTCGACTAGTTGATGCGTCAACTGTAGTCTTCGCGACGACGACGCGACGGTCTAAGTAGATTAGACGGTGTGGATAGTTGAAATGCCGTCGACACGCGACGCGGTGTACTGCGCACTATGCGTTTCAACGAGTAAATTTTAAGATAGGTTTTTGTTTTTTAATTATTGATTGCTTTAAGGCTTACAAATAAACATTTTTATTTATTATTAATTCATCCTACATTTTCTTTTACAGCACGTATTTTGCAGTATTTTACAGTTTTATTTACAAAACAGTTAATTAATATTAAATTATGTATTTCAAATTCTATCATTATTTACATTTAATAATAATAATTAACACAATACTAATCCTGGTTACGAATATAATTTTAGAACTATGAACTCTACCAAAATTAATTTCTAGTCTTGCACATAATTCGTTACAATATGATATTTAAAATTTAAAAAACCCACTACTGAAAATATCAAAACAAAAGAAAGTAAACAAATTATAAATTATACTTTGTGACATGAAAATTTCATGTTAAAACTCTTATTCCCGCTACATAAATATGAAATTCGCGGGACAACTATCACGGCGCGCATCTACTCAAATAAACCGGTTTCTCTCAGCCAGTCCAGCACGCTGTTTCATTTGTGCTCGCGAAATTATCCTATTGCCATCCTTCGACTAGAATCAACTTAAGTGTAATAGGTCTAACTCCCTCTAAATCGCGCATTAAAATTTCGACTTACTGATTCTGCATTTAAAGTTCAAATTAGGTTAGAAGTCGAGCCATTTACGACGTTATTGAGTGGATAGCAAACGACTGTACGAATTTAAGTAATCCGACCGTGTTAACGTGTCGTCTCGTCGCGTTGCGCGTCGACACGGGCTTTTTGTTTAGCCGTCTACGAATTCAACTAGTCCATCGTTCAACTGTAGACCGTTGAATCGTTGATTCTACGTCAACGGTTGAATTTAAGTAATCCGACCGTGTTAACGTGTCGTCTCGTTGCGTTGCGCGTCGACACGGACTTTTTGTTTAGCCGTCTACGAATTCAACTAGTCCATCGTTCAACTGTAGACCGTTGAATCGTTGATTCTACGTCAACGGTTGAATTAACTAGTTCGTTCATTCAACGCTCATCGCTAGTAAAAAGTTATTTGTAAAAGCATTAGAAGCAACTATCTCGCGTCTACCTCAAAAAAGTTGTCCATTTTTTTGTCAACAATTCCCGTCGATTCCCAACATTTATTTCTGAAGTACATTTGTAAGATCGTTAAGAACTAGAATATTCTACGAGCAAACATCTGACTGGAAAGTTTCCCACGTTGCTCATTAAGGAACCATGGCATATCGATTGTGGATATAATTGGAGACACATGGGACTGTCACACACTGTGACGCAGTTCTAAGCATAGAACCGGGGCATTCAGTCAGTCAGTATATGGAAATAATACCAACTCAATGTCATACCCAAAAATGTCGTAAAAGGCGATGACGATAATTTAGGTAATCGTTTACGTTGGCTCAGAGATATACTTGGCAGAAATTGAGAGAAAAATTTGGTAGAAACTCATGCAAATCTCACAGTTTTATTACGTACGTTCACCGCCTCGCACACGCAAGATAGTGACCCGCTCAAGGATCGGTAATACTGTGCGTCTACCATGAGTTTACGCAGGCGGTAACGTATATCGAATACTATCGGAAATGCTGCTCAGTCGAGATGCGACTGACAAGGACAGAGCGATAGTTAACGTTATACGTTATCGCCTGCGTAAACTCATGGTAGATGCTCTGATCGAGCGTTCTCACTCACACATGCTCGTGTATCATGTCATCCGTTCAATGTATGCGAATAGGAGCCGATATCACGACATTTGTTTGCAATGTCCTGCCTGTGGTTTTGGTTATATTCCCATATTTATACACTTACCTATAGAAGGTCTCACAATGCAGACAGGCAGCTCTGCATGGCTGTACACTATAGCTTCAGCCAGGGCTTTCGTCAGAGTGTAGGGGTTTGGATGTTCTCCCTGTTAAAAACGAAAATATATGTCATATTTAAACAGGTACACCTGTCAGTGTTGCTAGAAGGTGATGAGTTAGTTCCTCTGACGGACGTTCAGACTTATCCACAGAGAGTGGTGCACCTGTCAGTGTTGCTAGAAGGTGATGAGTTAGTTCCTCTGACGGACGTTCAGACTTATCCACAGAGAGTGGTGCACCTGTCAGTGTTGCTTGAAGGTGATGAGTTAGTTCCTCTGACGGACGTTCAGACTTATCCACAGAGAGTGGTGCACCTGTCAGTGTTGCTAGAAGGTGATGAGTTAGTTCCTCTGACGGACGTTCAGACTTATCCACAGAGAGTGGTGCACCTGTCAGTGTTGCTTGAAGGTGATGAGTTAGTTCCTCTGACGGACGTTCAGACTTATCCACAGAGAGTGGTGCACCTGTCAGTGTTGCTAGAAGGTGATGAGTTAGTTCCTCTGACGGACGTTCAGACTTATCCACAGAGAGTGGTGCACCTGTCCGTGTTGCTAGATGGTGATGAGTTAGTTCCTATAACGGACGTTCAGACTTATCCACAGAGAGTGGTGCACCTGTCAGTGTTGCTAGAAGGTGATGAGTTAGTTCCTCTGACGGACGTTCAGACTTATCCACAGAGAGTGGTACACCTGTCAATGTTGCTAGAAGGTGATGAGTTAGTTCCTCTGACGGACGTTCAGACTTATCCACAGAGAGTGGTGCACCTGTCAGTGTTGATAGAAGGTGATGAGTTAGTTCCTCTGACGGACGTTCAGACTTATCCACAGAGAGTGGTGCACCTGTCAGTGTTGATAGAAGGTGATGAGCTAGTTCCTCTGACGGACGTTCAGACTTATCCACAGAGAGTGGTACACCTGTCAGTGTTGATAGAAGGTGATGAGTTAGTTCCTCTGACGGACGTTCAGACTTATCCACAGAGAGTGGTGCACCTGTCAGTGTTGCTAGAAGGTGATGAGTTAGTTCCTCTGACGGACGTTCAGACTTATCCACAGAGAGTGGTACACCTGTCAGTGTTGATAGAAGGTGATGAGTTAGTTCTTCTGACGGACGTTCAGACTTATCTACAGAGAGTGGTACACCTGTCAGTGTTGCTAGAAGGTGAAGCCTAGATGAGGGAAGGTGTTCTGGAGCACCTCACCTGAAGAGTTTCAGATATGACGTCAATGGTTTCTGGAGGCAGCATCTTGGTGCATCTGATGATGCTGTCAGGGTCGTAAGGAGGAGGGTACACGCGCTCCTCGATGTGGCTTCGAGGTGCGTTACTGTAGGCGGTGGAGACGTGGACCAGGGCCTGAAAATAGATCGATATTCGGTACATTCGTAAATTAAACTGTTTCCTCTACTCATATTACTAATTTAATAGATGAAGGAAACAGGACAGGAACAATAAAGGTTTTGTGTGGTGAGTATGTGAGAATGTTTGTGTGTGTTATTAATACTTACTCTTAGTCGAGGCATATCCGAAGCCAGCTTCAGTAACGTGGCAGTGCCTTGGACATTGAGCGCTGTAGCGGTGTGTAGCGGCTCTGTAAAGCGCACTGTAGCCGCTGAATGGAACAGACAGGTGACTCTGTTCAGCAGCTCTCTTTGGTCAGGACTCACTCCAAGGTTAGGGGCTGACACGTCGCCAGTAATAGGAGACAGCTTGCCCAGACGCTCCGGCCAGCGAGCTCTGATGCGGTCAAATACCTGGGGATAGCTTGGTTTTATATCTCTTTGGTGTTAAGTAGGAATCCGCCCAAAGAACCACCATTACTTGGTTGACATCCACCATTCTGTATTCGCTTCTTCATTTATAATGCGTACAGCTAAGGAGTGGAATGCCTTGCCGGCTTCTGTGTTTTCCGAGCGCTACAGCCTTGACGTCTTCAAGGCCAGAGTGAATAGGCTATCGTAGACCACGTTGGGTGGGGTTTTACTCACAATCTTTCTTAGATTTTTTTATACCTTAACAAAGTCGTAGTCCAGACTCATTAGAATTTAAAATTGTTAGATTAGCAATTGTGAAAAGTGAAGCAATATTAACCATTGTCTATCACAACATGGTAACACTACATAATCCAGTACGTCATACGTCCGGTGAGTTTCTATTCAACCGACTTCAAAAAAGGAGTAGATTCTCAATTCGACTGTCTGTTTTTTTTGGTATGTAACTCCGCCAATTGTGAACCGATTTTGATGATTCTTTTTTTGTTTAGTAGAGAATACTTCAGGGGTGGTCTCATATAAATTTTATTAAAAATTATTTACCTAAAATATTATAAAAAATTTATTATTGTTACCTATTAATTATAGTAATTTAGATTGTCATACCTACTGTAGTTTAGCAATAATCAGAGGAAATATGATTTCTAAAAGGTATTTCCGAAAATAAAATATATCAGTCAAAATCATGGAATCGCGTTTCTGGTACTTGCAAAGTGAAGATAAAGCCAAAAAGAAATACATACTTTACTTAGAGATTCTAAGGACCTTTAGAGTCCTATAGCGTTTCACCAAAAAGTCAATTTATTTCAGACAAGTAAATGCGTTCAAAAAGAACTAGAACCGAGTCAAAAGTTCTGAGGTAATAAACATTTTAAAAACATAGCCGTCGAATTGATAACCTCATCCATTTTGAAGTCGGTTAAAATCGCCTTAAAAGCGCGTAAAGTGCAGACATAAAAGTGCGCAAGCAGAAAACCATGCCAACCTGCAAGTAGTAAATGACTGCAAAAATAAAAGAGAATTTAAGAAAAAATTAAAGGCGTGGTTGTTGGATACCTTTAATGATAAAATAGTAGATAGATAATATGATATTAAAAGATTTAGTTTATACATATAGAATATAGAATAAGTAATATATAGAGCGCCTATCGCCAACAAACTGTTCCACAGTTTGGCGGTTAATATATATATAAAATTTTTTTTATTCTTTTATAAAGAAATAAACGTATTAAAAAAAAGAGCCTTACCTGATTCTTCATTAATTCCTTATACCTTTGCTCAACAGTTAAACCTCTCTTCGGCCTCATCAGGATGTAGATGGTATCGATCCCAGGACAGCTTCTCAGGAGTTTCTCCAGTAAAGCTTTGCCCACGAAGCCGGTTCCTCCCGTCACCATGATGACAGAACCTTCGTAGAAGTCTGCAACAGCTTCCGTGGGCGTCGCCATGTTGAAATTCGGTAGCGATGGATCATTGCCATTCAGCTGCTCCATGTTTTGTCTATTTAGGGATACATTTTTGTCAGATAAAATTGTTTGAAGATCTTGGCTGACTTGATTCATTAATTCACTGCAGGTCTCAGACCTACTCTCCTACAGAGAGTGGACGGGACATAGTACACCACGCGGGACCAGTGCGCATTGGTAGACTTCACACACACCTTTGAATTTCTTCTCAGGAGTGTGCAGGTTTGTTCACGATGTTTTCTTTCACCGAAAAGCCAATGGTAATGATTTTTACCATTCGTACATAAATCCAAATAACAAATTGTAACTCATTGTTACGAGCCAGGATCGAACCCAGACCTCGATTGTTCAAGTACTGACGCTCTACCCAAATGAGCTACCACGGCTTACTTGATAAGTTGTATTGTACTATAAGAATGTCCCACGGCATAATAAAATTACTATTTTACAACCAGTAAAAATTTCATACTAAATTTCTTTTACCATAGTCTTTTAAAATAGGACAGCTGGCTTTGTGAAGTAATTATCTAAAATAGGACGTCAGATTGTAATGTCGCGGAATGAGTATCATTAACATACAACTTCACAGTGCGTCACATCATCATCAGCCTATATATGTCCCTACTGCAGGGGCTTTGGCCTACTCTCCTACAGAGTGTATGGGCCGTAGTCCACCACGCGGGACCAGTGCGGATTGGCAGACATCACATGCCTGTTCAAGACATGCAGGTTTCCTCACGATGTTTTCCTTCACCGTTAAGCAATCGGATAATGTACTTGAATTGGAAAACAACTCATAGGTACACGGCTGGATTCGAACCCGGAACCCTCAGATTGAGAGTCCGCGCCTTATCCAATGCGCCACCGACGCTTATTTACTTCTTTTTTTTATTGTTTAAAACAATTGTTGATTGACAATGAAGTTGAAAATAATGATTGTCATTCTCCGACACTATAATCCGAAATCATATTATTTGGTAATACTTATAAAAGCCACATATTTTATTTTAAAAGATTATGGCAGAAGAAATGGAAGCATTCTTAGATAAGGACCAACAACAATAATTCAAAAGAACTATCGTCCCGCCCCGGCTTCGCACGGTGGACATTCATTTTGGCATAAACGTAGAGTAAATTTAATCTTTCTAGATCATTACAGAAATTTTCAGAACTTTCTAGAAGTTCTCATGTGAAGTTTCCACGAGTTAGACAAGGACAGGTATATATTTTTCCCATTTTTGTCACCCACAACCACCCACTTCCACCCATCGCGACCAAACTCCATTACCAATCAGGAGACCAAGGGGTATTCACTACCCCAACGGGAAGTTGATCGGAGTTGGTGGTGATAGAGAAAACCCTGTCTTAACGTACTAACATTAGCTTTATATATATATAAGGTTATGAATATAGCAAGTAATACGAACTGGCAAGCGTCCAAATGATCGGTGGTCATTATTTTGATATCGTCCATTGCCAAGCTTCGTGGCTTTCTCCTTTCGCAATATTAATTCTGTAACAATAATAATAATACTTAAAAAACATGTAAAAGTGAATTTCATCGTTTATTACAACTTCAAGGTTCAAAGAAATGCTTTGTTTTTCTTTTTATAATTTTTATAGGTATACCCAGTGTCACTCTTACAGTAAATACGAATCTAGCGACACCTCTCTAGCTAAAATCTATCGGGCCGTTCAGGACGCATAGCGTGCCAAGCGATTATACATACATACATAGTCTCGAAAAACATAACCCTCTTTCTGTCGGTGTCGGATAAAAAGTAGATTAAATAAATCATTTTTATTTTAAATATAACTATATATTTTATAGAATGACGTCAGTAAATACATCAGAGTTGTAGATGAGATTTTTTATGTACGATGGGTTTACGCTTGGCCTTCATCTCACCTGATGCGTGCGCACCCAGAAGCCTCAAACTAATGAGACGCGGAATCTGCTACCTTTCATACCGGAACACAACTGTGCTATAAACACTGCTGTTTGGCGGCAGACTTAAGAGGCTTTGTTGGTTAGACCACGTGGCCGCGTTCAAATTTGGATTGTTTTGTAGCTGTCCCTATCCGAGCCCTATCCTACCCGAGCGCGTACGGTGAGACAGCATACATTACGCGAAGTTATTCACCCGTTATTTGGATGTTTCGTAGTCCAGGGATCATTTGAAGGATACAGTATATTATGTAACCATTTTTTTAATACAGTATACTAATGAAATTTCAGATGTCGGTGGTTTTTCCAAATTGTTCTAAATTGATTCATACTCTTGTAAATCAGGTTCAAAGTTGGGGCTTTTTATTACCGTAAAATACAATTCTTTGACGCCCTGTAACTCTGGAAGTATATATTTAAACGAAAATCTGACTCACCACCGACACAGATATTTGTTTCTAGATTGTGTCTTGAAAATTTCATAGATTTTCATAGCTTAATACTCAAAATATGACTGTACTACGTTTGTATGGGCGCTTTGACACCAGCATACCCTCTTAAGTAACATAGTGGCAGCCAGGCAGACGTAGAAAACAAAAACGACATTCTGTCTGCAAATTAGTATTTGCGTGTACATATAGAACCAGTGTTACTGGAAAACTACAAACACTGCCATTTCCCAAGATGGCTAGTTTCGTTACATCATTGCATTACACAATGAGCACTGACTTACCCAATGTTGGTGAATTGGTACTTCTATGCATTTACGCTGTAATTTTCGACTCCGATTGTGAAATTTGACGATTCGATAGTGAATTCGTGAACAGGGTTCGTTAAAGTCATTTTTACGTTACGCCAGTGGTTCTCAAACTGCGGTGGTCTTAGAACCACAGTTAGTCCGTGTGAGCATTGGTAGTGAGAGAGTAACCAACTCTCGATTACTTCCTAGGGACCCTACTCTCTTGTCACTAACGTTATATGGTAGTTAAATTATAATTATAATCATCATCACCAGCCAGGAAACGTCCATTATTGTATTGTCATCCGACTTACATACAATTACAAAGTTTTGAATCGACGCGACAGTTAGTAGTAAGTTAAAATTGACTTGGGAGATTTGTTTACATACAGTTATATACAAGTGAATGAACCTAATATAAAGCGTTTAAAATATCACATGTATTTAGGTCCATCATCAGCCGGGAAGAGTCCACTGCTGGACATAGGCCTCCTTCATGGTATGCCACATCGCCCGGTCCAAAGCCACTTGGACCCAGCGACTCTCCGCGACCTTAACCAGGTCGTCGGTCCATCTAGCAGGGGGACGGCCCGGTAGATGTTTTCCGGTACGTATATACTAATATCCCCACTAATGAAAGACAATCACCAAAAAGTGTTTTCAATAAAGCCTTACATGAGTGGTTAGTAGATAAATGTTTTTATAATCTTAAAGATTTTTTCGACTTTCGTAATGAATAAGAATATAAAAAGTAATTCGTAAGTAATTATTGTATGATTTTATTACCACTATCAATTTTTATATTTACCACATTTACAGCAATAAATGATTTATGAGACGATAATTAAAATTAAAAGATACCCTCGTGGACTCGAATTACCCACTTCTATGAGAAATGTACATCGACCATGAGTTTACGCAGGCGATAACGTGTATGTAATAAAAATAAAATAAAATAAATAAAATAAAATAAAATCGTTAACTATCGCTCTGTCCTTGTCACCCGCATCACGACTAAGCAGCATTTCCGATAGTATTCGATATACGTTACCGCCTGCGTAAACTCATGGTAGACACTGTAGAGGAGAACAGCCGGACATCTGCCGTTCGGGCATACGTTAGAATATTTGCCTAACTTGGGCACTTAGATTGCTTTCCGATTGGATGTAGATTGTATGAATCCGAAATTCGAATTTCAAGCGGATTTTGATCGGTCGGATCCCGGAAACGGAATTGCTTCGGTCGCGTTTTGCGTTCGCTTCAATGATTCTTGAATTGTGGTCCCAGCTAATAAACGAACGATAAAAGTGGGTCTTGGTCGACAAAAGGTTTGGAGCCACTGCTTTACATGGAGTGGTTGAACAAAAGAGCAATATTACAATTATTTTGACTAGTGCTGGGAAATAATTGGTATTTCATTATAGATAATACGATCATGTGTACCTTACAGTTGGGGATTTTATTTACGCATACTGAAGTATACAAATATGTCCCAACTTTTGTATCATATTTACCTCTATATTGACATTAAAATGGAATTAAATGAAAATCATTTATTCCAGACTTTTAGAAGTTTATATTTCTGTTAACATTTATCTTAAATATGTTGATAATTTGACAAAATATATGTTGATAATTTGACAAAATACACAACGATATTTTTTTTGACGAAAATGACTTAGACTCAAAAAAGTATTGTAACTAAAATCTTGAAAAATAAATTGAAAATTTATTTTCAGTAAATATGTTGCTTACAAGGTGGAAGCACCTTATGAATAGTTCTCACATTTAACCCGAGTAGGGCATGCAAATATTGCGTATGGTTTTAACTATAACTAATACTATTTTGTCACAACGTATTTATTTACAATGTCAAAAGTAATGTCCAAATTAAAAAGTCTAAAAATAATAAGTCAAAAAATGTCAGATATTTTATAAAAATTATTTTCTTTTAACCACGTCATTGGGTAAATTAGGTAAATTGTGATCATGGGGTGTGTGATATTGGGGGTAGATGTGTGTGTGGGTTGTCGTTGGATGGAGTTGTAGTATCCTATCACATGCGTGAAGTTTACTTTTTTTTTATCACAAAAATCTTCAAAATGTTTTTGAATCGCCAAGCTGCCGAGGCAGTGTGTATGCGACGCGCTCTTATATTAATCTGATTCTATATCTGACTTACTAAACTTAAACTAACTTTAACTTTTTGTTTTAGTAGTTTTTTGCTTTTTATAGCAGTTCCTATAACAGGGTGTTTATTATTTACTAGCTTCCGCCCGCGACTTTGTCCGCGTGTACTTCAGGATGTATTCTACTTGTTCGATAGGCACAGGTGACGTATATGACAAATTATTGTACAGCATAAGGTACAAAATAGTGTTTATTCTGTTACGTAGTCTAATAATTTAAAAAAACAAAATAAAATTCAATATCTGACGTAGTACATTCAAATAGTCTTCACACTAATATTATAAACGCAAAAGTTTGTATATACGAATTTAAATATTCTATGGTCGGTTGCTAGGCAACGCGTTTTTGTTATGCCAAAATTGCCCATGTAATCCCGCTAATATTATAAGTGTGATTTTGGACAATTTACACAATATGTCTTTATAAATCATAGCCTATATGTTATTCTGAAGTATAAGCAATATTTTTGTAAAGTTTCATTCAAATCCATTCAGTAGTTTTTCCGTGAAAGCGTCACAAACATCCAAACATCTAAACATCCAAACTTTCACACTTATAATATTAGTAGGAAGTAGGATTCAAGGCACTGTGTGTGTATGCCCCAGTTCTCTCACCATAATAGTTTTTTGCCCTCATCGTTATAAATTTCCCTTTTTGTTTTGCCCTTGTATTAAATGTATATTTGACTTTATTTTTATGTTCTTTAGTGTGATAATTTTCAATAGCCAATAAGTATTTTACTTTTTTTCTACTGGTAGTATATTACATTCCGAAAGTTCTTAGAGTTTTTATAACATAAGGTTTTCTCCGAAATGACTATCGAGAAAATTCTCAAACAATATTTTTTAGATTCCTTAAAGATAACTCTCGAAATAGTTTTCGAATAAGCTCAATTTAAAATTCTGCAATGTTGCAAATTAATAAAAGTAAAATAAGTATCTTAAATAATATAACTAATTTCTTTCAACACACTTCAAAGGTACACTCGAGTACAAAAATATGTGGATACATACAACTTTTGAACCATGTCACATTCACATTTAATTGGCATATCCTTCAACACTCTACAAAGAAACAAGCAAGGATGAGTGTGACATGGTTCAAAAGTGGATACATATTTTACAATCAGTATGCAATTATGCAAAGACAAAAGTCTTTAATCAGTGCGTGTTGCCAGTGATGACATACGGAACCGAAACGTGGTCCTTTACTGTGGGACGAATAAACAAGCTCAAAGTCACTCAGCGAGCAATGGATCCAGCTATGCTCGGGAATTCTCCGCGTGATCCGTCGAGGAAATCCGTAGACGAACGAAGGTCACCGACATAGCTCGACGAGTCAGTGAGCTGAAGTGGCAATGGGCAGGACACATCGCTCGAAGAACCGATAACCGGTGGGGAGTAAAGGTTCTCGAGTGGCGACCACGTACCGGGCAACGTCTACCAGGCCGTCCCCCTATTAGATGGACCGACGACCTGGTTAGAGTCGCGGGGAGTCGCTGGATGCAGGCTTGGGACCGGTCGATGTGGCGTACCATGAGGAAGGCATATGTCCAGCAGTGGACGTTTCCCGGCTGATGATGAATGCAATTTGTTTCCATCTCAGTTGATGGTGCCGTTGAGAATTGTGCTCACTCAGAAACCTAGCCTAGATACTATTGTAGCGTTGACTATGCTAGCTAGCTAGTTAGTGGGCATAGAAAATGCCCGAGCCGAGTACCGTTAGGTGCCACTGGGAATCAAACCTGGGACCTCAGGATTGTAGCCGAGGACCGTGGACGCGGTTACAATAGCCATTGTGCTGTTTGTGTCTGGTCTACAACTTACAAATTTTGCTAGACGACAACTGAACAAACTGTCTACTCACTTATATAATAAAAGTAACAAATATCTTAACATTTATAATATGAAATATTATGATTGTAAGAAAACACTTATGTTAAGCTAGCTTAACAATAATTAATTAGAAAAATAGTTAATTATAAACCATGACTCAGCTACTTATATACACACACACACTCCCTTTCTCTATCCTCCCATACACAAATTATCCTTCACAATTCTAATATTATATATATATATATATGTATGTATTAGCATGTTAGCATAAGTAAATATTTCCTTAAATATAAATTTATTTTTGTTATGGAAGAGTGGGACCCTCTGTTACAGGTATTTTTATACTTACAAGAGGGTCTCAACCTTGTTTCTGTAAACAACTTTGTTCAATGAAATAAAACAATTTTGAATTTGAATTTTGAATCTCCACTTGCCATCACTTGAGATGAAAGCCATGAAGAAATACACGTCTCCATGTCCTAATGGATACAAGCTTGGATTAAACGATCGGGAAGTCCCAGGTTCGATTACTAGTGTGTACCTATCGGTTCTCTGGTTGGTAAGGCATTTACCATGTCCGTGGGGCTAGCTACCACCATGTTACGTAAGTCTGCCGCCAAACAGCAGTGTTAATAGCACTGTTGTGTTCCGGTATAAAAGGCTCATTAGCTTTAGGCTTCTAGGTGCGCACGCTTACCATCAGGTGAGACGAAGGCCAAGTGCACATCATAACATTTTGGACTTCCCATGAGATGGCGGGTGAGCAATCAAATCACCTTTTGATGACGGATTTGCGATCGCAGTAAGATGTTGATATATAAGTAAAGTGCTGTATCCATTTTGAAGCGCCGATCAGCATATTATGAATTTATTTTCAACCGACTTCAAAAAAGAAAGTTTTCAATTCGAATCTATGTTGTTTTTCTTCTGGTTTTTCTTTTGTGTGTTGTATGTATGTTTTGATGATGATGATGTATGTTTTGCGATATCTCCGCCAAAAATGAATCGATTTTGATGATTATTTTTTGTTTTGGAGATCACACTTCCGAGGTAGCCCCATGTAAATTTTATCGAAATTGATTTAGCGCTTTTTGAGAAAATCAACAAAACCAAATACTATCTCTAAGTCAACACTGCTGTTTGGCGGCAGACTTAGATAACATTGTACCTAGCCAGTCAGACGTAGAAAATGCCCAAACAGAGTACGGATAGGTCCCACTGGGAATCGAATCTGGGACCTCAGGTAAAAAAGGGCTCCGTACCATTCTCTATAAAAACGGCAAAAAAATCACGTTTGTTGCATGGCCCCCTTAAATATTTTCTGTTTTTTAGTATTTGTCGTTATAGCGTCAACAGAAATACATCATCCGTGAAAATTTCAACTGTCTAACTATCACGGTTCATGAGATACAGCCTGGTGATAGACGGACAGACAGAGCTTTGGTTATTCTTTGGGTACAGAACCCTAAAAAGCTTTTAAGTTAACAAGTAATTACTAAACTTACCTTTAATATCGGAAAGCCACGGCGCTGCTAGTCAAAGGGACGGCTATTATTAATTCAATTCATTTTCCTCAACACAATCGGTGTCACCGGCCCGCCTCGCGTCGCGGACAGCCTTTCACTGACCACCACCACCCATCACGTAACACTGTATGTAATGATGTGGAAACACACGACCCTGCGTCACACACGTACCCGCTTCATACATTTTAACCGCTTCCGTACCTTACGGAAAATCATCAGCAACATCCTATATGTCCCCATTGCAGAGTCTCAGGCCTACTCTCCTACAGAGAGTGTATGTGACATAGTACACGCGGAACCAGTGCGGATTGGTAGACTTCACACACACCTTAGAATTACTTCTCAGGAGTGCGCAGGTTTCCTCACGATGTTTTCCTTCACCGAAAAGTAAATGGTAATGATTTTTATTATTTATACATAAATTTCAAATAACAAATTGGAACTCACTTGTACGAGTCAGGATCGAACCCGTTTGCGCTCTTGCAGGACATGAGCAGCTGTCTTCTCGGACTCTATGCATATTCTGCACGAATCAGCAGCCAGCCAAAAACAGCCATTACCTTTTTTACGGAGGGGAATCTTCTAAAGATACCCGGCTCTTTAGGAGAAGTGTCGGGTTATGTATGATTTTTAGCTACTAAACCCCTCCGGTGGCCATCCTCTGCGCATGTCGGAGAGCTCTGGGTACTCCAAAGAAACGCCTCCAGTGCTCCCCTAGCGCTATGCATATCGCACTTCCTGGGTTGATGTGCCAGCCCTTAACGTCTCTTCGCAACGGGATCGGGGCCACACCGTTTCCGCTGCCCTCTCGGGATCGAGGAAAGACATCCAGAGCCCCAACTCTGTATGTCTCCGGTCCCCAGCCCTGTACAACTGGGGCTATGGTGGTGGGACTACAGGGCCAACGTTTCTGTTACCCCTTCGCCTCCTCCTCCGAGCGGGGCCGGCTCTTTCTCGCTCCCGCTCAAACAGCCAGTATCTGTGATACGTATGGGGAAGCAATTTTTATTTTATTTATTTATTTGAAACAATGACCATTTAGTAATGCTTGTTAACACCTAAGTTTAAACGGACCAAAGTGATGACCAAAAACGTGTTTTTGTTATAGCAGCTCCAATAGGTCAAGCCTGTAGCAGGCGAGCTATTCAAATATAGCTGTTAAATGTTTCAATGATGATGATAGGCGATCAACTGAGGATGAGATCAATATTGTCCTGCTTCACCGATAATTAAAGGTACTCACTCGTCGCGTTTCGTACCAGCGTCCCCGCGCGCAATACGCGCCCGTATTTTTCATAATTTGTAGTTTTGGTGTTGACCATTGATCATCTTCTTATGAATCGCGGCCCGGACTCGAACCCCTGACCTTTCCAATACTGACCGACTCATTTTGGTCATCAACGTCAATCATAAATATCGTGTTTCTGTTAATTAGTAAATAAGAGTTGTTGAAGAGTTGAAATATATTATTTAATAATTTAAATGTTACTATCATTTGTAGTAGGTTTTATAGAATTTAGTATGATTGATTTGATTGATTGACAAGAAGGGTCGGTGGCGCAATGGATAAGGTGCGGGACTCTCAATCTGAGGGTTCCGGGTTCGAATCCAGCCGTGTACCTATGAGTTGTTATTCAATTTAAGTACATTATCCGATTGCTTAACGGTGAAGGAAAACATCGTGAGGAAACCTGCATGTCTTGAACAGGCATGTGAAGTCCGCCAATCCGCACTGGTCCCGCGTGGTGGACTATGTCACATACACTCTCTGTAGGAGAGTAGGCCTGAGCCCCTGCAGTGGGGACGTATATAGGCTGTTGATGATGATGATGATTTGATTGACATGATTTTAAACAATAAATAGTAAAATTACAACAAAAAAATTAACAAATTTAACTAGAGCGGTGTACAGCCAAGACAGGCGCCAATAGTTTGTAAACAATGAGATATAATAAAAACGATACTTTACAGCTTTCTTCCTACACTTGTGCTGTGCTTGGCCAAGTGCCAACCCATCATACATCATTTTTAAAGTAAAGGACCCATATAGGATCACTTCATGGATATCTCTCTGTCAAAATCTGTTAAAATTAATATCGAATACTCAAGTCAGAATTCTATTCGAGCTGTGAAAATCAAACATCTAAATCAATATAACAAGTAAATGCGTTCAAAAAGAACTGGAAACCGACTTCAATTGCCCTAAAAGACTACTTTTACTAAGGCAAATTTAAGATTTATATCGTTTTCTCATGGATTCCGTTGTCAGAACTGGACCAAATTGAAATTGGACCACACGAGAAGCACCACCTTTCAAATAAAAAAAGAATCATCCAAATCGGTTCACCCAGTCAAAAGTTCTGAGGTAACAAACATAAAAATAAATAATATAGGTGTCGGTTAAAGATGCAAGGTTTTCCAGCTAAGGTACATGAATCAATATTAATACCATAAATTTTATCACATATCACATAAAAATAGCATTTTTAATATTACAAACATACATTTACAGTTGAGAATTGATCGTTGTATGTACAGACGGATGTATGGGAAATCATTTTTACAACTGCAAAGTTTGTTTTTCAATCGGACTTAAATTTTCGGCAGAGCATTGTTGGCATATTCTGTAGGTAACCCTCGGTGCGCGAGCCCGACTCACACTTGGCCGGTTTATTGTAATCTACACTAATATTATAAAGAGGAAAGATTTGTACCTATTTTTGTATGTTTGTATGTTTGTAATGAATAGGCTCAAAAAGTACTGGGCCGATTTAAAAAATTCTTTTACCAATAGAATGCTACATTCTTCCAATTTGACATAGGCTACATTTCATTTTGAAAAAAATTAGGGATCCTTGGTAAAATTTGAACAATGTAACCGAAGGTGTAGAAAAATGAGTCTTAAAATGTCTTTCGTCGAATGCGCTGCCGAAACTATTAGCGATAGAACAAAATAATGTACAACAATATTGAAGAACATCATAATGTCTACAAAAAACTCCGCTTTAGCATATGTCCAACTATTGTAGTTATGTCACTACAACAACTTTTTTCATTTTAAACATTAATGAAAATGCTAACCAAATTCAAACCATGCTATTTATGTGTTTATATTAATCCTTATCCAAATAAATTATTTTATGGTCAATACCATTTAACTACCTATAAAATAGTTTTTAAATTATTCAAATTGGACTTTCCATTCAAAAGATATTACGAATTAAAAAATTCAAACAGTAAACAAAACCGCCATAGCGCCGTGGCCGTTGTTTGCGATGCAGTCTGAAAAGCGCGCCGGGCATCGCGGCGGGCGGGGTGGAGGGGGCACTGAAATAATTTTTTTTAAATATATAATTAATAAATAATAATTTTTTAATAAATAAAAATATTTGTGAAAAAAAGTGTTTTATATCCAAATTTCCAAAAATAAATAATTGTCTACCCCGTGCGAAGCCGGGACGGGCTGCTAGTAGTTTATAAAGCTACTTACACACATACTGAAACACGGTTAAATAATTAACAGGCGTAACGAATAACCTTACGTGGGTTTCACACTTGCACGTCGATGCAATATTTCTGCAAGAGTGCATTTAATAAGTTAATGAAAAGTTAATTTAAAAATGACTGCGTAAATTATAAATACTTTGTATATACAACGTGTACAAAAAGGAGTGCTAAAACTTAAGTGCGGTATATGTTAGGTAAGGTTTTACCTTTGGAGCGGTAGTAGACATCTATAAACCGTACGAATCTTGAGAAAAACGAATTTAAAATATTGACTAAAATTTTTTAATTTCATCCCTATCCTAGTTCTACATGTGTCAATAACCCCTAAAACCAAAGATAAGGTCTGCGATCATTGACCCCAGTGCTCGCGTTGGTAAACAAACATTTAGCGTTGTCAAAAATTACGACGTTACACCTATGAAATAAAAATGTATGTAAATTTAAACTAACCTTTACAACGCTGCTACTTTCACAGTGTATTCTATACAAGGGATATATACCCACCTGAAAGTATTATCACTCCTTTTTTGTACACGTTGTATTTACCCGACTGCGCCAGAAGGAGAGTTATGTTTTACGAGTATGTATGTATAATTGTTTGGCACGCTCTGCGGCCTGAACGGCTCGATGGATTTTAACTTGAGAGGTGTCGTTAGATTCAAAATCGTGAAAAGTTAAAAAAATCCACAGTCGGGTTTTATGAAACGTACTTTTCATTTACTTCTTTAGTAAACCATTTATAAAAGGTACCCGATAGGTTTTGAAAACAACAGATTTTTATGCAACGCAATTTGCCGCCAAAAACCGCCATTTTTATTTCCAATAATTTTAATATAGCCACGTATAATTTATTTAAATCGTTTTAGACGTTTAGTAGTTACGACTGAACATACGAGTAGAGTCAGACATACTAATTTCAGGTCAAACACATGACTCTCCTTTTTACTTTTTTAATACGCTTTTTTTATTCGCAATATAATAACATAGAGTAACTTATCTAAAGACAAATATTCGAGGCTAGACGAATATGCATACCTGGGACAGATCGTTCAACTAGGTAGGTCCAACTTCGACAAAGAGGTCAACCGAAGAATACAACTCGTCTGGGCAGCGTTCGGGAAGTTACGGCATATCTTCTCGTCCAAAATACCTCAGCGTCTAAAGACAAAAGTCTTTAATCAGTGCGTGTTGCCAGTGATGACATACGGAACCGAAACGTGGTCCTTTACTGTGGGCCGAATAAACAAGCTCAAAGTCACACACCTAGCAATGGAACCAGCTATGCTCGGAGTTTCTCTACGTGATAAAATCCGGAATGAGGAAATCCGTAAACGAACGAAGGGTACCGACATTGCTCGACGAGTCAGTGAGCTGAAGTGTCAATGGGCTGGCCACATCGCTCGAAGAACCTATAACCGATGAGGATTAAAAGTTCTCGAGTGGCAACCACGTACCTGGCCGTCCCACTACTACACTACTAAATGGACTGAGGACCTAGTAAAGGTCACGGGGAGTCACTGGATGCAAGTGGCTGCGCACCGATCACTGTCACCATGGGGGAGGCCTATGTCCAGCAGTGGACGTGTCTAAATTGATTATTATCAACTTCTTGTTTGGTCTAATTCAACCTGGATTCGAACCCGGGTCCTGTGCGTGTGACGCTCAGATCGCTACCGAATCCGTTACGTCACTGAAAGTGACAAGGGGTGACCTAATTTTAAAACTCGCGACAAATAACTGTTTTCTTGCGCGATATTCTTACGATATCCGCAAAAATCATGTATGTAGTCCAATTTCGTAAATAAGTAAAAAATCATTAAATACCCCAGTTTGTACATCTGACATAACCTCACCTACATAGTCGAACATAACGATAAACCGGTCTTCTGGCTAGTGAGGGGACATGTTTATCGATAAAAATATTCGTGAATAATTTTTCGCGTCGCCACAAGACAGCGAACAATTGCATTGCACTTTTAACAAATTTAAAAAACAGCATTAACATTTTGAAAACATTAATCTTCTTGTTTGTTTTAATTATTTAGTATACGTGATTTGCAATAAAATAAATTCATACAGAGATAAAACAGTAACTGTCTAAAAACATTTGCATGCGTCTAAAGGTGGAATCTGAGAGATGAAAATTTTCTGACTGTCATCATGTGTTGTAGATTCAAAAAACTTATCTTTTATAATAAATAGGAAGTTAAATACACATGTCAGGAAAATATGAATATCTACTATTATAATTATTGTTTATTGTACATATAAAAATAATATTTACAAAGACAATTATATCTAAAATTGTACAATTAGAGTGGCCTATCCCTAACAAGAGATATCTCCCGGCGCTCACACTGGAGCTGTCAAAAAATAAATATACTGTACATACACCTACGTAGATGTACATAAACAAAAAAGTATTTATTACAGAAGAAGATAATGTATATAGAAAATAATAATAATAAATAGTTAATAAATTAACGTGTAATATCATAGTAAATTAGTAAGTGGTAGTGTGTATTAGTATCAAGGCCATCTGTTTTTGCCCGATTACGGCGAAGCATGAATGTTCACATGTTCCCTCATATCTACTTGAACAACTAACCGTATTTAAACAAATTAAGATAAAAAGTCTTGCTTGGTATCAAATGAAAAGTATTTTTGAGTCATCATCACGAAGACCAGCCCATATATGTCCCCACTGCAGGGGTTCAGTCCTACTCTCCTACAGAGAGTGTATGGGACATAGTACACCACGCGGGACCAGTGCGCATTGGTACACACACACACACCTTTGAATTTCTTCTCAGGAGTGTGCAGGTTTGTTCACGATGTTATCCTTCACCGAAAGCCAATGGTAATGATTTTTATCATTCGTACATAAATAACAAATTGGAACTCATTGGTACGAGCCAGGATCGAACCCAGACGCTCTACCCACCTAAGCACAATTTTTATACTATAGCTAATAATATGTTGCAGTTGTCGAGTATTAGTTTTTGTATTTACTCCTTGAAAAAAATTATAGTGAACACATTTTGTTTTAATCAAACGAAAGAGGCGTAACGTTATCCCTCTCCGTTATAAAAGAATAGCTGTCTTTGATAAGTAATTACCTAAAAATAGGAGACGAAATTAGTGTCGCAAAATAAATCTCATTAATTTACAACTTTACAGTTAGCTACAATAGCAGTAACGCAGCTAATAGTTCATAGATGGCGCTTTGAACAATAACCGAAAAAATTGTTTCAAATGACAATTGTGATTCACTGTGAAGTTGTACGTTAATTATACTCATTTCGCGACATCACAATCTGATGTCCAATTTTTAGATAGTTACTACACAAATCCAGCTATTATATTTTAAAAGATTATGGCAACAGAAATTTAGTATGAAACTTTCATGGAGGTGCGCCGTAACTGAGAACTATCGACATCGACATTCTAATGTCGACATAATAACGTCACATCACTATCTGCAACGCGATGTATTGAAGCAAAACCACTTTCACTGCCCTGTGTTTCCTGCACGATCGCATAATTTCTGTTTGTTTCGCCGCCATATTGTTTATCTGTGACGTCAGCAGTGCGCTTGCACATACGCAAGAGTTCACTTGCTCTACTACAAAATGTGAAAGTGACTTTGCTTGTACAACTTTCACGCCGATACCGTTCAACCGGGCGCAGTGAAATTTGGTATGCGCATAGTCTACGAAGTGCAGAAAATGGTAAAAATATAATTCGTACGAAATCATTGTGATGTCTATCAAGTGGAAAACGTTAATGTTATTCATTGACGCCATCTTTATTTTTGCGGTTACAAGCACCCGATGAAAAAACGGAACTCTTATAATTTCACTCTAGTTGATCATTATTTTCCATCACTATTCAATATTTCAAGTCGATATTTGTAGTTCCTAAGATTATCAGCTGTGACAGAGGGACGGATGAACAAACAGACACCAAAGGGAGATTTCCGGTTTCGTTTTTTCAACAGATGCTCGGCGCGTGGACTCTAGAAAATTACTCGATATTAATCCTTGTTTCCCAGGATACCAGATATATCGTCATCAAAGACATCAGCGAGTTGTAAACCTTAGTGAATTGCACCCCAGGCCAGGTTACATGAAGACCAAAATGTATAGCACGCAGTAAGCCATTGAGATAGTTAGGCCAACTAAAAGCTCCACTATGCGCCATCTGTTATCAAATGGTTGTACCACGTCCTAACAGAGATGCACCCTAACCGTAAATGTCGTTTGGCTATTACAATGTCAATAATAATTCAATTTAACATTTCTTACTGACTTTAATATTTAATTCTATTTAAATACACATAAAAGGCAGCTCAACAACCTATTATTGTTATTATTTCTTTTATATTTATACGTCATTATTAAGTTTGAGCGCCATCTTTGAAAACATTTAAGTACTATTTGAGTTAGGTTTATGTTGTTGTAGTTCAGCTATTCAACAGCAGATGGCGTTGAAACAAAATTTTAAAGAAGAAATCTTATTTCGTGCTTACCTTATTTACACTGTTAATAGGTTAACTAACCACACAGTCTTATCGCTCAATTAACCGGTATGTACAAATCATTTAATTTTCCGTTCATTGTGAAGATGCGTCATTAAGTTACAAGACTTACGTCATATAAGGGCTTATTGTTATGCCTAGAATCAGAATATATCTATCTTCTAATATTTTATATGTGAAAGCGAGTTTGTTAGTTTGCAAATAGCAACGGGGCAATCATTTAAATTATTTAATTTTTAATTAAATTTTCTATCTCCGCCTGGCTATCTACCTCCATGTTGTCCCTGTATGAAAGATCACAGATCCAGCGCCTCTCAGTATGTTGAGGCTTCTAGGTGAGCTCACTTTCCATCCAGCAGTCGAATCGTCTCTTACCATCAGGTGAGCTTCGGCCATCTTCGGCTTCCCTCGAGATATTTTGAAATGAGTTTGTTTTCCTACAAGGATTCTACCTATTATTAAGTCATGCAAAATTAATACAATTTTATTGTTTTCTATGATATAACCACAAAATAGGATGTGGTTGAGTTGATGTAATAAGTGATGTCATGATGATGTATTTAAAAAATTCCATTTATCTTTGTGTCCCCAAGTGTGGCCGTGTCTTAGAATGAAACCATCTCTTCCCGTGGGCGTCTGAGGGAAAAATACCGTGGGGAGGTTCAGCATCAGCATCCTCCTCCTGAAGAACTAAACAACAAAACTGCGATGACTATGTCCAGCTGTGGACGTTTCCCAGCTGATGATGATGATCCCAAAGTATATCAGACAGCATTTAAAATATTTATCTGATTGTGGTCGAACGTCAATCCATACTCATATAGTAAATGAATAATTTAAACGTTCAAAAAGAACTAGAAACCGACTTCAACTGCCCTAAATGTCTACAGCATTCATACCCTAAAATGTTCACCCTTAGAGCTGGGTACAATTGGTTTTTGTTGATTTTCTCAAAAAGCGCTGAATCAATTGCGATAAAATTTATATAGGACTACCCCTGAAGTATGTACCAAACAAAAAAAACGGCCAAGTGCGAGACGGTCTCGCCCATGAAGGGTTCCGTAGCAGCAAGTAACATATTAAAAAAGTTATTGTAGGTCGTTGTAACTTTTATCGATGTTTTTTTTTTATATATTTGAGTTGATTGAATGAAAGTTAAACTGCGGTTTACAATTTATGACGTATTAAAAAGACTACTTACTAGATCTCGTTCAAACCAATTTTCGATGGAGGTTTGCAGGGTAATGTACATATATATTTTTATATGATTACGATAAATGATACGATAGCTCAGTCGGACCACGCGGTCAACATATCTAAAATCTGTGTGCAGCTGTCATTATGTCGTACCATGAAGGACTATGTCCACTAGTGAACGTAGACGTAGTATTAGGTCACCACGCAATTTGTTTTAAATTAAGTCGGACGGTTTGTCGGTCCGACTTCCAAAAATTATTAATATGAATAATTAAAATACTGAATTACTAACAATAAATGATTTAGTTTATAGAGCGCGTAAAAACACGACAATAGCGCCATTTATACAACAAGTAGCGCCATCTAGTATCATCTCATGGTAATCTGTTTCATAAAATGTCAACCCTGTTCAGTTAAGAATTTTATTATTTAAATTAAGAATGGAAGTATTCTGAGCGGAAATCCCTTTAACGTAATTAATGCGGCCAGCGTCACGGGTACTTTTGAATCAGTCTTTTTACGAAAAAATTACTAACAATAAAAATCTAACTTGAAAATGTGTGTGCTATAGCTTTTCTAATACACACACCCTCACACACACACTCTCCCTCACATACACTCATGTTTGCGATTATCAAATTTTTCCAGTAGTTTTTCCCCGTTCGAATTAGTTCTAGTTAAAAAATTTCTTTTGCGTATTATTTCATCATCAACAGCGGCCTGGAAACGTCCACTGCTGGACATAGGCCTCCTTCTTAGTACGCCACACTGACCGGTCCCTGATCCACTTCAGCTATTTCACGGCCTTCGCAGGCATTAAATGTTTGTAAAATTTGTAGAGAAAAATAAACACATTTTTACTATATATTTTTTGTTTATTTGATTTAGTACCTCTAATAATGCTTTGCAATTTACTTATTGTACATTCATTCATATCTACGCCAAAGTTAATGTAAAAATAGACGATTTCTGTTAACAAAGCGCACCGTCACCATATTTCCAACGTAACCGTTACGAAACCGTTTTATAATTGAACCGTTCTCGTTGAAGGGTCTCACAACATTCAATAAAAAATATACCTTCATACATTGACTTCTATAAACTATGGATATGCTACAAGTAGGTAGCGTAGTAGACTTTCAATTTGAGGGTTCCAGGTTCGAATCCAGCCGTGTACCTACGAGACGTTTTTCAATTCAAGTACATTATCCGATTGTTTAACGATGAAGGAAAACATCGCGAGGAAACCTGCATGTCTTGAACAGGCATGTGAAGACTATGGCCCATACACTACTCTCCTAGAGTAGGACTGAGCCCCTGCAGTGGGGACATATGTAGGCTATTGATGATGATGCTACAAGACTGGAGCTACAGACCTACCTATCTTCGTGTCCTATAGCACTTAGCCTAAATAATAGAACAGAATAATCTCATCACGAAGATGTCCAAATAAATAGAAACTCTTGAGCTGACATAACAAGGATTATACGGTGGTATATAAAAAGACGAAAGTAATAGATTATCGTGGTATGTTATACATATAGCAAGTGATAATCGTGAATATTGATGGATATAGTGTTAGAGGAAGACCTAAGAAGGATGGATTGTGTGAAGAAGGATATGTGTGTGAAAGGTTTGAGTACTGAGATGATGGTTGATAGAGATGAGTGGAAGAAGAAAACATGTGCTGAACCCGCTCCGAGTGGGATAAGGACAGGAAGATGATGATATAAAAAGGCGACACTACCTAAGTGAATAGTCTTTACAGTTCTTAGTCTTTTTTTACTGGATCAACTTTGAATATTATGCAAAGCAGACATGTATTTTGAATTTTGTTTTTTGAAATTACTCTATCAGCACAAGTAGTTAGGTAATGATCTAGCACTTGATTGATGCTCATATTTAGACAATGTTGTAGATATCATCATCAACAGGGGAACGTCCACTGCTGGACATCCTCCTCCTTGGTATGACACATTTACCGGTTGCGAGATACTTATATCCAGCGACAAACCGCGATCTTTACTAGGCCGTCGATCCATCTAGTGGGAGGACGGCCCCATACATGTCTCCCGATACGCGGTTGGCACTCGATAACTTGTACTCCCCATCGGTTATTCGTTCTTTTTCGAGCTATGTCGGCGACCTTAGTTTGTCTACGTGTTTAGACAATATGGACTCAATATTTCGGAGCATAGATTTTCTTGCAGTGTCGTATCCATAGTTTTAGCAAGTCAATGTATTCACGTAGCAATTTCATTGATGGTGAACGAACAGCTCAGCTGTAATGTTGTCTTATAGATAAGTTATTTTCATAAGAAACTCCTTACTCAGCTTGCCTAACTATAGAGGTCAAGTGACAGTCGGACTTACGTAAATCGCACTTAAAATTCTATCACTTGTCACTATTGAGATTGTTGAAAACATGACCAACTACGAAAGAAATAGTATTTGTGTTTGGGTAAATTACTCATCTGTTTTCGTTTCACGTAACATATATTTTAATTTTGTAGAAATTTTGAAGAAAAACTGTCTAGGAGTGATTTTCCTACCACATTGTTATAAAAGATTCGAGCTAAATCATCACTACTGTTCAGAAAGTAGTTATTTCACTATCTACGAGTAACGAGCAGAAAAAATGGCATTTCCTTCCCTAGGGCAGAAATTATATTTTTAAATTTTTATATCATTTGTTGCTGTTATAGCGGCCATTGTAATCACTGTCTACATGTTAGGGTTCAAAATATACATTTGAAGATACATTTGGTTCATAAGACTTCGAGGAGAGGTATGAAGTAGTTTTAAAAAAATATGTACACTGTAGTTCTGTAAATAGTGATATTAATTCAAACTATGTTGTTAAAATATTTAACAATTTATGATATTTGCATGCCACTAAAGGTGGGATGGCCGTGGTAGCTCAGTTGGAGCGTCAGTCCTTGAACAATCGAGGTCTGGGTTCGATCCTGGCTCGTACCAATGAGTTACAATTTGTTATTTATGTACGAATGATACAAATCATTACCATTGGCTTTTCGGTGAAGGAAAACATCGTGAGGAAACCTGTACACTCCTGAGAAGAAATTCACAGGTGTGTGTGAAGTCTACCAATCCGCACTGGTCCCGCGTGGTGGACTATGTCATACTATGTCCCATACACTCTCTGTAGGAGAGTAGGCCTGAGACCTGCAGTGGGGATGTACATAGGCTGTTTTTCGGAAGAAAAAAATTCTGACTGTCATCGTATGTATGTCAGGATAGCGTAGCCTAAGTAGCAGGATCACAATTTGAGTACGGGACCCTTTAAAATAAATTTGGACACACAGACTCACAAAATTGGTCATCTATCATTAACTGTCTATTAGCTGCAACTCCATTAAATTACGTTGCACAATCAAAGTGCTTAACACTATTTAATGACTATTAAACTAATTGCATCGGAATTTGACCAAATTCATAGGAAAAAACACACACAAATGAGTGTGTTTAAGAGAAATTTTACCGCCTCCGTGTCCTAATGGTTAAATATTGGATTCACAATCCGTAGATTTAAAACCAATGAATAAATCTCATATCTAGTGATCTTAGAATCAAAATATAAAAAATAGTTTCTTAGATTTGTGTTTTCATCCAAAATATGTCATAATATAAACGCGAATAATTTTGGGGGCATACCATCAATGCTCTGAAACGTATTACTATCTTTTAAGAGGGTATGCTGGTGTCAAAGCGCCCATACAGACGTAGTCCAGTCATATTTTGAGTATTAAGCTATGAAAATCTATGAAATTTTCAAGACACAATCTAGAACCAAATATCTGTGTCGGTGGTGAGTCAGATTTTCGTTTAAATATATACTTCCAGAGTTACAGGGCGTCAAAGAATTGTATTTTACGGTAATAAAAAGCCCCAACTTTGAACCTGATTTACAAGAGTATGAATCAATTTAGAACAATTTGGAAAAACCACCGACATCTGAAATTTCATTAGTATACTGTATTAAAAAAATTGTTACATAATATACTGTATCCTTCAAATGATCCCTGGACTACGAAACATCCAAATAACGCGTGGATAACTTCGCGTAGTGTATGCTGTCTCACCGTGCGCGCTCGGGTAGGATAGGGCTCAGATAGGGACAGCTACAAAACAATCCAAATTTGAACGCGGCCACGTGGTCTAATCAACAAAGCCTCTTAAATATATTTTCTTGGCACAAATTACAGATCACTTCACTGTAAAATATAGAAGGATATAATTAATTAATTGTAGGGATCAATCGTCCATTAGCTAATGGCTGGAAATGTCACACAGTTCGCTGACAATGGTAGCCATCGCGTCGCCTAGATGAATCGAATGCATCAGTTCTCATTAAATCGTCAGGGCGATAAGACGCTAGTAAAAAAATCTAAAAAAAATCGTATTTATGTGTTTTCCAGACAGTTTTAGAAGTTGAGTGAATTGTGTGCTACATTGTTGACAGGTAAGAGTTGAAAATTATAATTTTTATGTCAGATCTTTTGCCCTACCTACAACTTTGTATTTATTTTGTAAATACATCTGTTTAACAGTTAATTGTGTGTAAAAATGTATATAAACACCGACATAAATGCACACAAGCTGTGATTAATTAATGCTGTAATACATTTTAATAATTTAGATCCATAATGTACACTTACAAAAATGCAACAATAACACAATATTAATATAAATCAGTAATAATACACATAATAAATAGCTAATATATTTTCGGAACATTTCACTCGATTAAAATATTTAGAAGAACCTTTTTTTTAACTATTAGTTCAATCATTTTTAGGGCTCCGTACCCTATTACTAAGACTCCGCTGTCCGTCTGTCAGCAGGCTGTATCTCATGAACCGTGATAGTTAGACAGTTGACATTTTCACAGATGATGTATTTCTGTTGACGCTATAAGAATAAACATACAAACAGAATAAATGTTTAAGGGGGCTCCCATACAACAAACGTGATTT
Organism: Carcina quercana; assembly: GCA_910589575.2. Taxonomy (NCBI): domain Eukaryota; kingdom Metazoa; phylum Arthropoda; class Insecta; order Lepidoptera; family Depressariidae; genus Carcina; species Carcina quercana. The sequence goes on along the minus strand of OU342455.1, from coordinate 4,587,333 downwards.
TTTAAGACGTTCGTTTTAAAATAGTAACGCCACCTAGTGATGAGTAACAAAACTATAGCGAAACTGATGTTTAAGCGCATTCGTTAGAGGATTGTTCGTTGCATATTATTTATGGTTTTCCGTATTTTAAATATCCATATTCTGTACGGAACCCTTCGTGCGCAAGTCCGACTCGCACTTGGCTGTTTTTTTAGGATTGCGTGCTTGTCAAATAAGTATTTGCTAAATAAATAAGTATTCCGTCTGTTTGTCACAGAGCTGTATCTTATCGCATTTTATTAATCTTATATAGTCAAAATCGAGTGGGAATCAATATATGATTCCCACTCGATTTTGACTATGATTTGGCTTCGAAAATTGGCCTCTAACGACACCTCTCAAGCTAAAATTCAAGTGTCTCGGGACAGATCATTGCGATGTACCATAGAGGAGCACTATGTCCAGCAGTGGACGTTTCCCGGTTGGTGATGATAATGATTTTTAAATAGAAAATATATCAACGCTGGACAACCTCACCTGATGGTAAGTGACAATGAGGTCGACGATGTTACGCGTTGGTCTAGAAGGTGCCTGTTCACTCTTCGTTTGAATATTCCCAAGTTGTAGTTTTCTGTGAACACGTAAACCGGTAGTGCATTACATATTGTATCTGTACGCATGATGAATGTGGAAGCGACACGCTTGTTGCGAGCTGTAGGAGTGTCTACAGTGTACGGGTGGAGGGCTGACGTGCTTCTGTTTGACCGGTACTTGAAGGGCGAAGGTGGAATCAATAAAAATAACTGCTGCATACACTCTCCAAAATGTATCCTATAAAATACCGAAAGGCAGGCACCCTGACGCCTATGTTCGAGGCTTTGGAACTTTGCCTTAAGTAGCGTATCGTTGCCTATCAGTCTCATAGCTCGACGCTCCACCGAGTCCAAAGCAGCTAGTTGATAGCGAGCTGAACCATCCCAAAGATGGCAGATGTACTCCATGTATGATCGCACTTTGAACATGATATAGACTAATAAGCTGTGATGGAAGTACCGTCCGACCTTCAATAGGATTCCCAGTGATATGATTATAGAAAATAGTACTTATTTGATAAGATTGTTTTAAACAAGTAAATGCGTTCAAAAAGAACTGGAAACCGACTTCAATTGCACTAAAAGTCTACTTTTACTGAGGCAAATTTTAAGATTTATATCGTTTTCTCATAAATTGAACCACGCGAGAAGCACCACCTTTCAAATAAAAAAAGAACCATCCAAATCGGTGCACCCAGTCGAAAGTTCTGAGGTAACAAACATTAAAAAAAACACGTTGAATTGAAAACCTCCTCCTTTTTTAAAGTCGGTTAAATTATAAAGTAAGTTTATCGACTACCTTTTCCCAGGTAACAGTTATTTATCGTGTGAGACTACCTATCTGTGAACTAGGCACATGTTTGCGTAACATGTGATCTAGAATCTAGATTATAACTATTGTTATAGATGGGAAACGAATCTACGGTGTATCAATCAATCAATCATTTGTTTATTTGTGAATATTGGTAAATATTACAGGTGGTGGTTCATATTTCATAACATACAATTCAGTTTCACAATATTCTGCTATGAGCATACAAATATATCTAAATTAATAATTATAAATAATGTAAAATAATAATAATTATATGTCAAAATAAAGTATTATTTATGTAGTATTTATAAAGAAGTATTAAAGGTCCCACAGTAAACGTGGTCCTTTATTGTGGGTCGAATAAGCAAGCTCAAAGTCACTCAGCGACCAATGGAACGAGCTATGCTCGGAATTTCTCTACGTGATAAGTTCCGGAATGAGGAAATCCGTAAACGAACGAAGGTCACCGACATAGCTCGACGAGTCAGTGAGATGAAGTGGCAATGGGCAGGCCACATCGCTCGAAGAACCGATAACCGGTGGGGAGTAAAGGTTCTCGAGTGGCGACCACGTATCAGGAAACGTCTACCCGGCCGTCCCCCTACTAGATGGACCGACGACCTGGTTAGAGTCGCAGGGAGTCGCTGGATGCAGGTGGCTCGGGACCGGTCGATGTGGCGTACCATGAGGGAGGCCTATGTCCAGCAGTGGACGTTTCCCGGCTGGTGATGGTGATTAATGGTCAGTTTATCGAATCAAGCATTAATTCTGTAATACTATATACTAATCTTAAGTTTATTTGTTTGTACTTTCTTCCCCTCGAAACGAAGGTGCAGAATTGACTTGACTTTTAGATAGGGATAGCTATTTTTTATCCCTTTCGTGCTATTATGCCCCGTGGGATACTTTTCGAATCAGGGGCTCAAGCCTACTGTCCTACAGAGAGTGTATGGGACATAGTACACCACGCGGGACCAGTGCGCATTGGTAGACACACACACCTTTGAATTTCTTCTCAGTAGTGTGTAGGTTTCCTCACGATGTTTTCCTTCATCGAAATGCTAATGGTAATGATTTTTATCATTCGTACATAAATAGCAAATTGTAACTCATTGGTACGAGCCAGGATCGAACCCAGACCTCGATTGTTCAAGGACACTCTACCCAACCGAGCTACCATAGCTAAGTAAAATATAGTTTTTTTTAATATTTAATAATAGTTTTTGCCCGCGACTATCAGGGAACCATTGTAATCGAACCCGGGACCTCTGCTGCGCGTCTTAATGCCTAGACAACTGCGCCACGGAGTCCGTTTCCACTACTCTTCATGTTTGTTATACCATCTAGCAGATAATAAAGTTCTAACATTGTAGTACTACATCAATAAGAACTTGGCACAAGTAAATATTAAAGACAATATTCTCATTATAATATCACACGTAATATATACTTTACAATACCGTACATTACGTCATTGTTTACCTTTATTACCATATTTCCTTTAACGGGATCCCTTTCCGAATGCTTCCATACTAAATTTCTGTTGCCACAATTTTTTTTAAATAATACAACTGGCTTTTATAAGTAATCTAATCTTATGTATATATATCAAAAGCTAATGTTAGTACGTTAAGACAGGGTTGTCTCTATCACCACCAACTCCGATCAACTTCCCGTTGGGGTAGTGAATACCCCTTGGTCTCCTGATGAAAGTAAGGGAGTTTGGTAGCGATGCGTGGAAGTAAGGTTGTGGGTGGCAAAAATGTGAAAAATATATATCTGTCCTTGTCTAACTCATGTGAACTCCACATGAATGAAGAAGTTCACATGAGAGCTTCTGGAAAGTTATGAAAATTTATGTAATGATCTAGAAAGATTACATTTACTCTACGTTTATGCCAAAATAAATGTCCACCCGTGGGAAGCCGGGGCGGGACGCTAGTTTCCTTTTAAAAACCTTTACTAAAAAAAAAACTGAATTATAGTGTCGCGAAATAAATATCAATAATTACAACTTTATAGTTAGCTATAATAGCCGTTACGCAGCTAATGGTCCATAGATGGCGCTTTGAACAATAATAATGAAATGTGTGTAAAAATGAGAATTGTGATTCACTGTGAAGTTGTATGTTAATGATACTCATTTCGCGACATCACAATCTGATGTACTATTTTTAGATAGTTACTGCACAAATCCAGCTATTATATTTTATAAAATTATGGCAATAGAAATTTAGTATGAAACTTTGATGGAGGTGGATCGAAGGAAATATATCAAATTAATGAGTATATTCGACAAAAAAATCAAATACTCTAAACAAGTTGTTACGAGGTAGGAACTAACTAGTAGGAAGAGCTTATCTAAGTCTAAGACCATGTATGTTAGTAAGTCGGACTGACTAACCAATCCAATTGTCAAAAATTATTGGTAAGTAGTAAGATTAGATAGCGTGTTTTGCAACTGTATGCGAGTAAACTGATTTACTTTATAGAACGCATAAAAACAAAACGATAGCGCCATTTATCCAACAAGTAACGCCATCTAGTTTCACGTAATGGTAATCTGTTTCATAAAACGTCCAGTAAAAATTACGTAAGCAGATACTCGTACATAATATAGCGTTCTAAAATAGTGTCTCGGGACCGGTCATTGTGGGTCAATGTCCAGCAGTGGACATATCCTGACTGATGTTGATTCATTTCTTAGACTTTTCGTCAAATGTACGTTTTCAATTTTATTCAAAGCAGATATTAATTATTCATTATATTATAACATATGTATTATGTATTGTTAAAACGTAGGACATTTGGTTATTTGAGCAGTTAGTTTTTGGTAAACTCAAAATGTAAAACATAACACGCGTGATTTGGTTCCATGATTTAGCCATAGACTTATTAATTTAGAGATGGCAGCTTATATCGATTCTAATAAATCGAATCGATTTAGATTATTAATCTTTTGTTTGTTAGTTCATACTTGAGAGATGGTCCCATATAAATTTTATCGAAATAGATTGAGCGCTTTTTGAGAAAATCAACAACAAAAATACTAGCATAATTGTACCTCTAGATTGATGAACATTTTAGGGGTTGATAGCTGTAGACTGTAAGGGCAGTTGAAAACGGTTTCTTAGTTCTTTTTGAACGCGTTATTTAAAAAAAAAATTTTTACTCTTTCATTGCGTTTTTTGCGATAAAATAAAACATTTCAAGTTATATTGGCAACACCGGAGATTACGATAAAAAATACGACTTTTTTTTAATTTTAAATAATGGCTTTAACCAGCGGTTATCTAGCCAATGACGAGTAAAATTAGGTGAACAAATTTTGAGGTTATAAACTATGCCGAAGCTTCAGCTTTCTCAATAAAATGTATAATGTGTACATTTTATCGCTTAATTTGGATTCTTGACGAGAACTTCAAAGGCCAGCCTTGGTTTCAGCATAATTCGAAAGAATACATATGCCGAATGTACTCGACGTGGTAAACTCTTCGGATCGCGTCGAAACCCTCGCAATATTGCGTAATCGATACTATAGCACCGTCCGTGACACTTTTTGCACTATATCACACCATTATAACACAAAAAACACACATAACAGTATTATTATTCAATTAACAAAATTGCAATGAACCACCATTTTTCCAGTTCGCGCCAAGAATCAAAATACGACTTGGAGTCACGAGCGAATCAAAAATAGAGCTACCTACTTGACCTACTGATAAATGCGTCAGTCCTCTATTCTATCATCAAACAAGCTACAAATCTATTGTCGATGATGTCTAAAATCATTAATCGAGCACTGTGCATGATACTCACGTCACACCCTTGACCAGGACCAGGTACTTGACATTCATTCCTGCTTGTAGTACCTCTATGGCCTCGGTTAGTCCTTCGTATATTCTGTAATGGGGCTGCTAATTACCCGACTGTGCCAGAAGGAGTATGTTTTACGAGTATGTATGTATAATTGTTTGACACGCTCTGCGGCCTGAACGGCTCCATGGATTTCAGCTTGAGAGGTGTCGTTAGATTCGTATTTCCTGTGAGAGTGACACTGCGTATATCACAATCATTAAAAGTTTAAATTGTTTACGTAGTCAGGTTTTTTTTTCTTACCTTTCATTTACTTAATTATTTTGATGGTTTTAGAAGGGAAGGGAATTTTCTAAACATAGGACATCAGATTGTGATGTCGCGAAATGAGTATCATTAACATACAACTTCACAGTGAATCACAATTTACATTTTAAACACTTTTTTCGATTATTGTTCAAAGCGCCATCTATGAACCATTAGCTGCGTAACTGCTGCTGTAGCTAACTATGAAGTTGTAAGTTAATGATATTTATTTCGCGACACTATAATCCCATCTCCTATTTTTATGTAATTACTTATCAAAGCCAGCTGTTCTATTTTAAAAGGTTATGGCAACAGAAATTTAAGTTACCTGTTACGATATACAAGCACTGGTACTTATTCTTAAGCCGAGACCACATGGCGTTACTCCGTTATAATCCAGTAGAATACATATACAAGTAAAAACAAATTCTCAAAGTAAAGCGAAATCCACAAAACCGCTAAACTTTTCGTCACTAAATAAAACCTAAAATTAGATCTAAGATTTATTGCGTCTAAGACTAGTTAACTTGAGTGCTAACCTAGATTTTCCCATGACTAGTCGCTATATTCATAGAAAACTTCTGTCAGTTAATAGAAGTAGCTTGTACGTGATGGCTAAATGTTACGTTACCGTCATCGTAATGAAAATTTAAGGGAACGGAAAAAATATTATTATAAATAAAAATATTAAAATATTAGTTTTATCTTTTCTTTTCTTTTATATGATTACCTTAACAATACAGTTTTTAAAACACTCCTTTTGAGTTTAAATATATTTTTTGAAAAAATATTGAATTGTATGAATTGAGATATTTGTCACGTTAAAAAATATGGGAGAGCCTTCTAATCTGCAATGATTTTTTTGTTTTTTACGTACGGCATACAAATAAAAAAATTAATAAAAATACATAAAATACCTACTAAAATTAAGATAGATAGATTATCATTTTATTTGCCAGCACAATACATATTAAATCAAAATACATACAAGAAAAAGAAATGGAATATATAATAGAAGGGAACAAAGGTTTAACATGAAGGAAGGAAATAAACATGAATATGTACATTTATAGGACAGTGCTATGATAGGTAGGAGATAAAGGAGATAATTAATAAGCAAGTAATAAGCCTCTTAAGAAAAATGCTTTTGGATTGTAAGTAAGTGACTTTTAGAACTATTTTTAAAATTGAACTTATTTTTTAACATCCGTATTGGTGGCGGTAAATCGTTCCAAGATTTAGAGCCATAAAGCGAAAATTAAAAACTAACTATAAAAATTACTATCTTATAAAATCTAATGTCAGTTATTATCAATGGCTTAAATTAAAAATGACATTCATCGAATAAAATTATGCTGTTTTGTCCATGCTGTCAACTATTTCTTAAACAATGTACTTGGAAGGGCTTTTTCACGAAACTCAGGGAAATACTACTACTCTTATGACGATATTACGTAAAATTACCGTCCGTAAACCGACTTTACCGACGACCGATTTTTTTGTTACAATTTTTTTCTTCTAATTTGTATAAAAAATTAAAATAAAACTAAACACCCACTTTTTGACTATAATGCAGACGAAGTATTCAGATACACATCCTGGCTCCATTATAAGACAGACTGCAGTAAGAATTTGACTCGTCAAAACAAACAAAATGAGACTAAACTCGAGGGCAGTGAACTCCTACAAATACATGATCAAATTCCCTTCGTAATAAATTAATCGCCTCTAATCGTTTGTTGATTGCTGCATCGATTACGTTACTGATACTTTATCTCGAAACTGCTGACCACATCCTGTTTTTCCATATTTTCCCCCTTAATCGCTTTTTACAATTTACACGGAACATGTGGTCCTCCAAATCTATTAAAATACAAACAGATATATTCCTGGGAAACACAAACAATACCTTGGAAACATTATTTGATGCAAGATCCACATAGAACATTATGTAAAGATTGGCTTCTTATAAATTATGTCACGAACTTGTTTAGATTCCAACAGCTTTGGCTTACCTTGTATTTACAGAATTACTGGTTGAATACATGATTTTGATTTCAGCGCCATCTTCTTTGTTAGCCAGAAAACTTCGCAGTAAATATCGCTTCCTCATAAATCACCACAGTCGTCTTTTTAATAAGGTTTCAGTGGATAATTAAATGTTTGCCACATTAATTATTTAAATTTTTATTTTTATTTTTAAATATTTTAAATTATTTAAAAATTATCCAAGTGTGAGTAAGACTCGCGTAGCGTTCTGTGAATAATAGAAATAATTAAAATATATTGAAAATCATTAACATTACGTTTAAATTTTGCTTTACGAGAACTAGATGGCGCCACTTGTACAATACATTGCGCAAAAGACCCGTCTCAAGCAAAACCAACTTTACAGTGAAATTCCATACCCGATTTATGGCTTTCAAGTAAAAAGTTAGTTTGTAATCATAAAAACACGTTCCTAAAAGTCAACAGAAATACATATTGTGTGAAAAACTCATGAGAGGCTTAGTAATAGGCTAGGCACTTCTGCTTTTGCTGAGACATCAGTGTCATGATTACTGCTTAACCGCGTCGTAATGAACGGTTTAAGAATGAATGAATGATACCCAGATATTATCGCATTTGATCTAGCGGTTTTATGAACCGTTTGAAGACTTGTGGTTTAACCAACTTCAGAAAAGGAGGTTTTCTACTAATTGTGTTTTATTAGTCGTGTTTCGATTTGACTGGGGTTGGGGGACCATGATTTTTGAAAATGATAAAGGACAAGTCCAACAACTTCATGCGATCAGAAATCCTTTAGTCAAAAAATTCCACGGTTTTGGTCAAGTAGAAAAGCCTTCCTAGTGCTTTTGTCTCATTTTTGCATTGGTGGTAGAGAATTTTTATGTCCGCCTGACTAGCTACCACCATGTTACCTACGTCTGCCGCGAAACAGCCGTGTTAATAGCACTATTGTGTTCCGGTATGAAGGTTTGTAGCTTCAACAGCTTTTCTTCGGAACACAGTTTTAGGAATCCCTGCTCAAAATTATCACAAGCATCAAAATTTCCAAATTTTAAGTTTCTAGGTTAAGTCAATCTTTCACTTATGGAAGCCTTTATATATTGCACAGAAGCTTTTACCCGCGACTTCAGAAGTAATCCCACAGGAATTACTTGCTCGATCAGGATAAAACTAGCCTATGTTCTTTTCCGTCCCATTTACTCTCAGTTACGACGGGAAGGAGGGACAAACATACAAACAAACTTACTTTCGCATTTATTATTATTAGTATGGACTTTTTGTTGCGGTAATGAACAAGTAAATACGTTCAAAAAGAACTGGACACCGACTTCAATTGCCCTAAAAGTCTACTTTTACTAAGTCAAATTTAAGATTCATATAGTTTTCTCATGGATGCCGTTGTCAGAACTGGACCAAATTGAAATGGGACCACACGGGAAGCACCACCTTTCAAATAAAAAAGAATCATCCAAATCGGTTCACCCAGTCAACAGTTCTGAGGTAACAAACATTTTAAAAAAACATACCCGTCGAATTTACACAGTCAGGCTTCTGGGTGAGCACACTTCCATACAAGGCCTTATCGACTGTTACCATCAGATGAAACGAAGGCCAAGATGATCCCATTGTACACTAGAAACCATAAGTGCAAAGTATGACGTCAGTTGATTCTAGGTACTGATTTCTTCATGTACCTACCACGAATATAATTTAATATTAATTGGCCGGACAAAGCAAACAAACATTTTGATCCTAAACTTATTACCAATTGGTAATAAGTTACTCAATCTAGTGTCACTGTACGTCACGCGGCCGTACAATACATTTGACATACCATTGACTTTTGAGATCAAAATGTTTATATGAAACGTTTCCCAATGACCGCTCTATAACCTATTACTATATGTATTTAAATCTCTCTGATCTCACCTATATGAATGGTCATTATTAAATATTTAACAATTACCTGACAATAATGACACCTATCTGTAGAAGGAAATCTCGTTTATTGTTGCTGTTAAATGGTTTCCCACTTGGCCTTCATCTCATCTGGTGGTAGGTTGGATAGTAAGCGTGTGCACCCAGAAGCCTCAAGACAATGAGGTATTGGCTGTGATATATTTTATACTGGAACAAACAGTGCTTAGATTATGTTTGGCGGCAGACTTAGATAGCGCTGGGAAACGTTCCCGAGACCTCCGGATGGTAAAAAATCTGAACACGATTTTGTCAGTAATATTATTAAGAGGCTATGCTGTTGTCAAAGCGCCCATACAAACGTAGTCCAGTCATATTTTGAGTATTAAGCTATGAAAATCTATGAAATTTTCAGACACAATCTAGAAACAAATATCTGTGTCGGTGGTGAGTCAGATTTTCGTTTAAATATATACTTCCAGAGTTACAGGGCGTCAAAGTATTGTATTTTTCGGTAGTAAAAAGCCCCAACTTTGAACCTGATTTACAAGAGTATGAATCAATTTAGAACAATTTGGAAAAACCACCGACATCTGAAATTTCATTAGTATACTGTATTAAAAAAATGGTTACATAATATACTGTATCCTTCAAATGATCCCTGGACTACGAAACATCCAAATAACGGGTGGATAACATCGCATAATGTATGCTGTCTCACCGTACGCGCTCGGGTAGGATAGGGCTCGGAGAGGGACAGCTACAAAACAATTTAACCTTGAAACCGACCACGTGGTCTTACCAACATAGCCTCTTAAAACGTAAAAATAAAAACAAACATAATTAAAGCGTTTAAAAAGAAATAGAAACCGACATCAACTGTCCTAAAAGTGTACAGCATTCAACCCCTAAAATGTTCACCCTTAGAGGTAGAATTATCTGGTTACATATTTGTTTTTACTGGATTTTCTCAAAAAGCGCTCAATCAATTTCGATAAAATTTATATGGGACCATCTCTGAAGTATGTTCTACCAAACTGTATTTTATACCAAACGGTATTTTATAGGATACATTTTCAGAGTGTGCGCAAGAGCTATTTTTGTTGATTCCACCTTCGCCGTTCAAGTACCGGTCAAACAGAAGAACGGCAGACCTTCACCCGTACACTGTAGATATTCCTACAGCTCGCACCAAGCGTTTCGCTTCCACATTTATCGTGCGTACAGCAAAAATATGGAATACACTACCGGTTTCCGTGTTCCCCGAAAATTACAACTTGGGAATCTTCAAAAGAAGAGTAAATAGGCACCTTCTAGACCAACACGTAACATCGTCGACCTCATCGTCACTTACCATCAGGTGAGATTGAGGTCAAGTGTTGGTCTATCTTCAATAATAAATAAAAATTGGTTGCCTGTAAAGTCGGTATACGGGCGAAAGTTTTACGTGACAACGACTTTGAGTGGTAAAATAATTTTAATGTGAATATTCATTCAGGGACGCGTGCCTTTCACTTTTTATGTCTGTCTCTCTCGCTCTTAGGCGGGCTAACCATGCCCGAGTGGAAGGGACGCGTGCCTCTCACTCGCTCTCATTGTGAGCGCATAACGTGAGCGGAGCGTAACGCCGTTTCTTGAAGTGTCACCCGGCAAACCAATTTATAAGACGTTGTCACGTCAAAAAAGAATCATCAGAATCGATTCATAATTGTCGGAGTTATCGCGTACTATACACACACAAAAACCATATAGGTTGAAATATACATACTCGAGGGGTTTACTAGTACCCATTGAAGAGTTCTTCTATCCACCTCCACTCCAGGGTCAGATCAGCTCGGTGGACACAAATTATTGTATTGTCATCCTTTACATACAATCACAAAGTTTCAAATCTATACGACATTTAGAAGTAGGTTAAAATTGACTTGGGAGATTTGTTTACATACAGTTATATGTACATACAAGTGAATGAACCTAATATAAAGCGTTTAAAATATCACATGTATTTTAGCTCCATCATCATCATCAGCCGGGAAACGTCTACTGCTGGACATAGGCCTCCTTCATGGTACGCCGCATTGACCGGTCCCGAGCCATTTGCATCCAGCGACTGTCCATCTAGTAGTGGGACGGCCCGGTAGAAGCATCCCGGTACGTGGTCGCCACTCGAGAACCTTTACTCCCCACCGGTATTTAGCTCCATAAAAGGTCACAATACTCTTTGTTTTTCTGTTGTTTTGTAATACCTTTTTTTGCAGAAACTGAAATGTTTCACAACAATCTAAATATCTATCTATCTAAAATATGGATTTTGTCTGATACAAATAAAAATAATAATAAAAAAACTTGAGAGGTGTCAAGGGACACCCGGATGGAACGAAGTTCCTTTCGATTAATTAGTGAAGGAATTGTAATAAAATTTTACAAATTTTCAATAAGGTTTGAACGGATTTTTAACATTATATTTTAAATATGGTTTTGTAGGTGTTTTCATTAGATTTTTATGTACGTGATACGTTTTGTTTTTAGCGACATCTGTCATTGAGTAGCGGCAACTAATCAGAGCCATCTGTCGTCACATAGCTGTACTGTTGGTATCGTCTTACTACTACGTACGTCGTACTAACAGATGACGCTAACTTACTATAGCAAAAAGTGTCGGTGACAACTTTTCGTAAGAATTTTTTCCGTCTAGCCCCCTTTCACAACGCGCGATAAGGAACTTCGTTCGTAATAATAAAACATTTATTCGACCTTGATTGCTGACAGCCCAATAGGCAAACTAAGTCAGAACGGCTTAGTTTTGATTGCTTCACTTTGCGCGGGCGTCCTCGTCCTCTAGGTGATATTATTCTATGACTAGCACATATAATACAATGGGTTCGAAATTCTAGCATTCACAATTTCATAATGATTTTAATTGCACCGTCACGTCCATGCTAACTGCACATCATTGCAATTGATTCGTTACTTTATATTCAATTAACAATAGTCAAGTTACCTTTATAGGAGAGAGCGAGGTGGATATTTTGACATGGCTTTGGCTATGTTTAGGACACTTGAGTAAATTCTAGCTGCTTATACTCGTATATATCAAGCTTCGGGATTGTCTAACGCATAACTTTGTCTGCTCCTTCCTTAGGTATGGCAGCGGTACGGGAGGATGTGTTTACGGAACGTCAAATGTCGCCCGAATATACATTATACTAGCGAAGTTTGACGTTACAGAAACACACCCTCCCGTACCGCTTCCATACCTCAGGAGCAGACTCAGTTACGCGTTAGACTTGTAAGTAAAAGTGTTATTTGGTTTTATCTGTAAATATAAGTGGCATTTACACTGTATATGCAACTGACTGCAGGTAATGCAGTTCTGTGCATATTATTATGATTTTTATAAAGTTAATTCATATCAATAATTTATTTATTTATTTAAACAGTTTATTGTACACAGAGAATATTTACATAACACAAAAACAGAACAATATACACAAAAGGAACAGCTTATTTCTATAAGAAATTTCTTACAGCAGTCCTAGGTCAAGTGAGAAATAGTGAAGAAAGGAGGGCAGTTAGGCGTGTACGATATAATAAACGATTACATAAATACGAGATATAAAAAACAAACTAATATATATCAATAATAATAATACATACTTTACATACAATAATTATATATTAACTTATGAACTTAGTGATAGAAAATGTTCCTTGACGTTTTTCTTGAAAATAGAAAATAGTAATATCATAATTAAAGCGTTCAAAAACAACTAAATTAAAACCCGACTTCAACTGCCTTAAAAATATTCACCCTTAGACTGTCCCAGCTGGCCTGATACACATGAATGATTTGGGTACATATTTGTTTTTTGTTGATTTTATCGAAAAAGCGCTAAATCAATTTCGATAAAATGTATATAAGACCACCCTGAAATATGCTCTACCAAAACAAATCGATTTACAATTGGCGGAGAAAAAACAGTTGAGAATTAACAACTTCCTCTTTTTTTGAAGTCGCTTGAAAAGATTATCTCTTGTACCAATATTTTTCAAGACTAGAGAAGATTCTCTAAATACTTAAAAATTATAGTTCACAGCACCATGGCGCCATCTACCTCAATACCGGAGTACTACGCAGGGAAAACAATCTTTATCACAGGAGCCACAGGGTTCATGGGCAAAGTTCTGGTTGAGAAACTGCTGAGGAGCTGTCCTGACCTGGCCAGGGTCTACGTGCTGATGAGGCCGAAGAAGGGGCATGGCGTCAAGGAAAGATTAGACGAGTTCCTTAACTGTAAGGTAAGTTGCTGTTCCCTCACTTTGTTGTCCGTCTGTTTGTCAAGTCCTTTTTCTCAGGACTTCAAACTTTGAAGTCAAAGCAATAAAAAGAGACAGCCGTATTTTGAAAGAATCAAAACCTATAGGATACCCATTTGTCCCATTCTATTTAATTAAAATTGTGAAATTTGGTAAGGTGCCAAAGGGTGCTGAGGTCTTACAGCACAGGTATAGGAACAATCTGAAAACCGTAATTTTTAATCATTTTCTTACGACTACACACTTTTCTGGAAAGGTTAGGTCGAACATTTACCTCATAGTTCTTGTTTTACTCGATTTAACGCCATCTGTTTGAACTTGTAAGAACTACGTGGAGACTAGTCGGACTGGCTTGGCCTTTCCCATTGACTCGCCAACGTAATCTGCGTGTGATTGGTTGACACTTCGGTGCTAATTTTTAGCATAGGACCATTGATTTGGTGCCGTTGTGATTGTTGAAGGACCCATTCCTTAAGCAGCATATAATTCTTATATTATTACTTTTGTTTTACAGACTATTTAAGCTATTACACAATTTAACCGGCTCCGTGTCCTATTGACCATACACTTTGACTAATACTCTGGAAGTCCCAGGTTCGATTTCCATGGGGTAGTTGGGCAGTTGTATTTTCTATGTCCGATTGGCTATTTACCACCATGTTACAAAAGTCTGCCGTCAATCAGTGTTAAGAGCACTGTTGAGTTCCGGTATGAAAGGTAGTAGATCCAGCGCCTCTTTTTCTTGATGCTTCTGACTGGAATAGTCCCCTGCTTAATGAACAAGACTCAACTAACAAGCTTTCCATGGACTTCCCATAATCAGTAATCATAAATTTTTTGCCGTTCCAGGTATTCGAGAATCTACAGGCCTCATCGCCAAAGATATTTGATAAACTCCGAGTGGTACCAGGCGACATCCTGGCAGAAGACCTGGGGATATCCAACGATGACCGCGAGGAGCTGCAGAGGGAATGTCAGGTGGTCTTCCACTGTGCCGCTTGCGTCAGGTATAGGACAAAGAATAACAGGGATGTGGCAAGCTGCCACAAACAGGATGACAGCTGTTTGCTGCCCAATGGGCATAAAGTGGTTTCCAATTTGGATTTCAAAACAAGTTAACGCTTTCAAAAAGAACTAGAAACCGACTTCAACTGCCTTAAAAGTCTACATCAAAGACTTATATGGTTTTCTCATGGATGCCATTGTCAGAACTGGACCAAATTAAAATGGGACCACAAAGAAAGCACTAACTTTCAAATAAAAACAGATTCATCAAAATCGGTTCACTCAGTCGAAAGTTCTGTGATAACAAACATTTAAAAAATACCCGTTGAATTGAGAACCTCTTACTTTATTGAAGTCGGTAGAAAATATTTGTCAGCTTCATTACTGTGCTTGGTACCTCTGATATTAGATCAAGTACTGGGAATCGAACTCGAGACTTCCGTATTTTGTGTCCAAGCGTAAAGCGGAAGTTTTGCTACTTTCAAATAAGTAGTTGACACCCCTGTAAGAATGTAGATAAATGCGCATGACTTTTGTTATAATTTAATATACAAGCTGCGTAGGAAGATGAGCTTGATCAACGGCCATTTTGTTTTCAGATTTGACATGCCACTGCGAGATGCAGTCAACCTAAATACAATTGGAACGAAGAGAGTTCTAGAGCTTGCTGACGGGATCAAGAACTTGGAAGTAAGTTGAGGCGCTGGATTGAAATCCTAACGCGCGTGGCTTGTGAGAGAATCTGTAACTTTAAGAGGGTATGCTGGTGTCAAAGCGCCCATACAAACGTAGTCCAGTCATATTTTGAGTATTAAGCTATGAAAATCTATGAAATTTTCAAGACACAATCTAGAAACAAATATCTGTGTCGGTGGTGAGTCAGATTTTCGTTTAAATGTATACTTCCAGAGTTACAGGGCGTCAAAGAATTGTATTTTACGGTAATAAAAAGCCCCAACTTTGAACCTGATTTACAAGAGTATGAATCAATTTAAAACAATTTGGAAAAACCACCGACATCTGAAATTTTATTAATATACTGTATTGAAAAAATGGCTACATAATATACTGTATCCTTCAAATGATCACTGGACTACGAAACATCCAAATAACGGGAGGATAACTTCGCGTAGTGTATGCTGTCTCACGGTACGAGCTCGGGTAGGATAGGGCTCGGATAGGGACAGCTACAAAACAATCCAAATTTGATCGCGGCCACGTGGTCTAACCAACATAGGGGTCGGGAATTTCATTCACTGCGCGTGAGTCCTGGGGTTAGAAAGCGAAAAACTACATTCAATTCATTTTAATTTACAAAATAAGGGTGAGGCCAAACGAGCGTAATTTTGTGAGTCGTGAGTCGCAGAATTTCGGTCGCAGTAAATCTGTTACATTCGGTTTCATACAAAAGTCCTATTTGATTCACACGGCAACGCAAAATGAGTTGTCTGCCGACTCACGCGCATTATACCGACCGAATTGAGTCCGCGGGGCGAGGGGAGGCGACACGGGCCGAGCAAAGCGTCAGTCAGGTATAGGATAGTGACTGAATAAAATGCGCTCGTCTGGCAGTCCAACATAATTTCTGGAAGGCAGATTTTCTGCGACCGAAATTCTGCGACTCACGACTCACAAAATTACGCTCGTTTAGCCTCACCCTAACGGTGGCAGTTAGAAAGAAACCGCTTCTGCTCGATTGTGAATATTGTAGTTATCTATTCATTGAAATAATATCGACTTGCTTACCAATTGTAGTTTAATTTTAACATTTATAATTTTTAAGGGGTTATTACGAAATTAAAATATATCGAGGCAAAATCATCGAATTACGTTTCTGGTTCTTGACGAATCAAGATAAAGATATGAAGAAATACAAGTCCAATACTGTTCTGTGTATTTTCTTAATTATACTTTGCGTATTTTCAGGTATTCCTTCACATTTCAACTTCATATTGTCGCTGTGAGCTGGATATACTGGAAGAGAAGGTGTATCCTTCCAAACACAGACCTCAGGACGTGATGGAATGTTCCAGATGGATGGATGATGAACTTATTACGCATATGGAGCCGAAGTATGTCTTTACATCATTTATACTTTTATTATCTAAAACTGCTGCTGAACAGCTGTACCAATACGAGTATACTGCTGTACTCCAGCAATCAAAGACCGCATAGCCAGTGGCTTATAAATTTGAGACTTTTGGATGGGTATAGTTTCCACCCAGCGGCTTTACATATTACCATCAGCTGAGATGATAGCAAAGGTGCCAACCAATTTTACGTATTTGTAAATTGTATGGTGGGTTTCACCTGGTGGTAAGTGACTATAAGGCTGGCAAGCCTGCGAACCCAGAAGCTTCAAGCTATTCAGGCGCTGGCTCTGTGGGTACATTCACCAACGAAAATTTTACATCCTCACGGCTCGAGGATGTCGGTGCTGAGGTCCTGATTGATCCTCGTTACGTAGGATACAAGAGATATCGTCAGCCAAGGTTGAGATTGGACAATGATGTTTCTGATCAGTGAATAGCACACCTGGCAATAAATAAAGATTTTGAGTATAGTAAAACGGAATGTAAAATAAACGAAGATGTCCCTGTGAAAGAAGAAACAATTTAAATACATCATAAAATAGAAGACGAACGAATAGGTCACCAGGTAGGGTAAGAAATTTTTATTGAAAACATTATGGAAGGAAATATTGAAGGTAAAAGAGAAAGGCCTATGACAGAAGAAGAAAACGACAGAAGTTAAGAAGAAGATAAATGTCGTGTCTTAGCAGGAGGTAGATAACAGAGCCAAAAAAGCGTACAATGGCGAAATCTAGCAACAAGAGCGATTTTAAATTGAAGAAGAAGAGTAATATGAAATCATTTGAATAGAGCATGTTTTAAGACGGTCGTTGTTATTGCTAATCGAGAATGATTGCTATTACAAATTTACAAGGCATTAAAACACTTGTGTGCTGTTTTATAAAATGTCACAACTCGTCTTTATAGTAAAATGCAAATCCTAAAGGGTCTACATCTATTTATATGTATCGAAAGGAATCAACTCCACTGTGAATCGAATTTGTTTAAAATATTGTAGCTACTAGGCCACGTATTCGGGATTCATCATCATCAGCCGGGAAACGTCCACTGCTGGACATAGGCCTCCCTCATGGTACGCCACATCGACCGGTCCCGAGCCACCTGCATCCAGCGACTCCCCGCGACTCTAACCAGGTCGTCGGTCCATCTAGTAGGGGGACGGGCTGGTAGACGTTTCCCGATACATGGTGGCCACTCGAGAACCTTTACTCCTCACCGGTTTTCGGTTCTTCGAGCGATGTGGCCTGCCCATTGCCACTTCAGCTCACTGATCGACGATCAGTCAGCTATGTCGGTGACCTTCGTTCGTCTACGAATTTCCTCATTCCTGACCTTATCACGTAGAGAAATTCCGAGCATAGCTCGTTCCATTGCTCGCTGAGTTATTGTACTACAATTCTTCACGAGCAACAACATTTAGGCTGTTTTTGGATGGTTTTGATTCATCTGTTCATTTTATTTTTATTTTAACTTTGCAGGTTGATGGAGCCCCAGCCTAATACGTACGCTTACACGAAGTCTCTGACTGAAGACCTGGTCTCCCAGCATGCTGGAAAGTTCCCAATTGTTATCGCTAGACCCTCCATTGGTAAGTGGTTGTTTGTCTCATACTGTTTATTGGGTTTTGCTAATTTATTTATTTAATTTATTTATCACTAAATTCAGGCACTAGACCCATACAAATACAAATAGTACATATAAATAAATAAACTTAATTGGTAAACTAATGACTAATACACCTACATAACAGCATTGACACATGTTGATTTCGATGACCAGCATGTGTCAATGCTGTTGAAGATATATTCTGACAGTTTAATCATTACTGCGTTTTGACTTTTTATCATTCTATCTCTTAAGGAGTATATTCGTTTTCTTATAATACTAAAAAAGTCATCTATCCGGGCCTCTGCAAACATTGTTGATGCGCTACAGAATCTGGGTAAACCCATTAAGACCTAACTTCGACTGCGTGGACTTATTCCACAGGAACACACTCCAGAGACTGATTCATTTAACGTCATGTGCAGGGAGAATGGACGCTGATTAGCTGCAGGGGTTTAGGCGTGCATGCTTATTGGCCCATTCAAATTCACGTCGTGTCGTAATTGGTCGAAGTCAAAGTCTATAAGACAAATAAGTTTGATGTGTTTTCTGAAAGTATTCGCTCTGGGTCATGCACTTGAATATAGATGTTTTTGAAACGATGCGATAGTTTCAGTGCTTCATGCGTTCTTTCTTCGCTGTAGAACGCCTATGAGAAAGTGGCGACAAAGTTGACATTAAAAGAGATTTGCAACAAATGTATAAAGACGATAAACCAAAAATGTATATGTCGTTCAGAAAACCTGTACATAAATATAGAACTGGATGCTCTCCTTTGTATGTATAATAATTGTATTAGAGGGCCCCACTCTTATAACGAATTTAAAAACTGTGGTTGCCATTTTTTTTTCTTCAAATGTTTTCTTAAAAAAAAATAGTGCTGATCCATTTTTGAAAAGAATTTTCTATCGTAATTCAGTCGCCATTTAAAAAAGGCCAGGGTAAAGAATTAGAGGAAGAAAGGCGTTTATAACAGCTACTTAGATAGATAAATAGATAATATCTGTATTCTGTGACACAATTTTATACAAAAAGAAAACTTAAACCTTATACTTATGTAAAAACTAAACATTAAAAAAACTAAAATTAGGTACAGTGAGTTATAAGTCGACCAAAAAGGCGCTGATTCAGCATGCGCTGCAGGAGTCCTACAGCGCTGATATTCTGTCAGAACCCTCCCATCCAACCATCACAACTTCCAGTTATACGCTTTCTGAATACTGTTCCAATTTTTTGACGCATTCTATTTTTAAATATCTTGTTATTTACAGTTACAGCTGCGCACAAAGAGCCATTGCCTGGCTGGGTGGACAACATCAACGGACCGACGGGCATCATGATCGGCGCAGGAAAAGGTGAGCAATGTTTGAAGGTCACAAACTTCTTGCTCAACGATTTCGTCTGCATTTTATTCAAAACTTTCATCGCAAAAAGTATCGTATGTCCATTCCCCGTGCGCTACGGAGACAGTGCACTTCCGCTACTCATTCCCTTTAGGATTCCCGTTCCTCCGTCGGGTTCGGCTAACTAAATACAAGGTATTGGCGGCGTAGGTAGTTTTACGAAAGCGACATGTTTTGTGGGAATTATGCTGTTAAAAGTTCATCGTGCCGCTCGAAGGCGTCTAACTTGGCTGACGAGTGCTGTCAAAGAATACAACGCAGAACCACAGGTTTACGTGCCTTTTTTGTTTGTTGTTGATCCGCCATAGTCCTGTGACATGGCTCATGTAGCTACTACCTGTTATAGATAGGCATCATCATCATCATGTGCAGCCTGCGGCAGTCCACTGCTGGACATAGGCCTCTCCCAGAGTGCGCCACTCGATTCGGTCCTCTGCTCTCCGCATTCATTCACGTCCGGCTACCCTACGTAGGTCGTCTTTCCACCTCGCCGGGGGACGTCCTACGCTACGTTTGCCTAGGCGTGGTCTCGTGGTGGTCCCGGTCGTAGATAGTAACCGGTAACAACGGATTAACGTGACTAACGTAACACGTAATCATCTTACTGTTTAGACGATTAGGTGATTAAGTCTGCAATGTCGTAACCAAACTGGGAAAATCTCACAAAGTGATATTTTACTATGTCCATATCAGCCCAGAACTTTCCGCGCGTTGTGGCTTCTAAAATCAGACAACTGCGCCATCCATGGGGGCGGAGTTGTCTGCTGATCCGCTACAGATTATTGATCTCAATTTTGATTATGATGATGCAATTTTCCAGGAGTTATTCGTACCATGATGTGCAACGAAGACTTCCTGGTTGACGTCATTCCTGTGGACATGGCCGTCAACGCTTGCATCATACTGGCATATGTCACGGGACTTGATAAGTAAGTTATATTTATAACATCCGAGTGAACCCCCTAATAGATAAATCCACTAGGAGTAACACTCCTGAGGTTCCACGTTCGATTCCCAGTGTGGATAAATATGGGTAGTCGGTTTGGCTAGCTAGTAGCTACCACCATGTTTCCTAAGTCTATCGCCAAAGAGCAATGGCACCTTGAGGCTTCTGGGTCCGCAAGCTTGCCATTTAACGGTCTTATCGTCAATTACCATGAGATGACATGAAGGTCATCATGCATGAAATAAAATATCTATGTGGAAATTAATATAACCACAGAAAAGTCCGCTTTATTTGTTTAAACTTTTTGTATGCTGTTTATGCGTGTATACGTCTAATAATATGTTGATTTGAGGAATTGAAGTCGTGGTAGCTCAGTTGTGTACAGCGTCAGTAGTTGAACAGTCGAGGTCTGGGTTCGATCCTGGCTCGTACCAATGAGTTACAATTTGTTATTTATGTAGGAATGAAACAAATCATTACCATTGGCTTTTCGGTAAAGGAAAACATCGTGAGGAAACCTGTACACTCCTGAGAAGAAATTCAAAGGTGTGTGTGAAGTCTACCAATGCGCACTGGTCCCGCGTGGTAGACTCCCATACACTCTCTGTAGGTGAGCAGGACTGAGCCCCTGCAGCGGGGACGTATTTAGGCTGGTGATGATGGTGACGATAGTTTATTAATCACCTACTTCGCTGTGGCATGGTGGTCACTGGTCACCGCTAAATAAGTAATAGTTTTAGTTTTAGGTCATTGTTAATAAATATTCAACATAACAATAGTTAGTAGTTTTAAAGAAGCAAAACTTAGAACAAATAAAGGCTTTAGAAACAAATAAAAATTAACTAATTTAAAATAATTACATAAATTTCAGTCAATGAATTTTTTCAGACATTTCTCTTTCGTATCATTTGACATTTATAGTGTCTTTAATTTTAGCACAAAATCGAGTGCATGAGAAAATGAAAATCCTTATAGATCGTAAAAACTATCATGTTCTTATTTCAGGCCACTAGAGATTCGCGTCTGCAATATAACTCAGTCTGGAATAAACCCTATGACATGGGGACAAGCTCTGGATTACGGTAAGTTATGAATATTAAATCAATCCACCTCCATTAAAATTTCATACTAAATTTTTGTTGCCATAATCTTTTAAAAAAAGCTGGATTTGTGCAGTAACTATCTAAAAATAGTACATCAGATTGTGATGTCGCGAAAGAAAGAAAGAAAGAAAGAAAGAAAGAAAAAATTTATTTGCCAAGTACATAGTTTTTTACACGGTGTTTAGATAGTAATTTTTATTTTGTTCGATGTACTTAACCTGTCCACAGGTGTGCAAATATTATGAACATATCTAATAAGGAATTTAATTGTTAAAAATTTTTTTTATTTACATCGCATGTCAATTAGTAAAATGTTAATAATTTTGTCATTAAATAATTCACAACTCATCTTATTTATTTATGTCACACTATAATTACAGGTATATTTAAAATGATTAATGCTTATGATTTAAATATTCAGGAAAACTATAAAAGCAGTTTCCAAGAAGCCAATCCGTAATTTTTTTCTTAAAATCTATGCCGTTTTCTAATTGTAAAACCCTTGGGAGATGATTGTAAGCAATGATGCATGTGTTAAATACATTTTTCTTATAGATGTACGTGTGACATGTTGGTCGGTGCAACCGATTTATATACTGAAGCCGAAGTTGTCTTGTATTAGTTTCATTTAATTTGTTAAAGTACTCTGGGTGATACTTTACAAAGAGGCATAAGTCCCTTATATACATACAGGGTAAAGGAAGTATGGAGTGCTTCTTAAATATTGGTTTGCAACTGTCCAGGTAATATGCCATATCTATTGCTCGGACGCATTTTTTTTGAGCAATAAAAGCTCTGTCTATGTCTACAGAGTTTCCCCATATAATAAGCCCGTAACTTAGTACCGAAGATACGTAACCATGATAAGCCGTAAGAGCTGCATCTTTTGAAACTGTTTGTCGTAGTCTCCACAGAGCATATACAAATCTATCAATTTTTTTACAGACTAGATCAATGTGCATTTTCCAGTTTAGATGGCTATCAATTAGAATTCCCAAAAATTTTATGTTGTTGACTTCTTCTATTTTAATTTCATTATGTAGGATGTCAATTGGTAGTGGTTTAGTCTGGTAAGATAGAAATTGCATAACTTTAGTTTTAGCTGCGTTTAAGTTGAGGTTATTATTTTTAAGCCATGTCGTAACATCCAGTAACGCTTCATTTACCGTATTATTAAATGAATCCTTATCATCACATTTTACCGTAAGAGTAGTATCATCAGCAAACAATAAGCAGTTATGTTTAGTGGCATTTGGAAGGTCGTTGATGTAGATTAAGAATAGTATGGGACCAAGGATGCTCCCTTGTGGAACTCGTACTCGTAACTGGAAATGCGTATCGTTAACATACAACTTCACAGTGAATCACAATTTACATTTTAAACACTTTTTTTCGATTATTGTACAAAGCGCCATCTATGAACCATTAGCTGCGTAACTGCTATTGTAGCTAACTATGACGTTGTAAATTAATGATATTTATTTCGCGACACTATAATTTCATCTCCTATTTTTAGGTAATTACTTATCAAATCCAGCTATTCTATTTTAAAAGATTATGGCAACAGAAATTTAGTATGGAAGCGTTAGGAGAGGGATAACGTTTAGTCACTGCTGAATTATTAAAAAGGTAATGTACGAAATGCCAAGTTCCGCGAATGTATGTCGCCAAGGCCTGGTCTTGTACACTTATAATTTTAAAAGGACATTATCAAATATAAGTGATTTATTTATTTATGTATATTTTGGTTTAGTTTATTTGTACAAAAACATATTAAACGCACGATACCGGTAGGACTTGACGTTGAAAACAAAGATGGCGTCAATAAAATGACATTTGACGCTGTCACTTAGTACAAAATGAATTATTTTGTACGATTAAAATAAATGCAAAAATTTAATTCTAGTATTTTTCTATACATATTTAGATTGTTACTTGATTTTTTTAAATAGTGTACAAGTGCAGGACGAGTTTGAAGTATATCTTTTTTTGTACATTAAAGTCTACTATTTATTTATTAAGTAAACTATGCGTTGAATTAGTCAAATACACTGAAATGACTTCTATTTACGATATCCCGATACTTGAATAATGGGAATTATATTGACCACCAAAAATACTTTGATACCCTAAGCTAATTATAGTATGTAATATATGCATGTATGTATTATTATTGATATATATTAGTTTGTTTTGTATCTCGTATTTATGTAATCGTTTATTATATTTATTATATCGTACACGCCTAACTGCCTTTCTTTAATATTTCTCCTTGACCTAGGACTGCTGTAAGAAATTTCTTTTAGAAATAAGCTGTTCCTTTTGTATATATTTTTTCTGTTTCTTGTGTTATGTAATGTTTCCGTGTACAATAAACTGTTTAAATTAAAAAAAAACTATCTCACTAAAAATACGAGTATACTAAATACCAAAAAATTTAGTCTAAAAATTACAGTAGTTCTAGTTGTTTTAATCACGACATCTTTTCAAATTGTATTCAATCACCAAATGTTATATGATCACCAAACCTTAGCGAGCAAATTATTGCGCCAATTGTTTTTTTTTAAATTTATTTATTGAAGACAGACCAACACTTGACTTCAATCTCACCTGATGGTAAGTGAC
Organism: Carcina quercana; assembly: GCA_910589575.2. Classification (NCBI taxonomy): domain Eukaryota; kingdom Metazoa; phylum Arthropoda; class Insecta; order Lepidoptera; family Depressariidae; genus Carcina; species Carcina quercana. The sequence continues at coordinate 4,562,798 of OU342455.1, read as the reverse complement.
GATGAGGTCGACGATGTTACGTGTTGGTCTAGAAGGTGACTATTTACTCTTCTTTTTGTTGTGCCAAAATAAACCAATATGATTGCCATGAAATATTAGATTAGAAGACTTACTTGACTTATCAGCGCGTGTCTCTCTATTGCTGAAGATAGTCCTCTTCTTCCGGTCCTCAGTCCTCTTCATCCACTCGCTACCAATCAGCGGGTTGGAGGCCGTCCCCACATCACGTCTCCCGGTCCAACGTCTCCTTTAGAGGACATTCTTAAAATTATTTTTATTATCATTGGTACTCCTAATAAATCGTTCCACATTGTCAGGTCGCTTCCACGTGCAGGAGTTTCCGTTCTCCGTCTGCCTTTGGTATCCTGGTGGATCTCCGAAGACATCCTGGCTGCATCATCAGCTCGCCCTGTTCTTCACGCATTGGCTTCCAGCTTACCTGATTGACATGTTGCTGTTCCTTCTTGGACAAAAAACATTGTAAGTATTAAAAAATATCCAGCCTAAGTTAAACCAGTGAGTTCTCCTGGTCATGACTTACCATACCACCAGCCCACATCGGCGCTTAACATCAGGTGAGATTGTGGTCAAACAGAAGCATATCGATTTAAAGAAAAACGGTCAATGCGGCATATCGTGGAGGAGGTCTATGTCCAGCAGTGGACGTTTCCTGGCTGATGATGACTCTTTTCTTTAGTTATAACGCGCGTTGTCAAAATATAGTATTATATATAAATCAAACTATGTTTTGAAAGCGCGCACAGGTTACTTTTATATCAATTTATTGTTCCTTTTTAGGGTTTCGTACCCAAAGGGTAACCAACGGGACCCTATTAATAAGACTCCGCTGTCCGTCTGTCACCAGGCTGTATCTCATGAACCGTGATAGTTAGACAGTTGACATTTTCACAGATGATGTATTTCTGTTGACGCTATAACAACAAACACTAAAAGCAGAATAAAATAAATATTTATGGGGCTCCCATACAACAAACGAGATTTTTTTGCTCGATATTGATAACTGCAACAGGTAGACGCTTGATATATTCACAGAATATTTATTAATATATTCGCTTTAAAAATAAATTTTTAAATTAAATTAAAACAAAAGGGGAGCTCTTATGCAACAAACATGATTTTTTGCCATTTTTGGCAGATAATGGTACGAAACGCTTCGTGCACGAGTCCGACTCGCACTTGGCCGTTTTTTTAAATATAACCACGGATATTTTCCTGAATAAATGCAGATTCATTTATGTATCTCTGTTCATCATTTTCAGCATGATAAAAGTCCAGAAGAAGGTCAGCTATGGGCTCAACGTACTCCAGTACTACACAACGAAGCCGTGGCACTTCAAGAATGAAAGCTACGTGGCTCTGAAGACCAGGCTCTCCAAGGATGACAATGAAACCTTCTTTACTGACTTAGAGGTATGATGTTAGGGTGTCCATGCGTCCAGATTTTTTCGGACATGCCCAAAAAATTGACGCATATGACAAAAATGTTTCACTATGAATTAGAAGAGATGTTTAAGAGCCGGCCTGAACTTGTATATGAATATATTTAGAATCAAAGAATAATCTACAATGTACTTCGGTACAATATAGTAAAATAATTTTATTTTGTGTGTATAAAATTCCATAGGGGCCGTCCATATATTACGTCATTCTAAATTAGGGGGGGAGGGGTTGGTCTGCGGATGACGGTAAATGATAGATGGGGGGGGGGGGTGTTTCGAAATTGACGTCATTCTTATTTATTTATTTATAGTTTATTTTTCACGTACAAAAAGATTATTTCTAAAAAGAAATTTCTTCCAGCACACCTAGTAAAATACTAGCTGCCCGCCCCGGCTTCGCCCGTGGTACTTACATGTATTATACATATAAACCTTCTTTAAGAATCAGTCTATCTATTTATAAAAACCGCATCAAAATCCGTTGCGTAGTTTTAAAGATCTAAGCATACATAGGGACAGACAGCGAAAGCGACTTTGTTTTATACTGTGTATTGATAATAAACACAATACTTAAATAATAACTACAACATTACATAATTAATAAAAGTACATATTAATACTATACTTATACTTAAATACATGTCTCATACTAAGGAAAGATAATGTTCTTGTGATATTTTGCAAGAATTTAATGGTATTAATTATTGAACTCATTATTTATTTATTACAAGGTCAAGGCATGTCTACATTATTTTTTTAAACTATAAATAACATCGTACCTATGAAAATAGTTTGTATGCGACACTGTGTTTATTAAACGAGTTATCCAAAGAAAAGTAAAAAATAAGTAGTTATATTATATCTATGATTATTGCCAAAGTAAAAATAATAAAAGGTGATTCTATAACCAAGTGTTTTAATCATATAATACCCTATTTTTCTCAAATCTGCAATGTTTTATTTTGTCAAACTAGTAATGACGTCAATTTTGGGAGAAGCGGGGGGGGGGGGGGGGGGGGGGGGGTCATTAAGAAATGACGATAGGATGATTATATTGGGTCTAAAATCTGAAAAAATCCATGACGTAATTTATGGACGGCCCCATATACACTCACTGGGGATATATTATGCTGTTGATATATGTATAAAATCAATCGTTTTTGTTGTGAATTACTAAGCGATGACGTCAAATGTCATTTTATTGACGCCATCTTTGTTTTTTTTTAATATATGTTTCATGCCTGTTTTTTTAAGTTTTTAAGACAAACATGTTTTAAAAATGGCGATGAAATCATTTTTATTTGATTATGACCTATTAAAATCAGAAGTGCCCAGATGGCCGGGGTAACATATTCTTGGAACATGTCATCAAGAATTACCCTTTATACACCCAAATTTTGGTGAATCTGATAAGCTTTTTTAGAATACAAAGACTTGAAGATGTTAATACGAATAAAAAATGCTATTGAATTAATTATTGAATGAAAAATCAATCATTTTCTTAATGTTATTTTTGTTGCCACCTCTCCATCAGGTCATAAACTGGAGTGAGTACCTGAGGCTGTACATGAAAGGATGCCGAGAATACTGTCTCAAAGAGAGCCCTGACACTCTACCTCAAGCAAGAAGACTGAATAAGCAGTAAGTATCCATTAATTAATTAAAGGAAGCGTCGGTGGCGCAGTGTATAAGGCGCGGACTCTCAATCTGAGGGTACCGGGTTCGAATCCAGCCGTGTACCTATGAGTTGTTTTTCAATTCAAGTACATTATCCGATTGCTTAACGGTGAAGGAAAACATCGTGAGGAAACCTGCATGTCTTGAACAGGCATGTGAAGTCCGCCGATCCGCACTGGGCCCGCGTGGTGGACTATGGCCCATACACTCTCTGTAGAGAGTAGGCCTGAGCCCCTCCAGTGGGGACATATATAGGCTGTTGATGATGATGATCCATTAATTTAAATCAAATCAAATTTTATTTATTTCCACAAAAATAATAATATAAAATTTTTGACGTAAATGTAGTTATATAAAATAAATACAAATATACCTATTCGTTAGAAATTTGTTTGGCTTTTAGGTTTGTAACATAAATTTAGCCACTGCTGCCGAACTAGGTGGAACCTGTGCTTCAGCTAGCAGGGCCGATCCTCCTGGACTCTTATCTTATTAGCCTATTTTAGTTTAAAACAACAGAAAAAAGGACAACAAATATATATATAAAGGACACAGGCATGGTGTTGTTCATTTATAAACTATGAATAAGTTGTTATTGTGGATGATGATGTTGGTGGTGATCCTCTCTGGCCTTCACTTCATCTCGCCTGATGGTAAGGATAAGGCCGTTGGGGTAAGCGTGGAAGGTTTCATAATGGAACACAACAGTGCTATTAACACTGCTGCTTGGCGGCAGACTTAGGTATATGAAATAAAGTTTATATTTTGTTTCAGATTATACTACCTGGACAAGGTGTTTCAAATCGTCCTGTTTTCACTGTTCGCTTATTTCCTGTATAAATACGCTTCTTTAGTTCTATCTTTAGTCCATTAGATATATTTCTAGATATACAATATATTCCGAGAATTTCAAATAATTTGTTATTCAGTTTAATTAATGATTTATTTCTCTAAATAAAATTTCATTTCATTTATAGAGAAACTAAAACAGAGTAAGTAAAAAAAGCTTTTAAAAGGAGGCATATGTCCAGCAGTTGACATATCCCGACAAAAGAGTACAAACTAGGCGTGAAATTAAAAAAAAGATTTTAATTATCATTATATTGTTATTAGTAATAATAAATACGATCAATGTTAAATTTAATTTTACAATATGTTTAAACTAAGTGATACATAATAATAAAGTAATATATAATAAGCAGATAAACAAACAGTGTTCATTATTTGTGGGAATCCCCCTACAATGCGTTTCGTTTGTAAGCATAGACAATGTGTGGGTTGCCAGCATTCAGACTCACACCCCAAGTCATCAAAAATTAGCAAAGAAACACCCCAATAATGCTTACGTAATACTTGAATAGAAAATGTAGTGTCGAGCACGTGGGCATTGCTATACCAACTAAATACAGTTAATTTTTGTTCCGATATAGTTTTCACGCACCTGAAGCCACGAGCACTTTGCAATTTGTAATTATAAACCTCGTTACCACAGACTTAATAAACACCCATGACGACATCATGATTGGTATCAAAACACCGATAAAAACTGTAGAATTACTGAACAGCTGCTTCCGGAGGATTGCACCTGTTTATATTTTAAAAAAGCGATAATTGCTGAAGCCGGTTGCGTTTGGCAATGATGTTTGACTAAACATCAACGAGGTCTGTTTGAATTGCAAACAGCTCAGAAAATTACAATGTACGGTGCTGATATGGAAATAAGTTACGTCCTGAACATTCTGACATCGACAAAACAGTAGGTACTTAATTCTAGAAACCAAGCCGGAGTTTTCGTGGTTATTCTTGATTTACAGTATACAGAGACATACTGATTTATTGATAGTTGATAATGAAAACATTGAGCTTAAGACGAATGTATTTATTCAATTAAATTGATCTTAAATTGAGTAAGACATGACTATTGCCACAGATTAGGTACTACTATTCAATTAAATTGATCTTAAATTGAGTAAGACATGACTCTTGCCACAGATTAGGTACTACTATTCAATTAAATTGATCTTAAATTGAGTAAGACATGACTCTTGCCACAGATTAGGCACTACTATTCAATTAAATTGATCTTAAATTGAGTAAGACATGACTCTTGCCACAGATTAGGTACTACTATTCAATTAAATTGATCTTAAATTGAGTAAGACATGACTCTTGCCACAGATTAGGTACTACTATTCAATTAAATTGATCTTAAATTGAGTAAGACATGACTCTTGCCACAGATTAGGTACTACTATTCAATTAAATTGATCTTAAATTGAGTAAGACATGACTCTTGCCACAGATTAGGTACTACTATTCAATTAAATTGATCTTAAATTGAGTAAGACATGACTCTTGCCACAGATTAGGTACTACTATTCAATTAAATTGATCTTAAATTGAGTAAGACATGACTCTTGCCACAGATTAGGTACTACTATTCAATTAAATTGATCTTAAATTGAGTAAGACATGACTCTTGCCACAGATTAGGTACTACTATTCAATTAAATTGATCTTAAATTGAGTAAGACATGACTCTTGCCACAGATTAGGTACTACTCTTGCTGGATGACTTTAAACCAGAGAGAAAAGATAGACGTCAGTCATAACATCTTTTTTCAACCGACTTCAAAAAAGGAGGAGGTTCTTAATTCGACGCGTATTTTTTAAAGTTTTTTTATTTGTATCAGTGTTACCCGATAACTCCGCCAATAGTGAACCGATTTTAATGATTCTTTTTTTGTTTGTTAGAACATACTTCAGAGGTGGTTCCGTATAAATTTTATCGAAATTAATTGAGTGCTCTTTGAGAAAATCAACAAAAACCAAATTTTCTGGCAATTGAAGGTGGTTTGGTGAAAGGTTTTAGTTCTTTTTGAATGCGTTAATTACTTAAATTTAATGGCCTTGCATACTAATTGATACAAACATAAGTTGTTCATGATCAAACATGAAAATGTATTGAACTATAACTGCACAGAATCATGAATCCATGTTCTAATTTTTGCTATAGAAGATATATTAAGCGCTTTACCTAAAATAATCTCATCTGATGTTAAGTGACGATGAGGTCGACGTTATCACTCTTCGTTTGAAAATGCCCAGTTGTAGTTTTCTGTGAACACGTACACCGGTAGTGCATTACATATTGTATCTGTACGCATGATGAATGTGGAAGCGACACGCTTGTTGCGAGCTGTAGGAGTGTCTACAGTGTACGGGGGGAGGACTGACGTTCGTCTGTTTGACCGGTACTTGAATGGAGAAGGTGGAATCAACAAAAATAGCTCTTGCGCACACTCTCCAAAATGTATCCTGTAAGATACCGAAAGGTAGGCAACCTGACGCCTATGTTCGAGGCTTTGGAACTTTGCCTTAAGTAGCGTATCGTTGCCTATCAGTCTCATAGCTCGACGCTCCACCGAGTCCAAAGCAGCTAGTTGATAGCGAGCTGAGCCATCCCAAAGATGGCAGATGTACTCCATACATGTCGATAAATCGTAAACTAGCCATGTAGAATGAAGTCCCTACGAAATTCATCATCATTGGTTAAGCAATGCCCACTACTGAACGTCCGCAGTCATCCAACCAGTCCTTAGTTTATCAAGCCAATCCATAGACACACGAGACGGTGAGTATGCTTTGGCGCATACACTACACTAGGGATAAGTGCTAGGGATCTAGTTAGACATGTTGAATTTGGGCAATTGTTGTGTAAGTTGATAATTATATAGCATCCGCGTTGTGTGAATGACCGGGGCCTGGTCACGTGTCACGATGGACATCGATTGCTATCAGAAGAATAAATAATCGCTATGAGCTCTCGGCTTTGTAATAAGACCCACCCTGTATCATCCATCATGCCGGTGTCGATTGCAAGTAACAATAAATGGGGAAAACCAACAAGTGTAAATCAGATTCTATTGCATCGAGCGTTCCATAAAGAATATGAACAACTAACATACTGAAAATCATGTTTTATAAGATTGAGTTGTGCCTGGCGGAAAAACACGAGCAATTTTTAATTTACACATTAAACTGCAGATGACATCAAGCGCTGGAACAGTTTGTAATTTGTTAAATCGATTTTAATGAGATATAATTTAAAATTTGTACTTTTCAGATTATTAATTACGGACGATTAAAATCAAACAATTATCTTGAGTTCCATCAATGTACTGGCATAAAAAAACGTAAAAAACAAGCTTCAAACATATGTTAAAATTAGAATATAAAACCAAGAATTTCGGCTTCGACAATACAGAGTTCCCCTATTCTCGACTAATTTCAGGATTCTAGGTCAGTGGGAAGTACCCTATAGGTTTACATGCATTTACAAGGGAAATCGTCAAACGAAAAAGCATAAACCACTGTATCTTTTTGTTACGTTGATTTAGAAGTTTGATTTTTTTCCAGATTTCAGGAATTGAGACTTAAGTATTGGATATACATTTCCATTTGAGTTGAGTTGAGTACACAGTTAATAGAATATTAAATATCTATCAATTACAAATTGGCTTCTCACAAATGACTACGATTATACCGAAGCCTTGGTTACACCCTCTGAATCTATAATAAATTTAAACCACACTCACTCACTTCTTTTACTATATATATACGTATTGGAATGTAAAACTATTTTTAATACTAGATTTAGAAAACTACGTAGGAAATATTTTTCCACGCGGGAAAACCCACGGACGACCTAGAAAAATTATAATTGTGATGATAGCAATGGAATCGCTAACAATACGAATCGATATGCAACAGGTCAGTTATTCGTCGTTTCGCACCATTGCCTCCGCAGCGAGTCGCGAACCAGCCCGCACTTTTAATATTTAATGTTTTGTTTACTTTCGTAACATTCTAGTGCGAAACGGTTGTGATTATTGAGTTATTATTTTTGGAAGAAAAAACAACAATTGATTTTTTCGTTTTATTTTCTGAAAAGGAGCTTTAGGATTCCCTTTGAAATTTTTGGATCCAAATTTTTGGTGAGTACTTTTACTCGTAATATTATATAATAAAATATTAATTTGAAAATAAAGGTTAACAAGATTTCTTATATAAGTATATATCTTATAGAAGGGTGGGACCCTCTGTTACAGGTATTTTTATACTTACAAAAGGATCTCAACCTTGTTTCTGTAAACAACTTCGTGAAGTGAAATATATTTTTTTAAATTATATACAATCGGCTTTCAGAAGGAGCTAATACTTCGCTTCGTTAACGTAAAAATATATTTAACAAATTAATTTAACTGTAACGAATTTTATGATTAATAAATTGTCATAAACAACGCTAAATTAGTTTGGAAATGAATTAAAATAAAAACAATCAACTTCGAGTCGGCCTCACACCGCGGGGGTTCCGTAACTTGAAAGAAGAAGAAAAAAAGGTAAATCAACAACATTCCTTTTTATGTATGATGGGTTTGCACTTGGCCTTCATGTCATCTGATGGTAAGTGACGGTAAGGCCGTTGTATGGTAAGCGTGCGCACCCAGAAGCCTCAGCTTAATGAGGCACTGGCTCTGCAACCTTTCATACCGGAATGCAGGCAGGTAATGTCATATTACCGACCAATCAAATCGAACCCGGGATCTCTGGGTTGTTATTCATTCATTCATTCGTTTATTTCAAAAAACAGTATAACTGTGTGCGAAAAAAATTAATACAAGTTAGTCTAGTATGTATTAATGGCGGCTATGTACCACAAAAGGAAAAACGCCGGCAAAGTGCGTGTCAGGCCATGCGCAGTCTAGGGTTCCGTAATGGTTCGTTACAATATGTGTATATCTTACACGTATTTCAGTTACAAATGTTATACTCCCAAGTCCTTTTTAACCGACTTCAAAAAAGGAGGAGGTTATCAATTCGACGGAATATTTTTTTATGTTTTTGAACCGATTTGGATGATTCTTTTTTATTTGGAAGGTGGTGCTTCCCGTGTGGTCCCATTTCAATTTGTTCTGTTCAAGTTCTGACAACGGCATCCATGAGAAAACGATATAAATCTTAAATTTGTCTGAGTAAAAGTAGACTTTTAGGGCAATTGAAGTCGGTTTCCAGTTCTTTTTGAACGCATTTACTTGTTCATTACCGCAACAACAAAAATCCATATTACTAATAATAAATGCGAAAGTAAGTTTGTTTGTATGTTTGTCCCTCCTTCCCGTCGTAACTGAGAGTAAATGGGACGGAAAAGAACATAGGCTAGTTTTATCCTGATCGAGCAAGTAATTCCTGTGGGATTACTTCTGAAGTCGCGGGTAAAAGCTTCTGTGCAATATATAAAGGCTTCCATAAGTGAGTGATTGACTTAACCTAGAAACTTGAAATTTGGAAATTTTGATGCTTGTGATAATTTTGAGCAGGGATTCCTAAAACTGTGTTCCGAAGAAAAGCTGTTGAAGGTACAAACTTTCATACCGGAACACAATAGTGCTATTAACACTGCTGTTTGGCGGCAGACGCAGGTAACATGGTGGTAGCTAGTCAGACGGACATAAAAATGCTATACCACCAATGAAAACTGAGACAGAAGCACTAGGAAGGCTTTCCTACTTGACCAAAGCCGTGGGATTTTTGGACTAAAGGATTTCTGATCGCATGAAGTTGTTGGACTTGTCTCTTGTCATATCAAAAAATCATGGTAACCCTTAGTAAAAGTAGTAAAAAGTAAAATATACTTTTAGAGCAATTGAAGTCGGTTTCCAGTTCTTTTTGAACGCATTTACTTGTTATTCAACCTAGTTTAAGCTTATCGGCAAATCGTCGTCATCTTCGAAATTGCATAAACAAGAACTCTTTATAATTTGTGATGTAACAGATGAGTAACAGGGTCCTGTTTGTACCCTTTGGGTACAGAACCCTAAAAAACGTCTTCAATTGCCTTAAAAATTTGGTTTTTCTCAAAAGTTTCTCAAAAAGCGCTCAATAAATTTCAATAAAATTTAACTCCTGAAGTATGCTCTACCAAACAAAAAAAGATCATCAAAATCGGTTCACAATTGGCGGAGTTATCGTGTAACATACATAAAAAACATACAGTCTAATTAAGAACCTTCTCCTTTTTTGAAGTCGGTTGAAAAAAGTGCATCGGATAATAATGTAGATAAATGGGTATCATTAACCTAGGTGTATAATTACAAAGTGACATATGCCGTGACATCAAAGTTGTACGTTAATGATATTCATTTCGCGGCACTATAATCAGATCCGATTTGGTAGTTACATATCAACTCAGCTATTGTAGTTTAAAAGGTTATGGCAACAGAAATTATCTATGGAAGCATTCCAGTTGGGTAGAGCGTCAGTCCTTGAATACTCGGTCTGGGTTCGATCCTGGCTCGTACCAATGAGTTACAATTTGTTATTTATGTACGAATGATACAAATCATTACCATTGGCTTTTCGGCGAAGGATAACATCGTGAACAAACCTGCACACTCCTGAGAAGAAATTCAAAGGTGTGTGTGAAGTCTACCAATGCGCACTGGTCCCGCGTGGTGGACTATGTCCCATACACTCTCTGTAGGAGAGTAGGACTGAGACCCTGCAGTGGGGACGTATTTATCAATTTAAAATATTATTTTAATTATCAAATATGTGCAGTACGGAACCTTTAGTGCGAGTCGCACTTGGCCTGTTTTTAATTATAATTGTTATAATGGCATGCAATAATTATTTTAAATGGCAACAATATTTTTTATCATCTATGCATGCCTAAACCTTATCCATCTTAGATTATAACTAACCGGTTAGTATCTTCTATTAACGCTATCCCTCTCCTAACGCTGCCATACAAAATTTCTGTTGCCATAATCTTTTAAAATAGAATAGCTCGCTTTGATAAGTACTTACCTAAAAATAGGAGATGAAATTATATTGTCGCGAAATAAATATCATTAACATACAACTTCACAGTTAGCTACAATAGCAGTTACGCAGCTAATGGTTCATAGATGGCGCTTTGAACAATAAGCGAAAAAAAAATGTTTAAAATGACAATTGTGATTCACTGTGCAGTTGTATGTTAATGATACTCATTTCGCGACATCACAATCTGATGTACTATTTTTAGATAGTTACTGCACAAATCCAGCTATTATATTTTAAAAGATTATGGCGGCAACAGAAGTTTAGTATGAAACTTTGATGGAGGTAGATCGCCTTAACTAGATTAATTGAAAATGACATCATGATTTCATAATGGTGTGCATGAGTCCACAATTGGACATGTGCAATTGTGCGTCCCTCATAGAATTCCTCGTTTGACTCTCCATGCAGGGATTTGGCATAATCACGCTATTCCATGTAACAATATTATAAACATAAATAATGGTTGACTTTTAGAGCAGTTGAAGTCGGTATCAGTACTGTTTGAACGCATTAATTGTTTGAGAAACTGGCAGGATATAAAAACTTATAAAAACCATTTATTAACTGTGGCCAACATTGTATAAAGAATATATGTGCTAAATTTCAAGTTTCTATGGCTTATAGTTTCGTTTTGTTTCGTTGAGATATCGTGATCAATGATTGAGCGGTATTGGCTTACATATCTTTATTTAACCTCATAATTTTTTCGATTTTCGGATTAAAAGAGTAGTTTCAAATTCGTCCTGCACTTGTACACTATTTCAAAAAAAAGTAATAATCTAAATATGTATAGAAAAATACTAGATTTACATTTTTGCATTTATTTTAATTGCACAAAATCAGAATAATGTACTAAGTGACAGCGTCAAATGTCATTTTATTGACGCCATCTTTGTTTTCAACGTCAAGTCCTACTACTAAGTTTAAATGTTTTTGTACAAATAAACTAAACCGAAATATACAAAAATGACAACTAAATCACTTTTATTTGATAATGGCCTTTTAAAATTACAAGTGTACAAGACCCGGCCTTGGCGCCATACATTCGCGGAACGTGTCATTTTGGTATTGTTTATTGACTTTATTTTGGGGACAGCTCTATAATAATAGGTGTATATAGTATTAAAAACATATCTTATTGTCAATCGATAACTTCGTACCCGTTTTTAGCTCCAACCAAAGGTCATTGAACTTTTGACACATTTTTTACAATCACTGTTTTAAATAATTCAACCTTTAAACTGTTTCATCATTGCGTCGTTATAAATTCATGTTTTAAATATTAATGTTGGTAGTAGGACGTTTATATATGACTAAATGTTGGATTAACAATTCATAGGTAGTAGTAGCCGGATACTAAACGGAGGTTTAAATTCCCATTTGGTAGCTAGCTACGAAATTTGGCTACGAAACGGTCCGAAGGGCATTTAACGCTCCAATACTACCCAGATGACGTCAGGAAACACGCCCGATTTATATGGAGCGTTTGAGCACCACGCGACTGGAATCTCTTTTTGTCGGGAATGGATACTTTTTTACATGGGCTGGGAAATACCCTAAATAAACTTAACTAAAAATACCCCAGTAAAATGTTTCATTCAGTCATGAACACGCATCGTTAAAAACATCGATGACCATTATTATGATAATCGATGTTATTCTTGAAAGGTTAAACAGAATGCAAATTTTGTTGAATCCGTATTGCATAGGCACTGCAACAAACACTACATGCAAAATCGACGAGTCATTCGTTCCATACTCGCTACAAACTGGCATTTATACAGTACGAAGTCAAAGTATGTTATATAATCAGCAACAGCCTATATATGTCTCCACTGCGCAGGTTTCAGGCCTACTCTCCTACAGAGAGTGTTTGGGACATAGTACACCACGCGGGACCAGTGCGGATTGGTAGACTTCACACACACCTTTGAATTTCTTCTCAGGAGTGTGCAGGTTTCCTAACGATGTTTTCCTTCGCCAAAAAGCCAATGGTAATGTTTTTATCATTGGTACATAAATTCCAAATAACAAATTGTAACTCATTGGTACGAGCCAGGATCGAACCCAGACCTCGATTGTTCAAGGTCTGACGCTCTACACAACTGAGCTCTAAGGAGATTCTATACTTGTGTTATTAGCTATTCTCACGGTGTCAGTCCCTCCAAAGTTGCCACACGGACTGTCACTATATCGAAGTGTTGAAATGTATAAAAAATAAATATCTACCACGTCCATTCAAGTAAAGAATCACGAGTCAAATTGGATCATGTAACTACATCTCGTTCAGGAGCTCAAAGCTGACCCAGCAATCCGAAGGCCCTTCGGATTCGGAATCCAAAAAATGAAATGTGTTGGTTTCAGTAGCTGATCACCAGTGATGGCGCCCTCTGTGCCTGAGTTCTACGCAGGGAAGTCTATCTTCATCACTGGCGCAACCGGCTTCGTTGGAAAGGTAGGCTTCATCACCATCCCTTATCACGACACCCAATTTATTGCAATAAAATCCCCGAAAGAATTTGCCAAAGTTTACGTGCATAGCTGGCAAGATTTACAACTGTGTTTACCTCCAGGCTCTGGTGGAGAAACTTCTGAGATGCTGTCCAGACCTTGAAACGATGTATCTACTCATGAGGCAAAAGAAAGGGCTAAACAGTGAAGAGAGACTGAAGGAACTGATCAATCAGAAGGTAAGATAATCTATGGACCGACCGCTTAAATGAGTTTTCACCCGCGCGGTGCAAGGGCGCGGGGGTACGGCGACAAGGAGATCGAGAGAGGAGCGGGCGGCTGGCAAATAGTGTACCGCTGTACCCTTTCTCGCCGCCCGCGCCCCTCTACCGCGCGGGCGAGGTCTCATTTTACGTATTGTACTGTTTGCATGTTCTTCTTTATTATCCTGTAGTCTCTCATCCTCAGTTGATCGCCTGTCATCATCATTTAAAAATTTTACAGCTATATTTAAATAGCTCGCCCTGCTACAGGCTTGACCTATTGGGGTTGCTATAACAAAAACACGTTTTTGGTCATCACTTTGGTCCGATTTAATTTAGGATTTAGTATTGTATTTAAATTACATGATGTCAAAAAGGTTAAAAGTCATGAAAAAAATTACGTCGGATGACTATTCGTCTACACTGTATTCGTCCAATAGTAATCGTTTTAGTCTATTTTTAAATTCTTTTGTGCTAGTAATAAGTCAACTGGCACTCCATCCCTACCACCGTCAGCAAGAGCAGCCTGTGGGAATGTTTGCCGAGGCACATGTAGACTGCTTCTATAGCACGATGCGCAGGAGTGCGTCCTCCAGCGCGCGCAGGGTGCGGGGTGCGGGGCCGCAGCAGTCTGCTCGCTGTCGTCGCGCACGCATCGATGCTGCGACACTGGCTGACATTACATGCACCAGTGTCACAGTAGCATGTCTGACGTTATTTATATTTATAATTTAAACTAGCGGCCCGCCCCGGCTTCGCACGGGTGGACATTTATTTTGGCATTAACGTTTTGTTAGTAGTAGTAGAGTAAATGCTTTCTTTCTAGATAATTTAAAAAAATATCACTCATGTGAAGTCACATGAGTTAGACATTTTGACATTTTTGCCACCCACTTCCACCCATCGCGACCAAACTCCCTTACTTTCATCAGGAGATAGAGTAGGTATTCACTACCCCAACGGGAAGTTGATCGGAGTTGGTGCTGATAGAGAAAACCCTGTCTTAACTTAATTTAACTTACAAAACAATTTGTAAAGGTACTGTGCTATGTAGGTACGAGTACGCTTTGGTATTTATGAAATCCATTGTTTGTTTGTCCTTCCTTTACGTGGTAACGTTAGAAATGTCCAAGTCATTAGGTCCACCTGGCGAACACTAGATTTCGAGACCCTGTACTTTTTGTTAGGGTATCGTACCCAAAGGGTAACCAACGGGACCCTATTACTAAGACTCCGCTGTCCGTCCGTCACCAGACTGTATCTCATGAACCGTGATAGTTAGACAGTGGAAATTTTCACAGATGATGTATTTCTGTTGCCGCTATAACAACAAATACTAAAAAAAAACAGAATAAAATAAATATTTAAGGGAACTCCCACACAACAAACGTGATTTTTAGACGTGCGTTTTAAAGTATTCGTAACGCCAACTAGTTAAGCGTTGCAAAACTAAATAAAAAATGGTATTTCGGCGCATTCGTTAGAGGATTGTTCGGTGCATATTATTTATTAGTATCCTTATTTTACCAGCGTTGGTGGCGCAATGGATAAGGCGCGGACTCTCAATCTGAGGGTACCGGGTTCGAATCCAGCCGTGTACCTATGAGTTGTTTTTCAATTCAAGTACATTATCCGATTGCTTAACGGTGAAGGAAAACATCGTGAGGAAACCTGCATGTCTTGAACAGGCATGGGAAGTCTGCCGATCCGCACTGGGCCCGCGTGGTGGACTATGGCCCATACACTCTCAGTAGGAGAGTAGGTCTGAGCCCCTCCAGTGGGGACATATATAGGCTGTTGATGATGATTGATGATGATCCTTATTTTAACAATACGTATTCTGTACACAACCCTCGGTGCGCGAGTCCAATTCGCACTTGGCCCAGTTTTCACAAGAAGACTTGACGATTTTGTAAAACTTTATTTTGAATTCTAATAATGCCGCTAATCTTTCCCTCTCAGGTCTTCGAGCCCCTGAAAGAGAAGAATCCTGGAATTTTCAACAAGATACGACTGATCCCTGGTGACATCCTCGAACCGGAACTGGGTATCTCAGCAGAAGACAAGAAAGAGCTACGCGAGAAGTGCAACATTGTGTTCCACAGCGCTGCTTGCGTGAGGTAAGACACAAAGCAACCGGCCAAGGCGTTACTGGGTCATCACGAAATGTTGGTCGACTATGGGCTAGAACACATCCATGCAATTTTTTTAAGGTTTGTGATAGGGATGCCTCGATACGCCTTTTTGCCGATACGATACCGATACCGACACTCTTATAAAAATATCGGTGATACTGATACCGATACACTCATTGAATTCAAAAAGGAAGGTAGAATAAATAAAACACAATACATTAATAGTTTTAGTACTCAAAATTAACATTTATAAGATTTTTATTTAGAAAACAAAGTATTCTTAAGTTTTGCGGGCAAAGACGATTTCGCAAGTCTGTTTGAATAAGACCTGCGGTGGAAAATAGTCTCTCAGGTGCGTTCGTGCCTCGTTTGCAAACCAAGTATCGCCGATATATCGGTATCGGTATCGGATGCATCCCTAGTTTGTGAACGGTCTTTTATTTTTGTAATAAGATTTTGTAAAAAAAGTAAATATCAGAAGCATTCCTACAGAAAACAATGATTTTATGAAGAAGAAAAAAAAAACGATTGCTCTAGAGGCATTATTCTGGATGTAAATAGGGGAATACGTTTGTATTGAGAAAATACAGCCCGGTCACTTTTAACGCGTTCCAAATGAACGTTAAAACGACTTCAACTTCCCTAAAAATTTACACAGCATTTTTCATAAAATGTTCACCCTTAGAGATTTGGTTTTTGTTGATTTTTTCAAAAAGCTCTGAATGATTTTCGATAAAATATCGATAAATTCGAATAATCAAACTCGATTCATAACTGGCGGAGTTTACGCGTAACATACATACCAAAAAAATACAGTCGAATTGAGAACCTGCTCCTGTTTTGAAGTCGGTTGAAAGGGCGAAATTTTTTACTACGCAACATTTTCTTGCAGATTTGACCAAAAGCTCAAAGACGCTGTCAACATGAATACCACTGGAACTTTGCGCGTGCTTACGCTAGCTGAGGAAATGGAAAAACTTGAGGTGAAAATGAATTTTTTTTGCTACTCTAAAATGATGATTTGATACCTTAAAGGAAGAAAGGAACCCTTATAGGATCACTTTGTTGTCCGTCTGTCTGTCAAGACCCTTTTTCTCAGGAACGCGTAGAGGTATCATGTTGAAATTAATATCAAATACTGTAGTATACAGACCCTTGGACTGTTAAAAAATCAAGCGATGTGCAAAAGTAAAATGTAATAAACAGATACGGTCGTTTATTTCGCATATTTTGAAAAATTCCATGGGAAATACAACCACAACTTTTCGTTGACCTACAATCCTAGAATTTGGTCTTGCAACACAAGTAGAGGAACAAATCTGAAAACCGGAATTTTTATAATTCGCATTAAATTCGCTATTTTACGATTTAATCGGACTTAAATTTTCGTTATAGCATTGTTCGATTGACCTTACCAATAGGGAAGATGCAACCAAATTAGGTTCGGTTGAATTGTATATGTAAAGCGGACATTTTTAAATTTTTTATTTGGATTTTGCAAGGACTAAATGTCACAAAAATTATAGTTCCTCTAAAAGTAAAATGCTTATAAGATTTAGTTTTCTCATTGCATTTTGAACATTTTATTATAGGGGTATATTACACATAAAAACACAATTTTACGAGATAAATTAATATATCGAACAAGCTCGATACATTTTAATTAAGAGGCTATGTTGGTTAGACCACGTGGTCACGTTCAAGGTTGCATTGTTTTGTAGCTGTCCCTATCCGAGCGCGTACGGTGAGACAGCATACACTACGCGAAGTTATCCACCCGTTATTTGGATGTTTCGTAGTCCAGGGATCATTTGAAGGATACAGTATATTATGTAACCATTTTTTTAATACAGTATACTAATGAAATTTCAGATGTCGGTGGTTTTTCCAAATTGTTCTAAATTGATTCATACTCTTGTAAATCAGGTTCAAAGTTGGGGCTTTTTATTACCGTAAAATACAATTCTTTGACGCCCTGTAACTCGGGAAGTATATATTTAAACGAAAATCTGACTCACCACTGACACAGATATTTGTTTCTAGATTGTGTCTTGAAAATTTCATAGATTTTCATAGCTTAATACTCAAAATATGACTGGACTACGTTTGTATGGCCGCTTTGCATCGCATCAGCATACCCTCTTAACGCTCTAAAAACACGTGTGACGTCACAAATGTCACCCGATTTATATGTAGCGTTTTATCACGGCGTGACTAGAATTACTTTTCGGCGGGTTGTGCTAAATAGTATTAGTCGTATCGAAAGAAAGAAAATGGTTGAGGTATTTACCTTTTTAGATGGACGATCGATTTAGACCAAAATATTTTTCCATGCTTCTTCCCGATTATGATGCTTTTCACTATATTTATTATTCATATTCTGTACGGAACCCTCGGTGCGCAAGTCTGACTCGCACTTGACTGTTTTTAAATAGGCTTTGTCTCTGAAGTCGGTTTGGTAGTTCTATCCCGAAGATTTCTCGCGGTCAAAAGCTTGTCGAATAAAAATTATTAAAAATGTTATTTTGTTTACTTTGTTTAGGTGTTTGTACATCTGTCAACAGCATACTGCCGTTGTCATTTAGATGTACTGGAAGAGAAACTGTATCCAGCCGTTCACAAGCCGAGGAAGATCATAGACCTGGTAGAGTGGATGGACGATGACCTGCTCGAACATTTGGAGCCTAAGTAAGTATAGCTACACTACGACAATATACTGATTAGTTCCTCTGACGGACGTTCAGACTTATCTACAGAGAGTAGTGCACCTGTCAGTGTTGCTAGAAGGTGATGAGGTGTCGAGCTCGTCTAGTTATATTGTTCAAGATCTACTTGATAGCGACAGGGTGTTGTACTGATTAGTTCCTCTGACGGACGTTCAGACTTATCTACAGAGAGTGGTGCACCTGTCAGTGTTGCTAGAAGGTGATGAGGTGTCGAGCTCGTCTAGTTATATTGTTCAAGATCTACTTGATAGCGACAGGGTGTTGTACTGATTAGTTCCTCTGACGGACGTTCAGACTTATCTACAGAGAGTGGTACACCTGTCAGTGTTGCTAGAAGGTGATGAGGTGTCGAGCTCGTCTAGTTATATTGTTCAAGATCTACTTGATAGCGACAGGGTGTTGTACTGATTAGTTCCTCTGACGGACGTTCAGACTTATCTACAGAGAGTGGTGCACCTGTCAGTGTTGCTAGAAGGTGATGAGGTGTCGAGCTCGTCTAGTTATATTGTTCAAGATCTACTTGATAGCGACAGGGTGTTGTACTGATTAGTTCCTCTGACGGACGTTCAGACTTATCTACAGAGAGTGGTACACCTGTCAGTGTTGCTAGAAGGTGATGAGGTGTCGAGCTCGTCTAGTTATATTGTTCAAGATCTACTTGATAGCGACAGGGTGTTGTACTGATTAGTTCCTCTGACGGACGTTCAGACTTATCTACAGAGAGTGGTACACCTGTCAGTGTTGCTAGAAGGTGATGAGGTGTCGAGCTCGTCTAGTTATATTGTTCAAGATCTACTTGATAGCGACAGGGTGTTGTACTGATTAGTTCCTCTGACGGACGTTCAGACTTATCTACAGAGAGTGGTACACCTGTCAGTGTTGCTAGAAGGTGATGAGGTGTCGAGCTCGTCTAGTTATATTGTTCAAGATCTACTTGATAGCGACAGGGTGTTGTACTGATTAGTTCCTCTGACGGACGTTCAGACTTATCTACAGAGAGTGATGCACCTGTCAGTGTTGCTAGAAGGTGATGAGGTGTCAAGCTCGTCTAGTTATATTGTTCAAGATCTACTTGATAGCGACAGAGTGCTGTACTGATTAGTTCCTCTGACGGACGTTCAGACTTATCTACAGAGAGTGGTGCACCTGTCAGTGTTGCTAGAAGGTGATGAGGTGTCAAGCTCGTCTAGTTATATTGTTCAAGATCTACTTGATAGCGACAGGGTGTTGTACTGATTAGTTCCTCTGACGGACGTTCAGACTTATCTACAGAGAGTGGTGCACCTGTCAGTGTTGCTAGAAGGTGATGAGGTGTCGAGCTCGTCTAGTTATATTGTTCAAGATCTACTTGATAGCGACAGAGTGCTGTACTGATTAGTTCCTCTGACGGACGTTCAGACTTATCTACAGAGAGTGGTGCACCTGTCAGTGTTGCTAGAAGGTGATGAGGTGTCGAGCTCGTCTAGTTATATTGTTCAAGATCTACTTGATAGCGACAGGGTGTTGTACTGTTTAGTTCCTCTGACGGACGTTCAGACTTATCAGAGAGTGGTACACCTGTCAGTGTTGCTAGAAGGTGATGAGGTGTCGAGCTCGTCTAGTTATATTGTTCAAGATCTACTTGATAGCGACAGGGTGTTGTACTGATTAGTTCCTCTGACGGACGTTCAGACTTATCTACAGAGAGTGGTGCACCTGTCAGTGTTGCTAGAAGGTGATGAGGTGTCGAGCTCGTCTAGTTATATTGTTCAAGATCTACTTGATAGCGACAGGGTGTTGTACTGTTTAGTTCCTCTGACGGACGTTCAGACTTATCTACAGAGAGTGGTGCACCTGTCAGTGTTGCTAGAAGGTGATGAGGTGTCGAGCTCGTCTAGTTATATTGTTCAAGATCTACTTGATAGCGACAGGGTGTTGTACTGTTTAGTTCCTCTGACGGACGTTCAGACTTATCTACAGAGAGTGGTGCACCTGTCAGTGTTGCTAGAAGGTGATGAGGTGTCACGCTCGTCTAGTTATATTGTTCAAGATCTACTTGATAGCGACAGGGTGTTGTACTGATTAGTTCCTCTGACGGACGTTCAGACTTATCTACAGAGAGTGGTGCACCTGTCAGTGTTGCTAGAAGGTGATGAGGTGTCGAGCTCGTCTAGTTATATTGTTCAAGATCTACTTGATAGCGACAGGGTGTTGTACTGATTAGTTCCTCTGACGGACGTTCAGACTTATCTACAGAGAGTGGTACACCTGTCAGTGTTGCTAGAAGGTGATGAGGTGTCGAGCTCGTCTAGTTATATTGTTCAAGATCTACTTGATAGCGACAGGGTGTTGTACTGATTAGTTCCTCTGACGGACGTTCAGACTTATCTACAGAGAGTGGTACACCTGTCAGTGTTGCTAGAAGGTGATGAGGTGTCGAGCTCGTCTAGTTATATTGTTCAAGATCTACTTGATAGCGACAGGGTGTTGTACTGTTTAGTTCCTCTGACGGACGTTCAGACTTATCTACAGAGAGTGGTGCACCTGTCAGTGTTGCTAGAAGGTGATGAGGTGTCGAGCTCGTCTAGTTATATTGTTCAAGATCTACTTGATAGCGACAGAGTGCTGTACTGATTAGTTCCTCTGACGGACGTTCAGACTTATCTACAGAGAGTGGTGCACCTGTCAGTGTTGCTAGAAGGTGATGAGGTGTCGAGCTCGAGTTATATTGTTCAAGATCTACTTGATAGCGACAGGTTGTTGTACTGATTAGTTCCTCTGACAGACATCACACTGTGTGTCTGGAGCGAATGTTGAACGATCTTCTTGATACTTGCAGGCTGATTTCATCAGAACCAAATACCTACTCGTATACAAAAGCAATCACAGAAGATTTGGTTGCGGAATACGGAAGCAAATTCCCGGTTGCGATCGCTCGGCCTTCTATTGGTGAGAATATTATATGTATATAAGATCCTACAGCTTTTGCTAATGACTGAGTAGACTCTAGAAGTTATCCCACCGTAACACATAGTGTACAAAGATAATAGAAAACCTAAGTCCCTCTCCATGCCGTGGTCGTAGCAATGCAGCCTCTAGTAGCTATAGTGTTGGGCTTAGAACCTAAATGTGGCGGATTCGGTTGGTGGTAACACATTTTCTTACATCCGTCTGACAAGCTACCATGAATATTTGCTAGTAACGATTTAACATTGTTTTTTCTTAAATTGTGCAACGTTTCTAATTCAATTCTAATTTATTTCACTGGTTGCGTTCAGTCTCTTATTGATTAGTACATAATTTTCATGTAGTTTTCGTATGTAGTAGGTTGATTTAAACTTTCAGTGACTTCAGCGTGGAAAGAACCTTTTTGTGGATGGGTGGACAACATGAACGGCCCAACCGGTCTTCTGATTGGCAGTGGGAAAGGTAAATTATTACCACATGTACCGACTTAATTACCACTTGTACTCACTTCATTACTACTAATACTTCATTATCACTTGTACCCACTTCATTACTATTACTACTAATAGTTCATTACCACTTGTACCCACTTCATTACTACTAATAGTTCATTACCACTTGTACACACTTCATTACTACTAATAGTCCATTACCACTTGTACCCACTTCATTTTTTTTTTTTTTTTTATAGAAGATAGACCAACACTTGACCTCAATCTCACCTGATGGTAAGTGACGATGAGGTCGACGATGTTACGTGTTGGTCTAGAAGGTGCCTATTTACTCTTCTTTTGAAGATTCCCAAGTTGTAGCTGTCAGGGAACACGGAAACCGGTAGTGCATTCCATATTTTTGCTGTACGCACGATAAATGTGGAAGCGAAACGCTTGGTGCGAGCTGTAGGAATATCCACAGTGTACAGGTGAAGGTCTGCCGTTCTTCTGTTTGACCGGTACTTGAACGGCGAAGGTGGAATCAACAAAAATAGCTCTTGCGCACACTCCCCAAAATGTATCCTATAAAATACCGAAAGGCAGGCAACCTGACGCCTATGTTCGAGGCTTTGGAACTTTGCCTTATGTAACGTATCGTTGCCTATCAGTCTCATAGCTCGACGCTCCACCGAGTCCAAAGCAGCTAGTTGATAGCGAGCTGAACCATCCCAAAGATGGCAGAGGTACTCCATGCATGATCTTACTTGAGCGCAATATAGACTCAAGAGCTGTGATGGCTGGAAGTACCGTCTGACCTTCGATAGGATGCCTAGTTTTTTGGCCGCAGTTTTTGCTATGGACTCGATGTAGCTCCCGAAATTGAGATCAGACGCGATTTCCAATCCCAGGAGCTCGAGACTCATTACTACTAATAGTTCACTTCCACTTGTACCCACTTCATTACTACTAATAGTTCATTACCACTTGTACCCACTTCATTACTACTAATAGTTCATTACTACTTGTACACACTTCATTACTACTAATAGTTCATTACCACTTGTACCCACTTCATTACTACTAATAGTTCACTTCCACTTGTACCCACTTCATTACTACTAATAGTTCATTACCACTTGTACCCACTTCATTACAACTAATAGTTCATTACCACTTATACCCACTTCATTACTACTAATAGTTCATTACCACTTGTACCTACTACATTCCTACTAATAATTCATTACCACTTGTACCTACTCTACTACTTCTAAATTTAAAATGTTCTGTATATTTGCAGGTGTGATTCGTACGATGCACTGTGAGCCATCTTACACGGCCGACGCTATCCCGGTGGATGTGACAGTCAACGGATGTATACTTTTAGCGCTCGCTACTGCATTAGACAAGTAAATTAACTTGAATTACCTCATCAATTCAATTCAAATGTATTCAATAACAATTACATTGTGTTTGAAATTTTTAAAGCTAAGTCACATTAAAAATAATACAGCGAACAGCGTGTTCGAGCGCAGACGTTTCGTACCAAAGTAAACGTCGTAAAGACCAACTCCTACCACCAGTATTTTAATAAATAATGAATATATGTATCGGTTTACAGGCCAAAAGAAACCCGTGTCTACAATATTACATTGTCAGGCATCATCAAAATGACTTGGGCTGAAATTATTGAATACGGTAAGCAACATTTGTGATTTCCTTAGATCTTAAAACCATTTAGATAAATAATTGTAATGAGAAACTTATAACAAAGGACCTCATCACACAACAGTTCCTACAAACACTTCCTTACTAACAGAGTGGTTAAGGATAATAAGAATGAATAGCAAAAGACATCCACACAAACATTATACTAAACAAACAAACTTACAACCATAACTTATTTACGACTGCGAGGACCGAGAACCAGCTACGGAAATATGAGAATTTTGTTAGGTGTTAAACTGTTCAATGGAACTACAAGAACGGAAACTGTTACAATTCAAGTCAAAACTGTTAAACCACATTCAAGGAGAAATATTAGTTTTTAAATATAAATTGTTATACTCGTAATGTGAATTTCTAAATTTCTGCATGCCTTTCTACTGTTTGTTTTTACATACTCTAATTATATATATAGTCTTAGTTTATCTGTAAGTGAAATGTAAATTTCATTTGACAAGTAAATTATTATTTAAACCTCAGAAGTGGGATAAGCTTTGAGACGAGGTAGTCGCCACGACAAGTGTCAACGCATTTAAAAATAAAGTTGACAGGGAAACCCAAGCTCAGCAAGATGATTGAAGTGGAGAATAGCTGGATGCAGGCAATGCCCGCATCAGCTGCCTGCAAGACAAAATGCAGCAATTTCTACAGAATAATATTTACAGATAGACAGTAATAAGGTCCGGAATGAGGAAATCCGTAGATGAACTAAGGTCACATAGCTCGATGAGTCAGTGAGCTGAAGTGGCAATGGGCAGGCCACATCACTCGAAGAACCGATAACCGGTGGGGAGTAAAGGTTCTCGAGTGGTGACTACGTACCGGGAAACCCTTATGGTACGGAACCCTAACAGTGAAATCAATACTGGCGACAAGGGGAGAACCATTGACATGGGCGACTAGAGGGTGCGGAGAGGTGCGATCCCGATGTTACACACAGTTTGCCGTGTCCTCTCTGGTCAGCCGGTGAAGGCAAGCCAGAGGTTCGAATCCCGCAGGCCCTCTTGCCATCTTCCCCAGCGCCGGGGACGAGGGCCTGCACCGACTCTTTGGACTCGGGTCCGTGGGGACGCTACTCCCCAATAACTTGACACTAGCTACACTGAAGGCTTATTACTATTAATTGTTATTATTTCCTTAGGACGTAAATGGGTCAATGTATACCCTCACACGGTAGCCCTGTGGTACCCTGGCGGCACAGTCAAGTCGTACTGGTGGACGCACCAGATATGCGTCATATTCCTCCATCTACTGCCGGCGTACTTCGTCGACGCCATTTTGTTTTTACTTGGAAGGAAGACTTTGTAAGTTAAATCTTATTAATATTGAAAGAGCTGTCCTTGGAATTTATATACTTAATAAAATCGGGAATGAGGAAATTCGTATACGAAACAGAGATAAGGCATAGTACCCTTATCTGTGTACGAACTAAGTGACCGGAATAGCTCGACGAGCCAGTAAGCTGAATTTTCAATGGTCACAGGCGCAGAGAAATTCTTCTAGGCAGGCCACACCGCTAGATGGGACGTGAGTTCTTGAGTAGTATTGTGAGCTCAGCTGTCTCTGTTAATTTGTCAATTTATTTTTGAGATCTTTCAAATCCAGCCTGCAATTTTACACAATTTATAAAATCAAACAGGAATATAAAGATATAGGTACAGAAAAATACTAGAATTAAATTTTTTATTGTATTTTGTTTGTACAAAATCATTATTTTTGTAGTATGTAAATGGAATACGTCAACTGTAATTTCATTGACGCCATCTTTGTTTTGAGTGTTGCCAGTTTTGTGCGTTTTTTGCCATAATATTAAATAATGATGGCGCCGACTGTTCCAGCATGGTGAATATACAGAAGCGAATCAGCCACGGCCTCAGCGTGATCCAGTACTATACCACCAAGGAGTGGTACTTCACTAACAACAACTTCAGGTCCCTCAAGGATAGAATCAGCAAAGAGGATGATGAGGTAAATCATAGTTATAAGGTGATTTCGCCAATAAAAGTAACATAATAAAAATATAATAGGATTTAGCTGAATTTATGCAGTAATTATCTGAAAATATGACATCGGACTGTAATATCGCGAAATGAGTATCATTACAAATACTTACAACTTTAAAGTAAATCACAATTTTCATTTTTACACATTATTTTTTTATCAAAACGCCATCTAGGGACCATTCGCTGCGTAACGGCTGTTGTAGCTGAAGATAATGTGAATTGCTTTCATTTGGTGACAATAGGCTAGATGACACCAAATCAGATTGGGGCTAAATTGTATTTTAAACCATAAAGGCCATTTAAAGCTCCTATAAAATTTAAAATATCTAAAATTATTTAATTTTTTTCTGGACTTTTACACTTCTAAAGCCCGCAAAATTTCCAGAAAAACTAACTTGCTCGTATAATTTTTTTTCTTTTACGTTTTGCTTTGTAATTACATTGTGAATATTTTTTTGTAAGGGAGTGGTCACATAAAAACATTATTTTACGAGATAACTCAAATATTGTTAAAAGTTTCATACATTATCTATACTTCAATACTTAACCGTGACGTCACGCCTAGGTACCGATTTGTATGGAGCGTTTTTGCACCACGTGACTAAAATCACTTTTCGACGGGTTATATTAGGAAAACCATCAATCGTATCGAAAAATCTTTGACAAGGCCATTTATCTCTTCACACGGTCTCTCGAATGAGGGAATAAAAATTTTTTTGTCATCATCCCTATTGCAGGTGTTCTACACGGATGTAAGCAGCGTGAACCCCGACGAGTACCTCAGGGATTACATACTCGGCGCAAGGCAGTACTGCTGCAAAGAAGACCCTTCCACTCTACCACGAGCGATCAAACTACATAGAATGTAAGCTAGCCGTCTGAAATCCATAAAAGTATGCAACTAAAGTAATGAACAATAAACAGCTTTACACTTACCATAAATCAGAGAGATTTAAATATAGTAATAGGTTATAGAGCGGTCATTTGGAAACGTTTCATATAAACATTTTGATCTCAAAAGTCAACGGTATGTCAAATGTCTTGTACGGCCGCGTGACGTGATGTGACACTAGATTGAGTAACTTATTACCAATTGGTAATACGTTTAGGATAAAAATGTTTGTTTGCTTTGTCCGGTCTATTAATATTAAATGTCTTTGCCATAATATGCATCCTCATCCACAAAACACAAACTGTCACATGCTGTCACACAACACAACTCACTGACACATCACTTTCACAACGAAACAAATATAAAAATACGTCACGCGTCATCATCTGGTGCTACACCGAACATGAACCAACTATGTCAGGAAATATGTCACGAGGGAGCACAGTTGTTCAAGATATAAGGAATGCTTTCAATGTGTTCAAAAACAACCTTCAAAAACATGTTGATAAACATTCGCTGCTTTAACGTAGATTAATTAATTTAAAAAAATTAGAATAACCGAACATCTGTCTATAATAAAAATCACCGTTTTGTTGATACTTTATTGGTAAAATATCTGATGTATTTATTGAAGATCACGAAATAATCTATTTGTTTAAAATTATCATAAAAAATATTTAAAATTATCATAATGTATATGCAGGGTAAAACTTTTTTTGGATTAAAAAAATAGTGCAGGAGACCAAAGTCCATGCTGAGCTCATGTTACAGTGCCCATACATTCTTTGACGTCTATTTCCAATATTAATCAACTGGTACCTTTTTTGCAGACGCTACGCAGCTGACGTCACAGTGAAGATTATATTGCTGTCTCTACTGGCTTGGTTTATATACTCCTACGCATATATTTTCACATCCCTCGTGGGAACTATTGACTCTGGTCTCAAATATATCTCTCCTATAGAACTCAAAGCGGAAGGAGAAACGGCGTCGTGATTTTTGTGTGTAAATAACATAAGAGTTAAATAGTGTAATTCCAGTTACCTAGGGAGTGGAACGCACTGCGTCTGTCGTTACTTCCTTGAGCGTGAATAATATATCACTAGAGTAAAAAGCGACGTCGTTCATTCAAATTGCAACATGCTAAAACATCATCAGGTGTGTCATCTATAATTTTAATTTTTACACGTACATTGTCTACGTGCTCCCAATGGTGGGTCACGCACTTGCTTGCCAGTTGAGCTTTTAACAATCCGGATTCAATTCCCAGTAGAAGTACTGACCTGTACTTGGTTTGGTTGGTTTTAGGGAATTTTCTATGTCCGCACCATATTAACTTTGACACACTTAGTGCCGCCAAAGAGCAGTGTTAATAGCATAGTTTTGATCCGGTGCTAACGGTAGCAGAGCTACCCAACGACCTTATCGTCACTTACCATCATGTCAGATGAAGACATTTGGTCTTCCCAAACCCATCATACATAAAAAAGTTCGTGCTTCCACAATGGACTCACGGCTTCGAATGACCCCAAATTTTGGGTTGTCGTAAGTCCATGCGTTCACACTAGGATTATGTTGAGTCATGATCAACATACATCGAATAGTTTTGCACAACACTAGGAAATTAATATTCACACCGATAAGTCCGTACCTGTAATCTGGGGTCACTTGTATAAGTCCATGTCCCGTAAGTGGAAGCACAACTTGGACGTGTTCTGTTCAAGATGAACTGAAGATTGTTTATGCTTTTTGTGTGTCTTCGCGTATTTTCGTTCCGTATCCCGATCCGTAGACAGATTTGATTATATACTTCTCATCAGAGAAAAATCGAAACACCTTGCAAGTTTGTTTTGTAAGGATTATCAGAAGAACCTATAAAAATTTAATTTGAATTTAGAACATTACCATTAGGATTTGATAACCTCACAACATTAGGATTTGAAAACCTCATATTAATTATTCACTATTAAACGACATTTGACATATATTTCTTAAATCCTAATTTTCTATTAGTTATAGTAGAATAGTATACATCTATACAGCTTTTAGCTTGATTTGTCTCAACATACATTATCTAATAATAATATTAGTTTTAGATACTCAATTGTAAAGAATATTGTATCTATCCATAATAAATTGTTTTTAGTATTTTTTGCTTTGTCATTTTATTCTGACCTGTAAAATATGATAAGTTATCTTAGTGGTTATATCTTCATCAATACAAGGTACTCTGTGATCAATTGTTATGTCTTTGGCTTTCCTTAATAAGCTAATAAGAGCCAAAGAGTATGTAATTTGCGTATACTAATAAGAGCTTTTTTTATTACTGCTACTGGATAACAGATGGCGCCAGGATCTTATAGAAACAAAACTCACAGTTTAAATAACAATTTTGTCAGAATCCGTGGCAGTGGAAACTTAGTGGAAATAGCGGAAGCATAATAACAAAGTGTCAGAAAGTCATAGACGTCGATTATAAAACCAAGCTTCGTTCCGCTGAGGTTATTGGAATTATTTATCTAGAAAGAAAATACAAAGAACAGGAACGAAGAATTCGTTGCATAAAAAATTTCAATTCGATTTTCATCTTATATCGATTAGTGAATCGTTAAAATTTAGGTCTACTATTTTAATTCGAAACAAGTATGGAATATGATTCGAAAAAAACTATTTGTTTCTGATTTCCTTATAAACGTAATGCACAACACAATATTTTCTTGTATACTATTTTCAGTTAACATAATGAGTTATCGAACAGATTCGATTTTAAATCGATTCCATAGCCATAGTGCAACATCCTTGAGGTATGGTAACACTGGTGCTTGTCAAACCTGAATGCGACATGCGTGAACAGACAAAAAAAAAACAAATTTCTCAAAATGGCCGAACTGTAAAGACGTGTGTATCTGCTATTTTTGTCATAATGGAGCCCCTAAACGTGTGCAATTTCGAAGAGAACTACACAGCGAGTGGTTTTATCGCGAGTGACGCAGTATTTTATCGCGACGCAGTGAAATCTTCGCGGTACGAAGTGAAGTGCCCTTGCAAGGACTGGTTCTCAGAAACCTTGGACATTACCAGAAATTGGTGCCGTCTGGAGCCTTCTCCAAACATTCCTGTGCGCTGTTATCCTTCAGAGACAATGTTTTGAGTGGAAAAATGGCTTAGCATCCTCCTAAGAACAGTGAATTTTGTAGATTAGTGCAATTTAAACAGTTTATCTTTGTAATTACCTACTTTCAACATGAATTTCGGTAATAATAATTGGCGCGAACGGCGCAATTTGCTCAATCATCCATCTTTTGGTCCCATACATTATACAATTGCTAATTACAGTACAAAAGTCGATAAGAAATCTGATTTAAACTCTACTTTGGAGCCAGACTTACTAGATAAATTTAGATCTATCCCGGACCCTTTGAAGAAGAATTTGGCTGATACCGTGATAACAACAGATCAAACGAGCAATAGGAAAATGCCTCCAGACCCTAGAGACTTCTACTACACCGAAATACAGTCAGAAAATATGCAAGATTCAATTGATAGAAATAGAAGTGACTTCTACCCTTCCTTGGCAGGCATAACAACTTTTTTCTCTAATTTCTTTGGTGCAATATCTGGTGCAATGTTTCAAAGGAGACCTAAATCGCCAACAACACAATACTACGATTGTTTTGATGATAATATTGAAGATAATTCACAGATGTCGCTTTCAACAAGTTGGCAATCACCCAAAATGGGTGATCAAAATAAGAATTTAGCCCCTGAACCGATTAGTACGGAATACAACATGAATAACTGTAGATCTGCTGTTGAGAATTGTGAGAATAAACTAAACGCTGTTAAGAACTTGTTAAGTAGTAAATCTGCTCCAAGACCGACTAAATTCCGAACCAGGCGGCCGCGGAAACAGTTTGTTGAGCCTGGATCTGTTGAAGAATGTTTTGAAGATGCATTTTCAGTGGAAGATTTTGTTGCCTTAGCTAATGATGAGTATATTGAATATTTCAGCGTTCCGAATAGTCATAAAGAAGATTTGTGTGAAATTGATGGTCCAAAAATGAAGATTGAAATAGCACCTGTTAAAGAAAGCATAGAGATTGTAAAAACTTTAGCAGATATTGAGGATAAAATTGTTAACCCAAGTTTACAAGACAGTGATACATGTAAAATAGGAACTGTGTCCAGAACTGAAGGCAAGATGATATTGGAGGTTGAAGAAAAAGTTGAAATTCCGAATCCATTAAGAGAATGTAAGAATATCATAAATGATCCTGAAGTTGAGACAACTAATAAGAACATTGAGGCATCAAGTCCTGAACTAAAAGATGTATTAACTCCACTAGTTTCAAATTTAGTATCTGAAATTAATCCCAAGTCTGATATGCCAAGCTCAAATCCCGATATTTTAAGATCAATTACAGAAGTTTCAACTCAATCTGAAATCCCAATTAGCAAAGAAGAACAATCAAATGTCATGTCAAAGGTTGAAACTTCAATTACGACATTAGAAAACAAATCTGTAGATGTTGCAGACAACAAAGAAATAATATCTACATGTGAAGAAAAATTGGCAAGATTAAAATCTCTACTTCAAGAAAAATGCAAGAAACCTTCAAAAAAGTGCTTAGATTCAACTGTTTCTACTCTAGAACCAGTCAATGAAACTAAGATTGAAAAACCAATAGTAAATAGCTCAATTCATAATGAGCTGCCCAACAGAATGGTCCCCACAGAGAAATTACTTGGGAAACCACCAAAGAAACCCACCAAAATTGTACCTGTGGACAAAGTACATGACAAGAAATTCAAAAATCGTAACCGAGTGAGTGGTGACAAGCGTAAGAAATGTAAAATCCGTAAAAATATCCAAGATGACACACTCTTTGCTAATGAAATTGATTCCGGAGAATTATCAAGCCACCAGGGCTCTCCTGTCAACGTATCTGCCTTAAATCGATTATCGGAACCTATCTCCATACCTACAGTTGATGGTAAAGAATTTTTTGATGAAGTAAAAGGTAGATTCCACTCATCATCTACAACAGAGAGTGAGGACTCCTTCCAAATTGTGTTTACTGATAGTCCAAAGATTACACGGATGAGAAGACCATCAGACTGTGATTCAGAAGACTCCTTCATTGTTTTTGAAGATCCTGACAGCTGCTACACTTCGAATGATGTATTTGGAGACAATATGACATCAGGGGAGTCAGAGGATGACTTCTCTGACAGTGAATCTGACGTTAGTGATTCGGGTTGTGTTTCAGAAGTCTGTAAAATAGCTCATTCATTCTCGAGGACCGTCAGTGATTTGACAGATGGTTCCTTATATGACAATGTTTATGTTGATAAGCAAGTGGCTGATGTCAGTGCTGATGAAGTCGATTGCTCGGCGAGGATTGCAGAAGGTATAGCTGATGAGGAAATAAGTGAAAGTGTTAAAGCGACAGAAGAAATCTTAGAGAAACCAGGACTCCTTGTCACTGAAGCTAAGAAACAGTTGAAGAAAAGCCAGCCTCCTAAGAGGGTAAGTGTTTTTGTTATTTTCTTTGTCTTAATCTGTTGTGCAACGTATTGCACATTAGTGAATTTTTCCTTTGTTTACTTTCAACCAATTGACCAAGGAGTTTATCATTGATAATGAAACTTACATTCAGTTGCTTTGAAAAAATATATTCAATAATTTTGTGATATCTATTTAAGATTCACCATCAGCATAATACTCAAGAATATAATGTATAATTTCATTCTTATAAATACAGTATAGAATACCATAAATATTTTGTTGACATTTATACAGCCACTTACGAAAAGCAACAAGTAGAAAATTAAGAAAATAATTTTATAAAACAACACAAGAAACTTAATCATATTTAGTGAAGCTCTTTTTAATAAGAATTCCGATTTCAGTTCCGTTCCGATGTAGTATTTAGGTGTAGTTATCATTTGTTAACGTGATGTACCTATTTTGTGGACACTATACAGACTGTGGTAGGCCCACTTTAATTAATTTGGTAGCTATTGAAAATAACACACAAGGTTGTAATTTATATTAAAACGGTATTATTACAATGAAACACCCTATTTCGTCATCACTATGACTAATAATCGCTTCCCTTTTGGATCATTTCACGCTTGTCAGGTGGATTGGTAATTGAAGATATCCTTAGTAATGTTTTGTTAGTTCACAAGTTGAGTATAAGCCATCTTACTACATTCCAGTGAAATATACCTATATAAAAAAGTTAGTCCCTGACATCCTAAGGGTAAAATCAGGTTAGATTGTGGTTAATCATTTATCTTTTATAATTGATAAAGAAATCTCCACCTATTAGGGTGGAAAATTAAGGGATGTTTGCTGTCTTTATTATAATTATTTGGACATGAGCGGTGCAGTCTGTGTGTCCTGCATGTTAGTGCGACCTTTGCAGATCTATCGTGACCCCTTCAAAACATATAAATCTTTCGTCTCTTACTAAAGATATGCCGTCTTACTCCTTATATTCATAAATTGTGAACCAATTTTAATTTTTTGTTGTTGTTGAATAGACTATATTGAAATTTGACTAAATTGAATTGATATTTTAAGGGTTTCTGAAAATATATTTGATAAATAATCTTAATAAGAATGCTTAATATATATAAGTACATTTCTATTGAAACTTAAGCTCTGCTAACATATCTCAGTGGTGCATTTGCGTATAAATATATTTTTAAATGTAATAGCTGTTGAGTTTATTTATCCCTTCTATGTAGAAAGATCAGAAAGGGTTGTTTTAAAAAATGTATGATGGGTTTGCATTTGGCCTTCATTTCATCTTAAGCACAGACTCTGCTACCTTTCATACCAGATCACAATAGTGCTATTAACACTGCTGGTGGCAGACTTAGGAACATAGCAGGATAGCAGCTAGGTCCAGGCAGACATTTCTAATGCCCTACCAGCATCCAGACCGAATACTGATACCCCCACTACGAATCGAACCTGGGACCTATAGATTGTAAGTTTAAACATGTAGCCATTAAACCATGGAGAGGATATCTACCATCACCCAAACTGAAAACTGATAGGTACTTCCACTGGGAATGGAACCCAGGACCTCTAAATAGTATGTCCTAGTGCATAGCCATTAAGCCGTGGAGGTGGATAAAAGTTAAATAATTTTTTTAGCTTTGACATATCATTAAAACAGACTCATAGCTTTTTAGGGCCTACCTGATAAACGAGAGTTAGTCGACCTACCAATTCAAGAGCTAAAATTAGGAGCTTCCAAATTGGCCTCTAGCTGATGACTATCATTCTTCTTGATGATACAGACCAAGAGTTAATCTTGTGTGATTCATAATTGAACAATAACACGCAAAAATTCGCACGAAACATTGTGCGTCTTAAGTCTAATTATAGATGTAAGTTCATACCTTGATCAACCAGTTAGATGGGGCAGAAGACATAATTTAAATAATATTACATTTATACAATTCAAAATGTCAAAATAATAGTACAATAAAAGAATATAAATGTCAAACTAATGATTTTTCATTAAGGAAATCTGAAATTTTGTAATATTGACATTTCTCTAATAATAATCTTCGCAGTTTGCTTTTGACAACAAGTAAGACTGCGTTTTTTAGATACATCATTTTAATCCTATCCTACTAATATTATAAGTGTGAAAGTTTGGATGTTTGGATGTTGGTGACGCTTTCACGGAAAAACTACTGAATGAATTTGAATGAAACTTTACAATAATATAGCTAATACATCAGAATAACATATAGGATATAATTTATAAAGACATATTGTGTAAATTGTCCAAAATCACACTTATAATATTAGTGGGATTACACGGGCAATTTGGGCATAACAAAAACGCGTTGCCTAGCAACCGACCATAGAATATGTAATTCGTATATACAAACTTTCGCGTTTATAATATTAGTGTGAAGACTATTTGAATGTACTATGTCAGATATTGAAATTTCTTTTGTTTCTCTAAACTATTAGCCTACGTAACCATTCACTGCGACCTTAATAGATCTATTAAGGTCGCAGTGAATGGTTGGGCCCGGTGGACCACCCCCCTTGTCTCAATAGCCTACGTAACAGAATAAACACTATTTTGTACCTTATGCTGGAAATGGAGATAGATGCCTTCTATGCCTATCGAACAAGTAGAATAAATCCTGAAGTACACGCGGACAAAGTCGCGGGCGGAAGCTAGTTTATTATAAATTTTTATATTTAAAATTAAATAGATGCTCCCAAGTTTGAATGCTGTGTGAGACCTTACCAGACACAGGTCATTGTTATTTCGGAGAATTCTTGTTCTCATGTCAAAATTTATGTTTAAATTGAAATTATGGCAGGTTATATAATTTTTAATGAATTAATCTTAACTTGATACAAATACTTGCATAATTAAATGTTACTAATACACAAAATTACATCATCATACTATTTATTATTAAAGTGAGTTGGTTTGTCATTCCATCACATTATAGTGGAGAGATGGAATTGATTTTATGTATAGGGATAGTTGAATGCTAACTTATATACCAGAACACAACAGTGCTATTTACACTGCCGTTTGGCGTCAGATTTAGGTAACTTGGTGGTAGCTAACCTAACCGGACGGTCATAGTAAATGTCCTACAACCAACCAAATCTAGTACCGATACATGTTAATCTAGAACTCATCACATCAACAGCCTATATATGTCCCCACTGCAGGGCTCAGGCCTACTCTCTTACAGAGAGTGTATGGGACATATGAGATGCGGGACCAGTGCGGTTCGGTGGACTTCACATGCCTGTTCAAGACATGCAGGTTTCCTCACGATGTTTTCCTTCACCGTTAAACAATCGGATAATGTACTTGAATTGAAAAACAACTCATAGGTACGCGGCTGGATTCGAACCCGGAACCTTCAGATTGAGAGTCTGTGCCTTATCCACCGATCACAACCACTTAATCTAGAACATCCTTTCAGTTGTAATGGGTGATTGAGCCATAGACAATCTAATTGTTAACTTTTAAATTATTACTAAGATTTCTTAATAAATTCAGATTTGGAAAAGAAAGAAAACATATTTACAATTTATTGTACACATAAAATAATTATATAGCAATAACAATAAGTCTTTTATTCACAAAATAGTTATTTACGTTTTTTTAAACATAGATTTAAACAAACTTTTTAGATTGAAGTAAAATTATATGAGCAATTTAGGTTAAGAAACGCAAATAATGTTCCTTGACGTTTTTCCTAGGGTTTTAGGTGTTTCTTCTCGTTCATTGTGCCATATGATGAGGTTGGCCTATGTCCAGCATTGGTATCTCTAGTGAATAATATCTAGATAACGAAATAACGCGACTCTATTGAAAATTGCATAATATAACTAGCTTTTAGATAAGATTTCAAATGTATTTTATTCTTGCAATTTACGTTCTCTCCTATTGTTTGTTTCAATTGAATATTTTTTTCTATTGTTACTCGTATGTTTGCATTGTGTCTTAATTTCAATGGGTCGTTGTCAGTTGACCTCTGAAAGTGTAGTTCTCAAAGGTGTCAATAGATGGCGTGGATCATGGTACAAGATGTTAAGAGGGTATGCTGTTGTCAAAGCGCCCATACAAACGTAGCCCAGTCATATTTTGAGTATTAAGCTATGAAAATCTATGAAATTTTCAAGACACAATCTAGAAACAAATATCTGTGTCGGTGGTGAGTCAGATTTTCGTTTAAATATATACTTCCAGAGTTACAGGGCGTCAAAGTATTGTATTTTTCGGTAATAAAAAGCCCCAACTTTGAACCTGATTTACAAGAGTATGAATCAATTTAGAACAATTTGGAAAAACCACCGACATCTGAAATTTCATTAGTATACTGTATTAAAAAAATGGTTACATAATATACTGTATCCTTCAAATGATCCCTGGACTACGAAACATCCAAATAACGGGTGGATAACATCGCGTAATGTATGCTGTCTCACCGTACGCGCTCGGGTAGGATAGGGCTCGGAGAGGGACAGCTACAAAACAATGCAACCTTGAAACCGACCACGTGGTCTTACCAACATAGCCTCTTAAGCCTGGTATTCCATTCCCGTGACAGCTGGGTGAATGTCAGATGTGGTATCGGTACTAAAACTACTAATTGTGTAAAACATGCTACTATTGGCAGCACTAATTGTGACGTATACATGTGCCGTATTATATCCTCTTTGCTTGTCCCACTTTCGTAAAAAACATACCTTGTTTTATTGTACACCCGAGTACAAAAATATGTATCCAGTTTTGAATCACATCACACGCATCTTTTAGTGTTAAATATTCCTCAACTCACATAGGATCAAGCAGCTGTGAATGTGACATAGTAAAAAAGTGGATACATATTTTTGTACTCGAGTGTACAATGGCGTGGATGAGATAGAAATTAATCTGTTATAAAAATCATGGACATGGATGATGACATACGAAACCGAAACGTGGTCCTTTACTGTGGGCTGAATAAACAAGCTCAAAGTCGCTCAGCGAGCAATGGAACGAGCTATGCTCTGAATTTCTCTACGTCATCAAATTCGGAATAAGGAAATCCGTAGACGACTGAAGGTCATCGACATAGCTCGACGAGTCAGTGAGCTGAAGTGGCAACGACGACATCGCTCGAAGAACCGATAACCGGTGGGGAGTTACAGTTCTCGAGTGGCGACCACCGGCGATACCGGGGCCGTCCCCCTACTAGGTGGACTGATGACCTGTTTAAGGTCGCGGGGAGTCGCTGGATGCAGATGGCTTGGGGCCGGTCGATGTGGCGTACCATGAAGGAGGCCTATGTCCAGCAGTGCATAATCATGGCAGTCCAGACATCCCAAAAAGTGTTGTCAACCATTTTGACAGATTTATTTACACAACAGTATTCTGTTTGGTAGGATGACAAGAGCCTGCAAAGATCGACTTGTCTTTCAATGAGCTTTCCGTGGCCTAATGGCTACGTGATTGGACTTGGAGGTCCCAGGTTAGATTCCTAGTGGAGGTACCTTGGTGGTATTACCATGTCCGCCTGATAGCTAGCTACCACCAGGTTGATAGCACTGTTGTGTTTCGGATGAAACGTTTCAGTGCCTGCTTCTTAGTTTCAGGCTACCTTACCATCAAACGTCCTTATCATCAGATCATTGATTGATCAGGTGAGATGAAGGCCAAGCGCAAACCGATCATACGTAAAAACAATACGGATTTGTCGACAATAACTACACTCACTGAACAAGTTAAAAAAAAACAAGGCCACACAAGTCTGACAACCTTCACTGTTGACATTTACGAGTACTCTATATTTAAATGCGGTCAAAGAATTGCATAGTAACTACGTACAAAACGGAAGCTCACCGCCCCCCACCGATCTGCGATACCTCACCACTCCAAGCAAGAAAGTGACCCGTTTAGGGATCGGTAGTATGGCGCGCGTGTATGCAAACGTCATCCGTTCGATGTAGGGGAATAGGAACCGATATCACGATATTTTTATGAAGTGCCTGGGCTATGACGCGGTACACTCGAGTACA
Organism: Carcina quercana; assembly: GCA_910589575.2. Lineage (NCBI taxonomy): Eukaryota > Metazoa > Arthropoda > Insecta > Lepidoptera > Depressariidae > Carcina > Carcina quercana. Next base: position 4,524,624 of record OU342455.1, on the reverse strand, counting down.
AAAATATGTATACACTTTGAACCTTATCACATTCAACTTAAATTGTCATTTCCCTCAACACACTGCATAGAAGCAAGAATGGGTAAATGTGACACGGTACAAAAGTGGATATATTTTTTTTTTACTCAAGCGTACAATCATTTATTATTTTTTTCCTAAGAAAATGCATATATTGTAAAAGAAGAAATATATGAAGTTTATCGTTTGTATGTAATACGTTTGTTCTCTATATTTCAGTACGCATTCAATTTTTATTCGCTGTCAGTGCTACCAACCTTGAGATGAGGAAGAGGTTTCGCTACATTATTTATTGAGGTGCCACACTGCCACGCGCGTGAAAAATTTATGCAAAATTATTTAAAATATTAATGATACTACATGCTATATAATACCGACCGGGGTATTAAATATTGTTGCGAGCTTCTAGGTTTGATGGATTGAAGAAAAACTAGAGTCTAAAGTACCGGAGGTCCACAAACCAACCCTCAAAATCACGACCCCGAATGCCTCCCTGTCTCACTGGGTCCAAGTCTTCTGCACGGAGTCCATCCCTGGATGCTACTTACAGAGTCCTTGGGCACTACTAATGCCGATCTGTCGCTACTGACACCACGTGACACACTAGTACACTAACACTTTTTCACTTCGACTTATTTTCGCTTTACAATTTTTTCCGGTTTCCGTTTCTTCACTTTAAATAGCTGTTTACTTAGAACTGAACTGTCGTCGAAGCTCGGCTCGCGCCAATATATACCCGGTATTGTTTCTAGATCCTTCGCAGTGATCTTCAATTTTCGCAATCTTCAGGAACATTCGAGAGCCTTCCACTCTATCTTTTGTTGTGTATTATATAAAGTTCCGTTTGAATGGCATGTATAAGGCATGTATAAAAGAGTTGTTCCAAATTCGACTTGCACTTATTTAAACTAAATCACTTTTATTTGATAATGTCCTTTTAAAATTACAAGTGTACAAGGCCAGGCCTTGGCGCCATACATTCGCGGAACGTGGCATTTAAAGAAAAAAAAGTGTGAAGTTGGGTGTATATAAGTCTAGATATTTTAGTTTTGATTTGTAACCCACCGATTTATGTACCTACATATATGGATAGCTTAGATAGATAGACTTGCGAAAAGACATTTAAAAACAAATTCGGCTTCGCAAGTCACTGCCGCGCACATGCGTCAGGGTGTCGCCGTCGACGGATACGTCGTGGAGGACATCATCATCAAATTGACATTGTTTCAAATAAATAAATAAAATTCATGTGAAGATAAAGTCGCAGACAAACGCTAGTTCAAAATACATTTCAGCTTCAAAGCAAATTGAAAGTAAAAATTATTCGTAAATAAAATCAAACCGTGAGGTAATTTTAGTTGACAAACGTCTTTTATCAAAAACCCGTCGAGCGGCATACTGTGGCAATTCGACGTGCGTCGATATTTTCACGTGTGGTCAAGGGCATACAGTTGAAACCACAGCTAGAATGTTGCGTGTTATCTTAGTCTGCTCACAAACTGAATCTTCGAAAGAAGAGTAAATAGGCACCTTCTAGACCAAGACGTAACATCGTCGACCTCATCGTCACTTACCATCAGGTGAGATTGAGGTCAAGTGTTGGTCTATCTTTAATTTAAAAAAAAACAGTAGTTCTAGTAGCACTGTTGTGTCCTGGTAATGACAGATAATGTAAATGGCGACCCTGCTGACTGAGGTTTAAGGTAGAAACTTGAAACACACTCTAGATGATGTAGAGTAGTACCAGGAAGAAGTTTGTAGTGTGTAAGATGTGGCGTAAGTTCGAAATATGTTAGCCTTAATCTTATACCAACAATTCGTGTATACATCAACATCATCTACGTCCCCACTGCAGGGGTTTAGGCCTACTCTCCTACAGAGAGTGTATGGGACATAGTACACCACGCGGGACCAGTGCGCATTGGCGGACTTCACATGCCTGTTCAAGACATGCAGGTTTCTTTACGATTTTTCCTTTATTTAGTTACTTACTTGTATTTTGTCTTCTATTTCATTGTTTAAAGATTAATCAAAATATACCTGATTTCGAATAAACTGGCCTTAATAGTGATTTGAGGTATAAATCCTCCCCCAATCCGCTCTGCCTGTAGGGAGGGTTCCCCACTAAGTTGACAGACTATTCATAATTCATCACAATGACGTGGCTTGAGTCCAAGTTTGAGTTGGTTGAGCTCTATGAATCCTACTTCGGACTCATCGTGTGAACGACCCGATGTTTTGGCCACGTCATCAACTGGAACTGTGTCATGGCTGACTATCGCATGCCGTAAACTATTCCGTTTGTTGTGTAAATACGATGCAACTGTGATTAATCATGAACACTGGCATGTTTTGGTGATGACTTCCTTTGTTGATACGACTTAGATACATTTATATCCTACTAATATTATAAGTGTGAAAGTTTGGATGTTTGGATGTTTAGATGTTTGGATGTTTGTGACGCTTTCACGGAAAAACTACTGAATGGATTTGAATGAAACTTTACAATAATTTAGCTTATACATCAGAATAACATATAGGCTATAATTTATAAAGACATATTGTGTAAATTGTCCAAAATCACACTTATAATATTAGTGGGATTACATGGGCAATTTTGGCATAACAAAAACGCGTTGCCTAGCAACCGACCATAGATATGTAAATTCGTATATACAAACTTTTCTTTGATAATATATGCGTGAAGACTATTTGAATATTTGAATGTACTACGTCAGTTATTGAAATTTCTTTTGTTTCTTTAAACTATTAGCCTACGTAACAGAATAAACACTATTTTGTACCTTATGCTGGAAATGGAGATAGATGCCATCTATGCCTATCGAACAAGTAGAATAAATCCTGAAGTACAAGCGGACAAAGTCGCGGGCGGAAGCTAGTTATACGTATATGACTTCTAGTATGTGAATTATTCATATTATGTACGGAACCCTCGGTGCGTTAGTCAGACTCACACTTGACAGGTTTTCCATTATTATTTTGCTAACCAAAAGATAATTTTCAATATGTAAACACATTTTTGTTTGGGACAATTAATAACTTCGCTTTTCAGTTCAAACGGCTTGTACCTACTGTTATTATTGCTCTCAGAAATGAACCGTATAATTGTTTATTCCGAGTATTTATAATCTAATCAAGGCAACCGGTTTTAACGTAAGAAATAACAAGAATTTGTTGCCTACACAACTCAAGTGGGTTGCAGTCACGGAAATCTTAAATAATTAATAGAAGTGGTGTCCTCGGAACAACTACAGTTAATACAATAAGCAATTATTAAATCAATAATAATAACAAATGTTTATTGAAGGCAATAAATTAAGAGAAGCTTAAAATAACTTTTGTCTATGATTTCTTAGCTTTTACGGAAGCTACACGTTTGTTTGGGCATCGATAATTAGATGGCTTTATCGATTAATTTGTAGAACGAAAACATGATTGGTGAAAATGTTTATAGATAACTTTAATGTTTAAAATCACCTCAAACACTGTTCATTACATCACTGTACTATAATGAGGTTTACGTTTAAATGACACGTTCCGCGAATGTATGGCGCCAAGGCCTTATGTTGTACACTTATTAAAAGGCCGTTATCAAATAAAAGTGATTTCGTTAACATTTTGACGTGACAACGTCTTATAAATTGGTTTGCCGGGTGACACTTCAAGAAACTGCGTTACGCTCCGCTCACGTTATGCGCTCACAATGAGAGCGAGTGAGAGGCACGCGTCCCTTCCACTCGGGCATGGTTAGCCCGCCTAAAATTATTTTACCACTCAAAGTCGTTGTCACGTAAAACTTTCGCCCGTATACCGACTTTACAGGCAACCAATTTTTTTGTATATGTATTTTGTTTTAGTTTATTTGTTATAAAACATATTAAACGTACGAAACAGGTAAGACTTGACGTTGAAACAAAGATGGCGTCAATAAAATGACATTTGACGCATGATTTTGTACAATGAAAATAAATGAAAAATGTACATATCATTGTTCTGGTAACTTTCTTGCGGAGGGTGAGGTATCGCAGATCGGTGGGGGGCGGTGAACGTACGTTCTGTACGAAGTGCTATATTAATTCTGTGGTACCTTAGAATTATTTTGCCGTACACGAAATCGGATTAAGAAAAAATGCCCTCACTATTATTCACAATTTGAGTTTCGTCGCTCATATTATCTCTCCGGGCATAACTGAATGTATGTGAACTGTAAGAACGGATGTAATGCTATCACTTACTTTCATATGTGTCTTATGGCTAGGTATTTCTGACTTGTCCCACGTCTTAAACATGGCATTTCTATTAGCGTCGTGATATTTCCTTGATCGTGTACTAGTAGCTCCGCAGACAATTACAAGCAGCCGTAACGAATTGCATTTAATTTACATCAACTACTGAATAAAGTCTACAAAAGAGGTTTCAAATCCGAACTTGTTCGCACGGCCACACATCAAGCTGTGCTAGCCATCAAGCAAAATCTATGTGCTTAAGAGGATTGTCTGTTTAGAGCACGTGGCCGCGTTCAAGGTTGCATTGTTTGGTAGCTGTCCCTATCCGAGCCCTATCCTACCCGAGCGCGTACGGTGAGACAGCATACACTACGCGAAGTTATCCACCCGTTATTTGGATGTTTCGTAGTCCAGTGATCATTTGAAGGATACAGTATATTATGTAGCCATTTTTTAAATACAGTATATCAATAAAATTTCAGATGTCGGTGGTTTTTCCAAATTGTTCTAAATTGATTCATACTCTTGTAAAACAGGTTCAAAGTTGGGGCTTTTTATTACCGACAAATACAATACTTTGACGCCCTGTAACTCTGGAAGTATATATTCAAACGAAAATCTGACTTACCACCGACACAGATATTTGGTTCTAGATTGTGTCTTGAAAATTTCATAGATTTTCATAGCTTAATACTCAAAATATGACTGGACTACGTTTGTATGGGCGCTTTGACATCAGCATACCCTCTTTATGTAAATTAGATTTAATTTAAAAATTTGTGGGTCCATACATTCGCGGAACGTGTTCGTTGTGGGCCTTACGTCTGAATTCTCGTTTATGTCCGTTGATATCATTCGATTATACTGCCTATATCGAGAATGTAATTCTCTACCTACCTATGCCTTCGTTCGATAAGGCATTTTGTAAACCTCATCTTGTGACTGTAAAACAGCTGTATGTTAAATGTGTTTCGAACCGTGGCAGCTCAGTTGTGTAGAGCGTCAGTCCTTGAACAATCGAGGCCTGTGTTCGATCCTGGCTCGTACCGATGAGTTACAATAAATTTGCTATTTGGAATTAACGTACGAATGATAGCAATCATTACCATCAATACAATAATCGCCTTGGACTGGACTGAACTGACAAGTAATTACCTAAATAGGAAATGAAATTATAGTGTCGCGATATAAATATCAATAATTTACAACCTTATAGTTAGCTACAATGCAGTTACGCAGCCAGTGGTTCATAGATGGCGCTGTGAACAATAATTGAAGAAAAGTTTTTAAAATGAAAATTGCGATGCACTGTGAAGTTGTATGTTAATGATACTCATTTCGCGACATCACAATCTGATGTCTTTTTTTAGATTGTTGCTACACAAATCCAGCTGTTATATTTTAAAAGATTACGGCAACAGAAATTTAGTATGAAACTTTGATGGAGGTGGATCCCCTTGAGGAATGCTCTTAAATAACCATTGAAATAAATATTATGACACCATACCGTTGTTAAAATTGAACATGAACATAGCTAGATTAATTTTTCTACGTAAATGCGTGGCAGCGAGCTCCACGGCGTGGAGTTACCACTGCCAAAGGGCTAAAGCCAAATCATCTGAAGAATTCTTCATACAGTGCTTTGGGACACTTCTTCATTGTTGAAACTGATCACTTGCCAACTAAATGTCAGATGTAGTTAGAATCTCCCCCAAAGAGTATGTAACACACGTATACTACGCTATAGAGACGGGACTCCATACAGCGAAAATAAACCTACCGAATCTCAAACGGGGCAAAATCAACATCCATTCTCTACCATACATAATGTAGGGACAGTGGCGCCTTTGATGCTTGGCTATGTTTCATACAATTTGTCGTGAACTAATTTGGAACTAAGTTGCGTTGTAAAAAAATTGTGTACACCTATTTTATTTAATTAAATATTTTCTACGCAATCAATATGGCTAAATGTGCTGTACTTTTATAATGACGTAACATCTTTGCCTGCGAGCAAACCACCACATTTACTGCAATAAACGAATTCTATTCTAGTCGCACCGTCTTTCCCTTTTGATGTCGGTTAACCAGGAACCTATTTCATAGAAAGAGACTGACAAATGTCAGCCATTTTCGATTTGATTTTTCGACCAACAACTATGGGCGTTCTAATGGCCAATCACGCAGTTTATGTTTGAGAAAGATTTCCGGCAGTTCTCTTATACCTCTTGCTAAGCGTACGTGTCTTATCCAATAGTTTAAACACCAGCCTCTTTACCACTAGCGTCATGCCGTACAGCACAATCTAATTATACGTCAACGTTATCTATTCAGACCACAATGTCCTAAACAAACTGGGGACAGTATCACAAAGTGATTTAGACATTGGGAATCGAACCCGGGTCAAAACGCTCCGACATCTGGCCCACGGAGGCCGTTTGAAAGTTGCTCTGTGACAGACAAACGGACAGATAGAAAAGATTTAGTAATAGGGTACGCAAGTCTAAAAAGCCGTAACCGTAGGGCCACAAAACTGTTGGATCAGATCTCAGTATATTTTTATAAAAACACGAAATTCTCGGAATACCCTCAAACGAGACAGTGTGTAAACACAGTCTCCTATATCATCTGTAAACCGTACAATGACAACTGTCAACATAACAAATTGATACACGACCCAGTGACGATTTTGGGTCGCCCGGTGACGTCATTACACCAACCTATATAACAATGGACGCACGATTTGTTTGTTCGATTTTTAGGGTTCCGAAGCCAAATAGCAAAAAACTGAATTCGTCAGGTCTGTCTGTCTGTCCGTGTGTCACAGCCACTTTTTTTTTCGAAACTATAACAACTATACTGTTGAAACTTGGTAAGTAGATGTATTCTGTGAACCGCATTAAGATTTTTACACAAAAATAGAAAGAAGAAAAAAATAAAAAATTTTGGGGGTCCCCAAATAGTATTCTTCACTTTGCTGCTTTCTTTGATATTTTAAGGGTCGGTTCCATTCTGAGTTCCTCATTATAATGTCCTTAGTCTTTTTTTTAATCATAATTATACATATATGTATATGAATATTGACCCAACAGTAACATTGTAAGGCATTTCATCATACAAAACAGACCACAATCACTCTGATAAGCTTTGTATGTTGTTGGCATAGTGCTCAGTAATTATGTTCCTCAATAATTTAATACTACCTTCATCAACAGCCTATATACGTCCCCACTGCATGGGATCAGGCCTACTCTCTTACAGAGAGTGTATGGGACATAGTCCACCACGGATTGGTAGACTTCACACACGCCTTTGAATTTCTTCCGTCTCCACCCGCATACCTCATTACTCTGAACTGTTTGTATTAGACATAATGAACTTTATTCGTATCGTGGATGGGTGGTATTCGTGTTGCGCCCACGCATAAACCGAACACAATTTTACGTTATTTTTCTCTTTATGATTTGAGTGTGATTTATCGGTTTTGTTACGTATGTGTGATAACAAAAAACCGCAAAATGTGTTGTGAATTTCGATTCTTTCAGTCTGAAACGTTTTCTATACAATTTAATAAATGTTCCAACGTATTAAAACAACGAACTGAATGGGGGATCACTTTGGATGAACTCCAGATTTTCTTTTACTTCGCTCGACAAGGTCATGCTTTTAGTTTATGTTGGTTTTATTTTTTACTAGCAGTCTCACGTGTCTTTGTCTGCAAATGCTCATTGTTGGGGTCCTTATAATCTCACTGTAGTGTCTGCCTGTTCGTTCATCTGTTACAGCTGACTATCTCAGGAACTACCAATGATATCTACTAGAAATTTGGAATAGTGGTGGAAAATAGTGACCCAAAGGTGCTGCAACTGAAATATTTAAAAAAGGATCGAAAATAGTTTTAAGGGGATATCAAGGTGTATTAACTAGGTCAAGTGGGGTATGATATGAAAGGGCTTCGTTTGCATGTTCTAAAACAAATTTTTGCTCATTTCCTTTGGTGCTTAGTTTTTGATTTAGCAAGAAAAAATTGTGTAAAAATACAACCCCATGTCTTCCTTCCACCAGCCGAGATAGATATTAATAATGCAAATACAACTTTGTACGAAAAACATGGCATGGCAAAAGCTTTGCTTTACTAACATACTACAAAAACATACAATCGAAGTCTGGGTTCGATCCTGGCTCGTAACAATGAGTTACAATTTGTTATTTGGAATTTATGTGCGAATGATACAAATCATCACAATTGGCTTTTCGATGAAGGAAAACATTGTGAGGAAAACTGGACGCTCCTGAGAAGTAATTCAAAGGTGTGTGTGAAGTCTACCAATGTGCATTGGTCCCGCGTGGTGTACTATGTCCCATACACTCTCTGTAGGAGAGTAGGCCTGAGACCCTGCAGTGGAGACATATTTAGACTGATGATGTTGTACAAACTGCAAACGTATCTTTTAATTAGTAAGGATCAATTTCTGTTGCAGCAGAAGGGAAGACAAGCGAATATTTAAAAAAAATTACTCTGATATCATTTTGTCTTCGGAGGATTTTGATTAAATAATAAGGCCGACAGTAAAAAGATTGCAGTGAACCAGTCATTGTAGCGATACGGCGCGCTGTTTCCTACCCTTTCACTCTTACGTATTAGTGGTTAGTGGGGAAGTGAGACAAAAAGAATTTATCGTGGGCTAGCTAGGAACGGCCTTAAGCAAATTGTATTTTTAGCCTAATTGGTAGCGTTCGTTCCGGATTGAAGAAAAAAAAAACGCAGTTTCGAATCGCGTTTGTGTCGAAACGTACGGCCTTGTGTGGCCTTGTTTACCGTCAGTGCCATAACATCGGGTCAATTTATAGGAATAGTTAGGGAAAAAACTGACTCCGTTTTTGGAACGTAACGTTATGCCAAGCGTTGCAAATGGTCATTATGTTTTGTTAAAACTGTTATAAGTTATAATAACGTAAACGTAATGTAGTGGGCAGTAGTTCAACTTACTTACAAGTTACTGTAGAGAACAATGGCGAGTCCGACGGGCATGCTATAAGGGTGCATTCACATTGCTTCTTTTTTTTATATATAAAAAAGAACATACCGATTTGATATTTATTTACTACTAGCTTCTGCCCGCGGCCTCGCCCGCGTGGACTTTATTTTTCGCATTAAAAAGTAGTCTATGTCCTTTCTCAGGGTCTAAAGATTGTCTATGCCAAATTTCATCAAAATCGGTTGAGAGGTTTAAGTGGGAAAGCGTAACAGACAGACAGAGTTACTTTCGCATTTATTAATAAGTAGGGCATTTTTCTTTATTTGTATTTATTTTCATATTGGTCGAGGTATTTATTATGAATCATTTAATTTAAAATATACATGAATAGTAGGAGTTATTATTTTATTTTTACTGATAGGAACAGCATTTATAGGATATGTTCTTCCTTGAGGACAAATCTCTTTTTGAGGAGCAACAGTTATTACAAATCTTTTACCTGCAATCCCCTACTTAGGAGCCTTTTAAAATGTAGTTATCTAGTGATTTTTGAAGACAACGAGTGACTGACTTTCTTTTACACTGTTAGGCAACTCGTATAATTTAGCTCCCTCGTGCAGTATATTTTTCTTGACATAATTAGTTCTTGATTTATGAAGACAAAGTTACAACCGTTTTTTGGGCGATACACGCCAAAATCTTAACAGAAACCGATTTTAGGTACACAATAAATCTACTATCAATGACAGGAGAAGCTGTGTCGCGCCTGAACTAACGGGAGTATTTTTTTTTAATTTCATGGCCTTGGATATTTGGTTGATTTTTGGTACGTCGAAGAAACACGACTATGGTGGACTTAGCTCCAACGACCTTTCAAAGATGAGTTACATTCCAGAATGTAATGACCTCGCTACGTCATAGGTTTCGTCATTGTATAATGACTCATGACCGCGGCGTGTTCTCGAAAGGTAAACAGCCGAGTGTATGGCCGCTAGCGTCCTACGATGACGTCATTCAGTGACGTGTGTATGGAATGTTATTGGGATTGTACTGTACTCGAGATTGAATCAACAATATTCAATTATTAGATTCATGATTTTTTAAAATGTAAGATTGATTTCGCACTTGGCGTTCATCTCACCTGATGGTAAGTGAACAGCGCACCCAGAAGCCTCAACTAATGAGGCGCTGGATCTACTGCCTTTCTTACTGGAACACAACAGTGCTATTAACACTGCTGTTTGGCGGCAGACGTAGGTAACGTGGCAAAGCCAGGCGGACATTGCATTTGGATATTAGACTAAAAATATTTTTATCTCATTCGATAGTGCATGTAAAAAGATAAATAGCTCTATCAATAATTTTTTTCTCGATACGATTAATAGTTTTTTAGCGCAACCCGCCGAAAAGTGATTCTAGTCACGCGGTGCTAAAACGCTCCATATAAATCGGGCGTGTTTTGTGACGTCACATTACTATATTGGAGCGTTAAATGTATGAAGCTTGTTCGATATTTTGAGTCATCTCGTAAAATAATGTTTTATGTGTTATATACCTCTATAAGAAAATGTTCAAAGTACATTGAGAAAACTAAATCTAATAAGCAATTTTTGAAACTTAAAATACTTACGAAGTTCTATTTTGGGAGCTTTTAGTTTCTGTTACGGTATAATATACAATTCAACTCCAAACTAATTAGGTGTCAAGTCGAACTAGTGTCGAACCCGGGACCTCTGGATTAGTCGAAGCGTTAGGCCACGGAGGCGATTAAAATTGTATAAAACTGTTTGTGTTTAAACTAAAGTCTAAAGGCAATAATTTCACGTATTAGATTGACATAACTGTGTGTAATGGACACGGTCCTCATGTCGTATTGAGTAGCTTTTATCAAATAAATTATACATGAATCTTGGTTTAGAAGTATAAGATAATTGTTTCACAATCTTGTGTGATAAAAAGATACCAGTTACATTCTTATCAAGAGAATCAACGATATAATGTACAAGTATAATTTCATATCCATCTACGAGTATACATTTTAATATTCTAGAATATATTGGATTGTTACCATACTACAATATGTGACACTACAGTCGACGTCAAAATTTCACGGACTAATTTGACAGTTCATCCAGCGCCGGCGCGGCGTAGAGCGAGATAGTCTTTCGACGCCCTTAAGAGGCTATGTTGGTTAGATCACGTGGCCGCGTTCAAGGTTGCATTGTTTTGTAGCTGTCCCTCTCCGAGCCCTATCCTACCCGTGCGCGCACGGTGAAACAGCATACATTATGCGATGTTATCCACCCGCTATTTGGATGTTTCGTAGTCCAGGGATCATTTGAAGGATACAGTATATTATGTAACCATTTTTTTAATACAGTATACTAATGAAATTTCAGATGTCGGTGGTTTTTCCAAATTGTTCTAAATTGATTCATACTCTTGTAAATCAGGTTCAAAGTTGGGGCTTTTTATTACCGAAAAATACAATACTTTGACGCCCTGTAACTCTGGAAGTATATATTTAAACGAAAATCTGACTCACCACCGACACAGATATTTGTTTCTAGATTGTGTCTTGAAAATTTCATAGATTTTCATAGCTTAATACTCAAAATATGACTGGACTACGTTTGTATGGGCGCTTTGACAACAGCATAGCCTCTTATTTTGAGGGGTCACGATCCCGTTTGTGAGAAAAATCTATTTTCCTCACTAACGGTAGCAGATAGAGACTTGATATTACATCAATGATATCTCGAGGACATCTGCAAGGAATAGCACAACCAGAAACACGACCTGTGGAAATTTTCTCGATAGATTTATTTTTCAAAGTCTACTTAAGATTATCAGCTTATTTTTTATACAAATATGAAGGAAGTTATTGTTCCTAAGTTTATCACAAATGATTTTTTAATTGATCTTCTAGTTTTCAAGCAATGAATGATTTGTCGCTTACGTTGATTTTCTTGAGACAATGTGATGCTATGCATATCTCTTTCTGCCGCCAAGGAAGTAATCGCTGTTGCTCTCTCGCGAGCCAACGAGAAAATAATCAATAAGTCGTCTTAATTTCGTCGTCGTCGTCGCGTAAATTATGTTTTAGTTTAAAACATCTAAAAGCGACGTCTAAATTAATCTGTATGTGAACCTCGTGTCCTTTTTTTGACGGACTGGAAATCTTCAAAAGATACCCGACACTTCGGGGAAAAGACTAAGAAAAGGGAGAGGTTATGATGGATTCTTACCTAAAACCAGCGTCGGTGGCGCAGTGGATAAGGGACGGACTCTCAATCTGAGGGTACCGGGTTCGAATCCAGCCGTGTACCTATGAGTTGTTTTTCAATTCAAGTACATTATCCGATTGCTTAACGGTGAAGGAAAACATCGTGAGGAAACCTGCATGTCTTGAACAGGCATGTGAAGTCCGCCGATCCGCACTGGGCCCGCGTGGTAGACTATGGCCCATACACTCTCTGTAGGAGAGTAGGCCTGAGCCCCTCCAGTGGGGACATATATAGGCTGTTGAAGTTGAAGTTACCTAAAACCACTCCGGGATCCCTCTCGCCATTGGACGATGGTGCATACCACCCAAAAGCTTCAGCAGTGAAAGATAAAAACTTTAGGCTTCTGGATAAGCATGAGTCTCACACGGCCTTATCGTCACAACACATGTGAAATGACGGCCAAGTGTGTGTACCTAAGAAAGAATACCGCCATTATGAAAAATATTTACCTGAAATTATTGCATTTACTTTCTGTAGATATTAATTACAATCAATAGCTTATCTCATTGTCTCCTATAATAAGCAGACAATACCATATTGTTCGTTCAAGTGCTAGCAATTATTTTTAAAAACAATTAGTCGTTACATTCATTGTTTAGTGTCTCTGTTGTATTCGTTGTGTTAGAGTGAGATGGGGCATCAATAACGTTTTATCATTTAAAGTGGCAGTTATATTTAATACAACCACCGTCTTACCATGCAAAATCTTCATTTATTATAGAATTAAATTACATTTTACAATAATAATTCTTATTAAGCTAATTCAATATATTTAGAGAAGGCTTCAATCATTAATGAAACGACACGTTCCGCGAATGTACGGCGCCAACGCCTGGTCTTGTACACTTATAATTTTAAAGGGCCATTATCAAAGAAAAGTGATTTAGTTAACATTTTTGTATATTTTGGTTTAGTTTATTTGTACAAAAACATATTAAACGCACGATACCGGTAGGACTTGACGTTGAAAACAAAGATGGCGTCAATAAAATGACATTTGACGCGGTCACTTGGTACAAAAAGAATGATTTTGTACAATTAAAATAAATGCAAATTCTAGTATTTTTTATACGTATTTAGATTATTACTTAATTTTTTAAATAGTGTACAAGTGCAGGCCGAATTTGAAAAAAACTCTTTTAAATATACGATTAACATGTCCTGTCCTTTACATTCTTATATACACTATACTACAGGTCTAACACATAAGTGAGTCTGTTCCTGAGGCATGGCAGCGGTACGGGAGGGTGTGTTTACGGAACGTTAAACAACGCCCGACTGAAGTTATGCGTCATTTAAAAGCCATGGTAGCTCAGTCACGGTAGAACGTCAGTCCTTGAACAATCGAGGTCCTCGAAACTGGCTCGTACCATTGAAGATAAAGGAAAACATCGTGAGGAAACCTGCACACTCCTGAGAAGAAATTCAAAGGTGTGTGTGAAGTCTACCAATGCGCACTGGTCCCGCGTGGTGTACTATGTCCCATACACTCTGTAGGAGAGTAGGCCTGAGACCCTGCAGAGGGGACATATATAGATGTTGATGAAACACACCCTCCCGTGCCGCTCCCATACCTCAGTTATTCGTTAGACCTGTAGTGAGTGATACTACCGATCCTTGAGCGGGTCACTTTCTTGCGTAGAGGGGTGAGGTATCGGTGGGAGGCGGTGAACGTACGTTCTGTACCAGTATCTGATTATTTTCTCTATTGTTTCCAGGTGTCATTCTCTTCGAAGCCGCCCAAGGTTCACGTCATGAGGGTCTGGTCTTTCGCCGCGCGTCAGGCCAGGGCTGGTCACTGGGAGACGCATGCCAGGGACAGGGAGAGGTTCCAGAGGAGGTGAGACATCATTATCCATGCTTCTTTGTTGTCTGAGAGCTTGCCCTCTTAGCCATGTTTTTTACACGGCTGCGATAGAATGAACGAGTACACATTTCTTTGGCACGCTCTGTAGTCTAAACGGCTTCATGAGTTGTGGGGATAAGGAAATCCGTAAACTAATCGTCACCGTCATATCTAGCTCGACGAGTCAGTACACTAGGGCAGACAGGCCACTCTCTAACTGATGGAGACTTACGTTGGCGAGTGGCGACCACGTATCGACCTCCCAATCGATGGAACTACCAACTGGCAAAGTTTGTGGGTAGTCGCTGGATGCAAGCAGTTCGGGTCCAGCCATTGAGGCATACTATGATACTAGTGAATCTCTTTCCAGGGTTTTGCGAAGTGCCAAATGTCCCGCACGCCTCCTTGAGTGGTCATGGATGGTTTTGGATCGTTGACTGTCCTAAAAAATGTCGGAGTCTTTTAATTAGTTCTATTCTACGGATTCTTTTCGAACGACGAAACGTGGTCCTTTACTGTGGGACGAATAAACAAGCTCAAAGACTCACAGCGAGCAATGGAACGAGCTATGCTCGGAATTTCTCAACCCGATAAAATCCGGAATAGATATATACATAGCTCGACGAGTCAGTGAGCTGAAGTGAAAATGGGCAAGCCACATCACTCGAAGAACCGACAACCGGTGGGGAGTAAAAGTTATCGAAGCGTGTACCGGGCTGTCCCCCTACTAGATGCATCGACGATCTGGTTAAAGTCGCGGGGAGTCGCTGGAGACAAGTGGCTCGGAACCGGTCAATGTGGCGTACCATGAAGAAGGTCTGTGTCCAGCAGTGTACGTTTCCCGCAATCTACGGATTTCCTCTTTAAAGTTTATTACTTACGTTTATTATGTCTCATTACAGAATTGCTGATGTAGACATGGCGATATCGTGGGTGCTTAAACCACAGCACCGATCAAGAGTGGTGTTCCAACGATTCATGCCCTGGTGGAACGCTTTAAGACGGAAAGAACTAGCCGAAAAGAAACAGAGAGAAGCAGAAGAAAAGTTGAAGAGAGAAGAAGACGAAAGAAAGCGGGAGGAGGAGGAACGAAAGAGGTTGGAAGAAGAGAAAGAACTAGAACGTATTAAGGAAGAAGAACAAAGAATTCAACAAGCAGAAATAGATAAGCGTAAAGAAGAAAGCAGACTTAAAAGCGTGGAAGAATTTAGAAAGATCGTAGAACAACACAATGTAAGGAAAGAAAAGATGAATAAAGCGATGGGTAAAAATTGTTCGTATAATGTAGGTAAATCTGTAGTTAAGGTAACGAATTCAACAAAAAATGAAATTCTAAGTAAAGATGTTAATTTGAACACTGATAAGGAAATTTTAAAGACAAATTGTCGAAAGCTCGATAGCGAATTTATTGAGAATGACTCTCTAAAGAATATTGAAGTCGATGACGCATTTATGTCGAATGAAAGTCAAAACAACATGGAAGTGGTTACTGCCAATGATAAATTAAAGGAAATTCCGATTAGTTGCTTGAAAGAAAACATCTCAGGAACTTGATTTGGTCATATTGCTTGAAGTAATTCTTGAAACAGAGTCGCTAAAAATAAATATTAAAAATATTTCTATAACCAGCTACTGTTTTAAAAGTTTGAACTGTGAAATGGCGATGTTGTAAAGTGGATGTTAGTTCGGACTCGCTATCCGAAAGTCGCTGGTTTGATTCTCAGTGCGGTTTGATTGGTGATAGACATTTCTACGTCCGCCTGGATAGCTACCACCAAAGATATCAGAACCAGTGACACTGTGTTAGTTTCTGAGCGAAACAATGGCTTTCTCATCATTTAACAGCAAGTAAGGCCAATGTGCCATCCCATCATACTTGGATAAAGAATAACAGCTATCTTAATTTTCAATTGGTAATAAATCAGTTATTCTGTCATTTAAAAAATAAATCAAAGAGCCATTGCTATAAAATTAAGGCATAATTTAAAAAATTGCAACACTGAACACGTTTTTTAGATTCACAGTTCATTTTCTAATAAATAAACACTTGATGTAGCAGTCGATGAATCGAATTCCAAAATTTAAACAATAAATTTAATAATAAATTATTAAACAGTAGTTTCTTACAAAGCTATGAAGGTAAATTCGGATTTTATAGCTTCCAGATACGATTTTTATTATACATGATTTAACGCTTTAGTAACTTAAGTTATTTTTAAACCGGCAATAATTTAAGTATCCAAAGCGTAACTGGCAATGATACGCTTGAACATGCTTAAATCTTTGCCAGGTGTCAATATCACCTTCTAGCAACACTGTCAGGTGCAAATATTTCCAAGAGACTAATTTTAATAATTTTCATTATAATCATTTATAATATTTTCACAACTGCCACCTATTAGAGGATGCTAAGTGCCTAAAAAATAAAAAGGTAGTTGAGACTGATTTTTAATATCGGCTACCCTCAAATATATATAAAAAAGTAAAATGTACCCTATTTGTAAAGAAAGTATGTAAATCTTATATTAACAAATTAAGGTTTGAAGGAATGAAGGTTTCGATGTTACAAATGTGAATGAACGATTTATTCGTAACATATGAATGTTCCTTGCTTTATTTTTGTTCTTTATGTAGTGTTAAAACTGTACAAAAAGATTAAATGAAAAATATTTTTGTACACTGGAAACATTTATAAAAATTGTACCACATGGTCATTATCAAGGAAAGAGATGTTTTCTGTAGGTAAATTAATCGGTTTATATGTGCCGCGTTTGAATTAATACGAAAACAGGCTAATTGAATGTAATGCCGGACCAAGGAATATATGCCGCCATCTTGTAAAATGTTCCCGGCCTGCTTTACTATTTAAAAATCTATAGATATATTGAAAATTAATAGAATTTCATTTTTGATTCTATTTTGCTTGTACGAAATCATTCTTTTTTTGTACAAAGCAAAGACGTCAAATGTAAGTTCATTGACGCCATCTTTCTTTATAAAGTTAAGTCTTACCTTCTTCAAAAATATCTTTCTCTTCTTCTTACTTTAAAAATGGTAATTAAATCGCTTTTATTTGATGATGAGGTTTTAAAATTATAAGTGAACAAGTCGAGGCTGAGGCTCAATACATTAGCGGAACGTAATTTCTGGCACTGGATTCTTGGCATTCCCTAATTTATTATCTGTGTCATTATTTCACACTGGCAACACATATTCCTGGTCAAGTTTTGACAAACCTTATGATATAAGTTTACCACAGATTGCGTCATGTTTCTAAATATTAATTTGCTTGGAATTAATTTTCAAATGACTTAGTTTATATGATTTTTAAATATTAAAAATTACAGCCATACAATCGCGACGCGGAAGGCAAAGGTCGTTCTGGTTCTTTAATTGATTTTACTCCAGTTTTATTTCAAAAGAAATGGGTGTTAAATATATTTAAATGCTGTACATAAAGTAGCTAAATGTAGAAAAAAGCATTTTTATGTATTAATCTTGCCGTTTTGTTTCCAAAGTTTCTGAAACTGTTTTGAATATAAACCTGTTCGTGTATTATGTATGTATGTGAATAGAATTTTTTTATGTTAAAAACATTTAAAATGTCTGTTAAAAAAGTTTGCCTTGCAAAAATTCATGTATAGTTTTTGACATAAAATATATATTTTCTTTATTTCATTTATTGATCATATTACACGTATATGTTGGTCAAAATTGTATATGTACTGAATTATTCACTATTTTGTACTGTTCAATTATATTATTTTAATTAGTTTTTGAAAATGTCATTTTTCAGTTGTTTTTTTCGGATACTTCGATCAACAATATACTATTAGATGTAGGTTAGCGCGTACGAAACTCTCAGATAAAAAATTGCCTACAAAAGTGAGCTGTTATCTGAACTGGGCCCCGTTTTAAATAAAAATAAACACGAACAATACTGCACCTTATTGTAAGCGTACAACGTTTACAATACACACTGGGTGCTACCAGAGTACGAGTAGAATGGCTTCATGCAATGTTGCCAAGCGTTGAATTGAGTACCTCCTCCTTTGAAGTCGGTTGAAATGTGGGCAGTTTCGCAAGCCGCCAGTACAGGTTGCGCCAGTGTATTGCAACTTTGTTCCAAATTACTTCACCGCTGCGCTTGCGCATTGTTGTCGTTGATGTAACTATTGGGTATAGTTGGGAAATGGCGTTGATTTTTTTGGACCGTTTGACATTTGGTAGGTATGTTTTCTCTTATTACGTAGTGTATTATATTCTCTTTGAGTTGGGTAAATATAAAAATGTATATCTACTATTACTATAGTGATATTTATTTTTTAGGAAGACGAATTTTAGGCTCGCAGCGGCTTGCGAACTGAATTTGCTCCTTATTGTGTCGAGACATGGTCTTTCTTTAATAAAATGCACTGAAATGTAATGATTCTAAACATTGGGAAACTGACGACTTGATTTTGCTTCCGCCATTTTGGCGCTGATAAATGCAGTGAGCGTACGCTGAACTAATGTAAGCAACTATCAAGCCAATAACAGCTCTATTGCTTTGATAAGGAGTCAATTTTAGTTCCACGTACGCTCGGTGGGGCGCTAGAAAAGAGCTGTCATTTTATATGGCAAACCACGTTCATTTTACTTGTCGTTGAGACGTCATTTCGTTGTATACAGTTGATCGAAGTTCAATATTAAGACTTTGTTGTTTATTATTTCTTAAAAGTTTATTTATTATAATGTACATACAGGCACATAATATATTTTGTAATATATAGTTTTGATGATAGTTTAAGTTAACCAAATATAAAAGGTACATTAAATTGTATTGTGTAAAACGAACTCTGGGTTTTGGTTTAATAAAATATTTGAAAGTCTTTAATTTTTTTTATTTTATAATAGAATTGAGATACGTCCTTCAGGATATGACCATTATTGACGAACGGTCCACTTTTTTTCGAAGAAGGTTATCAAAATAATTATGACATTACAAACATTTTTGATTAAAGGTTTTTACTTGTGACTGTCCATTATTTACCCGACTACAGCGAAGCAAAAAAAATTTTTCTTGTGTTTATAAGAGTAGGTAACTATAAACTTATATATAACCACCCAATTATTTTGATACATTCCTCAAAAAATGAGGGTTCTCAATTTAAATTTTTTTCGCGGTAACGGATTTTGATTATTCTTTTTGTTTGTTTAATAAATTATACTTCAGAGGTGGCCCCACATCCTTTTAAACTAAAATAAAACCTGCTGTAGACTTTTAAGGCAGTTGAACTCGATTCCTTAGTACTTTTTTTGAACGGGTTAATTATTTGGTACTACTTTAAGTCTCCTACAGGCCGCTATTTTAAATTTTATCCGGCATAATCTAGCCTATAACCCACAAACAGACACGAAGTTAAAAATGACAGCTCATTTGTTTAAATACAGTCTTCACTCGTCATGATCACTTCTAAAATATGAAGTTTTAAAATTTATTCAAAAAGTTATATTTTTGTTGCAATTTTTCTGACACAATGATCAACCGAATTCAAAAAAGGAAGAGGCTCTCAATTCGACGCGTATGTTTTTTTAAATGTGTGTTATGCGATAACTCCGCCAATAGTGAACCAATTTTGATATTTTTTTTGGTACAGCATACTTCGGAGGTGTTTCCGTGTAAATAAGGCAATTGAAGTCGGTTTTTAGTAGGTTTCTTCGAACACGTTAATTAAAAAACATCATTCAATACTTCGATTTCAATGTCACATAAGCATTAATTGTGAATTCGCATAATATTAACCCGCATAAATGAATATGCATTTTGTTCGTGCACGTTGAAAGTATAATGATAGTGTCACGGAGCTTCTCGAAAAGTCTAGAGATAAAGAAAAGAGAGAGGCGTATCCATCTATCCCCTTCGTGTCGGATATTGTCAAATGACTAGCGTTGAAAGCTCTCGAATACTCGCATAAGGATTGTCAAGTGCGAAAGGGAGACCAATTCATATATCTCCTTCGTGTCGAATACTCTCCAATGTTCCTGAAGATTATAGACTGAAGGATCTAGAAACAATTCCGGGTATATACAACGTGTACAAGAAAGGAGTGATAATACTTAAAGGTGGGTATATATCCCTTGTATAGAATACACTGTGAAAGTAGCAGCGTTGTAAAGGTTAGTTTAAATTTCCATACATTTTTATTTCATAGGTGTAACGTCGTAATTTTTGACAACCCTAAATTTTTGTTTACCAACGCGAGCACTGGGGTCAATGATCGCAGACCTTATCTTTGGTTTTAGGGGTTATTGACAGGGGACATAGGCGCGAGCCGAGCTTCGAGTGGAGTTCAGTTTGAGTGAAGAAACGAAAACCGGAAGAAATTGTAGAGCGAAAGTACAGTCGAGGTGGAAAAGTGTTAGTGTACTAGTGTGTCACGTGGCGTCAGTATCGACAGATCGGCGTCAGTAGTGCTCAAGAACTCTGTACGTGGAATCCAGGGACGGACTCAGTGCAGACGACTCGGAATCAGTGAGACAGTGACGTACTCTGTTTTGGGGGACCCGTGACTTTGAAGATTGGTGTGTGGACTTGTGTTACCAATAAACTCCGGAACTTTGGACTTGTGTTTCTCTTCAATCTAAACGAACCTGGAGCTCGTAACAATAGCAAGTTTTCCTTAAGAGGATTGTCTAATTAGAGCACGTGGCCGCGTTCAAGTTTGCATTGTTTTGTAGCTGTCCCTATCCGAGCCCTATCCTACCCGAGCGCGTACGGTGAGACAGCATACACTACGCGAAGTTATCCACCCGTTATTTGGATGTTTCGTAGTCCAGGGATCATTTGAAGGTTACAGTATACTATGTATACATTTTTCAATACAGTATATTAATAAAATTTCAGATGTTTTTCCTTTTTCCTTTTTTTTAATGTAAGGCGCGGGCTCTCAATCTGAGGGTTCCGGGTTCGAATCCAGCCGTGTACCTATGAGTTGTTTTTCATTTCAAGTACATTATCCGATTGCTTAACGGTGAAGGAAAACATCGTGAGGAAACCTGCATGTCTTGAACAGGCATGTGAAGTCCGCCGATCCGCACTGGGCCCGCGTGGTGGACTATGTCCCATACACTCTCTGTAGGAGAGTAGGACTGAGACCCTGCAGTGGGGACGTATATAGGCTGTTGATGATCTATACATTTGAAACAACGTTTGGATGCCTGTTTATATGCAGAATACAACGTATTACTTTCTCGACTGTAACATCTTTTCATGATTCCCGTATTATTTTAAATAAATTGTTACATTTCGTTCAATTGTAGGTATTTAGAATAAACATGAGTTAGACGAAAAAAAACATGTCTAAAACACAAATCATTGCCACGCAACCACTGATTTTATACTGGGAAACATAAGAAAGGCTTTTCTTCTTGAAATTACTGGCTTCCGTCCACGTGGATTCAGTAATTATCCCACGGGAACAAATGATAAAGATTTTTAAAATCAAAATCAATATATTTTATTTTATTTATTGGATCAGCTAACAATTACAACACTTTAATATTATATTTACAAGTTACATTATTCTTATTCTAGTGCGTAACCTATTACAAGCTGATACTGCATGCACAATATAAATCAACACTTGACCTCAATCTCACCTGATGCTAAGTGACGATGAGGTCGACGATGTTACGTGTTGTTCTAGAAGGTGAACTCTTAGTTTGAAGATTCCCAAGTTGTAGTTTTCGTAGAACACGTACACCGGTAGTGCATTACATATTGTATCTGTACGCACGATAAATGTGGAAGCGAAACGCTTGTTGCGAGCTGTAGGAGTGTCTACAGTGTACGGGTGAAGGTCTGCCGTTCTTCTGTTTGACCGGTACCTGAATGATAAAATTGGTGAAGTGCGAGTCGGACTCGCACACGAAGGGTTCAGAATATAGATATTTAAAATACGGAAAACCATAAATAATAATATGCACCGAACAATCCTCTAACGAATGCGCCTCGATTTTCGTTATCAATTTAGTTTTGCAGTAGCAGTAGTAGACCAGTACGACACTAGATGGCGCCACTAATGTCTAAAAAATGACGCATGTCTAAAAAAATGCTTGTTTCATGGGTGCCCCCACTAATATTTTTTTATTCTTATTTTTAGTATTTGTTGTTATAGCGGCAACAGAAATGCATCATTTGTGAAAATTTCAACTGTCTAACTATCACGGTTCATGAGATACAGCCTGCGGCCTTATCGTGTAACTCCAACACCGATCACGATCCCTTTGAATTTGACGTTTGAAGATGATTCACGAACTTCACACCGCTCAAACGCGACTGCTAAATTTCATTGAAAGGTATAGCGACTAATCACGAGTTTGAAAGATTATGAATGAACGAAATCGTAATTTTGACATAAAATTGGTACCGTGTAACTTTTTGACAACTAGAAATCGCTTTCAAAGCGACTCGCAAGTGTCAAATGAAAGATTCAACACTGACCTCGAATCTTTCAAAGATTTCTCGCAAGTTTATCATTGTTTTATAACTTTAATGATTAATTTAGTTTCAATGTCGTTATATCAATTGAATTAGTAGCAAGAACTATTTTGATAGCTAGCGTAGAAGAAGACATTCAGCCTCACAATATAATAAATTGATGTTTTATTTATAACTCTCAATAATTTCAGATTGTTTTTATTATTTGCCTAAATAAGTAATAAAATCAACAAGATAATATACGTTACGTACGTAAATAATTATTTTGTATTAATTTCGAGTATTATGGTATCTCTTCAAAATTAGCTATGATGGGTGACTGTAGGTGACTACTGTTGTGTAGATAACAAATAATAATTTGTGCTGTTTGTTTACGGTGCTATGTGTGAATGGGTGAGAACCCACAATATAATATTTGTATATAATTTATATTATATATACTTCGGAAATGAACTTTCTACACCACTGGTGGTACCAAGGCTATCTTAGTTATTAGATGAAATGAAACCTTAGCAATTTTTGTAAAAAAAAAGATACCAAAACGAGCGATAAAAATATTTTAAGATAACTAAAGAAGTGGCTGTAAGATTTAAGGACCATTGCCTGTTAAGGTAACTAAAGAATTGGCTGTAAGATTTAATGATCGTTGCCTTTTAAGACAACTAAACAACTGGCTGTAAGATTTAAAGACCATTGCCTTACCTGCTAAGGATAATGAAAAATCACAACGACAACAAGCGCCGATTTCATTCGTTCCGAAAGCGATTGTGATTAAGAATGTTAGACGATACCATTTAAGAGTCGCAATCCCGATCGCGATCCCGATACCTTTCAAAGGTATCGCGATAGGTGTTGGAGTTAGACGATAAGGCCCCTGGTCCTGGGGCCTTATCGTCGTTTTTCATTATCCTTAGCAGGTAAGGCAATGGTCTTTAAATCTTACAGCCAGTTGTTTAGTTGTCTTAAAAGGCAACGATCATTAAATCTTACAGCCAATTCTTTAGTTACCTTAACAGGCAATGGTCCTTAAATCTTACAGCCACTTCTTTAGTTATCTTAAAATATTTTTATCGCTCGTTTTGGTATCTTTTTTTTACAAAAATTGCTAAGGTTTCATTTCATCTAATAACTAAGATAGCCTTGGTACCACCAGTGGTGTAGAAAGTTCATTTCCGAAGTATATATAATATAAATTATATACAAATATTATATTGTGGGTTCTCATCCATTCACACATAGCACAGTAAACAAGCAGCACAAATTATTATTTATTATCTACACAACAGTAGTCACCTACAGTCACCCATCATAGCTAATTTTGAAGAGATACCATAATACTCGAAATTAATACAAAATAATTATTTACGTACGTAACGTATATTATCTTGTTGATTTTATTACTTATTTAGGCAAATAATAAAAATAATCTGAAATTATTGAGAGTTATAAATAAAACATCAATTTATTATATTGTGAGGCTGAATGTCTTCTTCTACGCTAGCTATCAAAATAGTTCTTGCTACTAATTCAATTGATATAACGACATTGAAACTAAATTAATCATTAAAGTTATAAAACAATGATAAACTTGCGAGAAATCTTTGAAAGATTCGAGGTCAGTGTTGAATCTTTCATTTGACACTTGCGAGTCGCTTTGAAAGCGATTTCTAGTTGTCAAAAAGTTACACGGTACCAATTTTATGTCAAAATTACGATTTCGTTCATTCATAATCTTTCAAACTCGTGATTAGTCGCTATACCTTTCAATGAAATTTAGCAGTCGCGTTTGAGCGGTGTGAAGTTCGTGAATCATCTTCAAACGTCAAATTCAAAGGGATCGTGATCGGTGTTGGAGTTAGACGATAAGGCCGCTGGTTACAGAAGCACAGCGGAGTCTTAGTAATCTAGATAATAAAGCATATTACATAATTTCCATCAAAATACAAACAGAATCTTTCTGGAGGGTCAGTCTGTTACGACAAAAAAATAAGGAACAAATGAACAAACGCACTTTCGTATTATAATATTAGTAGGTACAGTAAATAGAATGGATCCAAATCGATTTATTATTCATTAAAGCTTGAATATTTTATATATATTGGAATATGAGGATAATGTGTTAGTTGTCCAAAGTTATTCATATTAATCGATTCTGTTACGAGTTCAAGGTTCGAGGGATTGAAGCAAACAATACAATGTTCATGAGTTTATTGGTAGCACAGGTCCACAAACCAATCGATCTTTCAAAAACATTGAGGTTCTGTAAACACCACTTTTTGATTTAGGAATACGTCTGCGAAATATTCAGCTTTAAAGTTTTTTCTTCTTGTTCAGAGTCGAGCGTAACCAGAGATTTAAACTTATGCTTTTAAAAATCGGAAAACATTAACAGTAGTAATATATACTGTTAGAAAAAGTCAAATCACAGCTCAGCTTTACATAAAGGCGGCTTGTAGTTCTTATCTACGGCACAGATGGCGCTGATTGTGATAGTTGCTTCGTGCACATACAGCATTTGTGCATGGGGGGCGCGCTGCCGACGTCAAAACTCCCCGCGCTGCCCCCGAACTTTCCTACGGATTGTGACAGCTCTTAGTAAAATGAATGTGTGCCGGTGTTATTATTGTCAGTAACTCTAAATTTACTGAAATATAGTTGTGTTTATAATACTTAAGTACACTGAACTTAAAAGGAAAACTATCACGACTAAGCTGTCGTGTCGATTTAGATAGCTTTTTGTCTCAATTAATTTATTAAGAAATATTGTCTTGACATAGAAATTCTAAAGCTGTCAAATTATTATTAAACTGATTGATCAACGTAGTTTGATTAAGTGTAAACAAAGTAAAGTTTGTTTAAACCCGACACATTACTGTTTTGAGGTTACTCTGCGATGTAATTGTATCTAGTGAAGCATTATGACTCGTGTTTGTACGTCTGTCTTATCACAGAGAATATCCGCAACGTTCATATGTATTTGTCCCACGTCTACAAATCTCAGAGTTTTTCTTAAAAGTGTGTCCTGGTCATGGAACCGTCGTAGTAGTTACAAATACAAAGGCAATAAATATTATTGGAGCAATTTGCAGATTCCAGGCGAACAAAGTCGCAGGTATAAGCTAGTTTATAAAAATTATACACGCATAGCACCTCAGATAGTTTAAAATTTACATAGCTTAAAATTAACGTATGATTAACGGTGACCTCACGGCCCATAGTGTAATGCGAATAAGTTTACAAGTACCTATCGTCACTTTGCTACTTCATTACTTGTTACCTCGATGAAGTTCAGGGATGTGATTTCGAACATTAAACCACTGTGAATGTATATTAACATATATATGTGTGTGTAATTACAATTATATCACTATAACAGCAGTAATTTAAAGAAGAAAAACACTTCAAAAGAAGCTTTTTTAAAATGGATCCAGCGTTAGCCTTAGAAATCGAGGCGGAGTCACGTTCTCGCGGAGCAATACACGCGGCGCTCCAGAGCGAGGAGTCGCGCGTGAGGCAGATGTACGCGGGGACTGCGGTACTCGTCACGGGGGGATCCGGCTTCCTAGGGAAACAGCTCATAGAGAAGCTGCTCAGGTGATGATTGATGTATTGTACTATGGAACCAGCTGTATCCCCAGAGATACAAGCGATGTCTAGTGCGGTCCAGAGCGGGGAGTCACGCGTGAGACAGATGTACGCGGGGACTGTGGTCCTCGTCACGGGGGGATCCGGCTTCCTAGGGAAACAGCTCATAGAGAAGCTGCTCAGGTAATGATTTATGTATTGTACCATGGACCCAGCTCTATCTCCAGAGCTACGAGCGATGTCTGGTGACTCTAGTCGCGCGTGAAACCGATGTACGTGGGACTGCGGTACCGTCATGGTACTCGTCGAGAAGGTATTCAGGTTGTTTCGATGTTCCCGCGCTGTAAGAAATGGTAAGGATTTTCGATTCCGGATGATAACTAAAAAAGTTGAAGAAGTTTTATTCATAATACATGATGTTGTATTAATTGTTTATTTTAGATTTAGATATCGCTAGCAGAACTACGACTATCTTCTTTACTAATACATTTTACTGATATTTCTGTATAAATGTTATTCTTCTCTTTCATTTATCATCATTTATTGTGTTTTGTATGGTCGGATTTCGTCGTGGTAGCTCAGTGCTGTAGCATACCTTGAACAATCGAGGTATGGGTTCGATCCTGGCTCGTACCAATGATTTACAATTTGTTATTTGGAATTTGTGTACGCATGATAAAAATCATTACCATTTTCTTTTCGGTGAAGGAAAACATCGTGAGGAAACCTGCACACTCCTGAGAAGAAATTCAAAGGTGTGTGTGAAGTCTACCAATGCGCACTGGTCCCGCGTGGTGTACTATGTCCCATACACTCTCTGTAGGAGAGTAGGACTGAGACCTGCAGTGGACGTATATAGACTGTTGATGATGATTGATGACGTATGGGTGAAGAAGTAACTACAACAAAGATTCTGAATGTGGAAAACCTGTAATTATATTTCTTCAGAAGCTTTTTAATCCCGTTATACACATTTATGCTGCACGCTTCTGTCGTGGTTGAAATACAAACTTTCTTCCTAGAATATTTCATATTTGGAATGTACACTCGAGTGCATAAATATGTATCACATTCTTTTTTTTTAATAATGGCTTTAAACAGTGGTTATCTAGCCAATGACGAGTAAAATTAGGTGAACAAATTTTGAGGTTATAAACTATGCCGAAGCCATTACTTCAGCTTTCTCAATAAAATGTATAATGTGTACATTTTATCGCTTGTTTTGGATTCTTGACGAGAACTTCAAAGGCCAGCCTTGGTTTCAACATTATTAGAAAGAATCCATATGCCGAATGTACTCGACATGGTAAACTCTTCCGATCGCGTCGAAACCCTCGCAATTTTGCGTAATTGATACTATAACACCGTCCGTGACACTTTTTGCACTATATCACACCATTATAACACAAAAAACACACATAACAGTATTATTATTCAATTAACAAAATTGCAATGAACTGAAATTTTTCAAGTTCGCGCCAAGAATCAATCACATTCTTTTTTGTTCTTATGTAGTGTGTTGAAGGAAATGTCAATTAAAGGTGAATGTGACATGGTTCACAAGTGGATACATATTTTTGTACTTCAGTGTATCATGATTGTTTTGGCGCTAATCAAGATCTATTTATTGTTTTTGCAGATCGTGTGACGTGAAGCAAATTTATGTGTTACTTAGAACGAAAGGTGGCAGAACTGCGAGCCAGAGATTAGAGAAACTGTTGAAAGAACCGGTGAGTTCGAAACGGCCAAGTGCGAGTCGGACTCGCGCACCGAGGGGTCCGCATAGAATATGAATAAGAAACTACATTTTCCATCCATAGACCCTTCGTAACTTCAGACGGAACACATTCTTAAGGCGTGCGAGCCTAAGCTTTAACAGTTTATGCAAAGCATTAGACTTAGATCTTTTCAACACGAGTTATGCATTAGCAAGGCGACTAATGAGTCGTTTTTCGACTAGACGAGTTTAAAAAAATATATTTATCTTAACTATATGTCATGTTGTTACATTGTGTCATGGAGTTACTAGCGCTGTTAGAAGAAGAAAAAGACTGTATACATAAGTAATTTACTTAAGTTTAAGCTTATGCTAAGTTATGCTTCACTTTTCTTTAAAAATTTCAATTATTTATTTATCGAAGACCTGTAATTGGCTTTCTGTCAACTACTTGTTATGTTATACATATATTATTAGATGTTGGTTCTTGAGTGGCGACCACGTACCGGGAAACGTCTACTAGGCCGTCCCCCCACTAGATGGACCGACGACCTGGTTAGAGTCGCGGGGAGTCGCTGGATGCAGGTGGCTCGGGACCGGTCGATGTGGCGTACCATGAGGGAGGCCTATGTCCAGCTGTGGACGTTTCCCGCCTGATGATGATGATTAGATGTTGGTCTTCCGAAACGATTAAAAAATACTTAAAATCGTAAATAATATGCACCGAAGAATGCCTGCGCCTAAATACCATTTGCGCTTTAGTTATGCTCCGCGTTTCTAGATGGCGCCACAAGTACTTTGAAACGCACGTTCTTTAAACAAAACAAAGTAACCCTTACTATAAATTTTGAATGGGTTTTTATTGTAAAAAAAGGTATCCCGTAAACTTTTTATCCTGATCGAAAAAGTAGTTCACGTGGGGTAATTTCTATAAAATAACACCAAATTCTTTTTTTTTAAAGTATTTTACCTCGTTTTTTTTCTCTTACAGCTTTTCGACGTAATTTCTAAACTGAAGCCAGATTTTCGGAAGCTAGTAACCCCGATTGAAGGTGACGTGTCCCAGCTGAAGCTCGGCATCAGCAGTGAAGACTTAGAAGTCATGACACGGGAGGTGAACGTGATATTCCACGGCGCCGCCACTGTCAACTTCTCTTCTCCTCTTCAAGACGCTATCATCACCAATGTTCGTGGCACTAGAGAAATAATAAGGCTGGCACGAGAATGCTGTAATCTAAAGTGAGTGAGAGCTTCAATAAAGTTAAAACTATTGAAATTTTATATTGCAAATACAAATCTGGAATCCTCAACCTCAACTTACATCTCGATTAGAGCAGATACAAAAACGCTTTCTCAAATACTCGTATGTACTACCGACAAAGTTCCCGCCGGACCACCATTAGGGCCAGTATCGCTTACGTGGCCTGGGTTGCTCCGCCTTGCTAGTTTTTTCGGAAAAGATCATAAAACCATAAAAAATATAGTTTAAAGAAAACTAAAAAAACATGCTTTTAAAGCACTTTGAACTAAAAAGTAAAAAATATTTTTTGTGAAAAAAAAAGCGTCGGACGCTCGATGTACGAAAAATATGGAACAGAGCGCCCGACGCTTTTTTTCTCACAAATACTATTTTTAACTTTTTAGTTCGAAGTGATTTAAATGCGTGTTTTTTAGTTTTTTAAAACTATATTTATTTACCACTTTTTAGTTCAATTTATTGTCAATAATAAAAAAATTATTTAAGTTCTCGTTATTAGTATTGTAAATCTCCAACAGACAGGCACGGATGTAAAATTCTCCTCGAACAACATAATAAAATACTGGTGCAGGGAGTATAGTAAATCTCCAACAGAGGGCGTGGTTGTCTCACTCGCTCTCACACAGAGGATATGTGAGGAAATTATGTAATCCTGGCGATCCTAATCAGGATAATGAGATAAACTTATGAAATTATTATATTGTCGCTAATTATTGATAAGTGTACAAAGTTTGAATTAAATCTGTCCGTTCAAAGTGGGTCAAAATCGAGTCCAAAGGAGTCGATTACATACAAACAAACATACAGGTGAAGCTAATAAAAGCGTGTAAAAACAAGGAAGCATTGTTGTATTTGTAAAAGTCCCGCAAATTAGACACCACAATAATGCACTATAAAATGACCCCAAACTATAACTAACTACTACAATGAACCCTAAATTATATACCCTTATTGGAAGCTAAGCTAAGGGTTAGCTAAGATCGCGGTCGATATTAACTATCAACAAAGACACACCTCGAAAAAATACACTGAGATCTGTAACAAGTTATTGAAAAGTGAATTTAAAAACCCGACTGCTTAAGAAATGACACGTTCCGCAATATGAAGTCCTGGTCTGGTACACTTATAGAGGTAATTTTAAAAGGCCATTATCAAATACAAGTGATCTAGTTACCATTTTTGTTATTTTGGTTTAGTTTATTTGTACAAAAACATATAAAACGCACGAAACAGGTAAGACTTGACGCTGAAAACAAAGATGCCGTCAATAAACATTTGACGCTGTCGCTTAATACAAAAAGAATGATTTTGTACAATTAAAATAAATGCAAAAATGTAAATCTAGTATTTTTCTATTCGTATTCAGATTATTACATTATTCTTTAAACAGTATATTATGTAACCATTTTTTTAATACAGTATACTAATGAAATTTCAGATGTCGGTGGTTTTTCCAAATTGTTCTAAATTGATTCATACTCTTGTAAATCAGGTTCAAAGTTGGGGCTTTTTATTACCGAAAAATACAATACTTTGACGCCCTGTAACACCCGACACAGATATTTGTTTCTAGATTGTGTCTTGAAAATTTCATAGATTTTCATAGCTTAATACTCAAAATATGACTGGACTACGTTTGTATGGGCGCTTTGACACCAGCATACCCTCTTAATTTAAAAAAATCTTGGGTGCGCTTGACCTCAATCTCACCTGATGGTAAGTGACGATGAGGTCGACGATGTTACGTGTTGGTCTAGAAGATGCCTATTTACTC
This sequence comes from Carcina quercana, assembly GCA_910589575.2. Lineage (NCBI taxonomy): Eukaryota > Metazoa > Arthropoda > Insecta > Lepidoptera > Depressariidae > Carcina > Carcina quercana. The sequence goes on along the minus strand of OU342455.1, from coordinate 4,493,431 downwards.
TTCTTTTGAAGATTCCCAAGTTGCAGTTTTTGTGGACCACAGACACCGGTAGTGCATTAAATATTGTATCTGCACGCATGATGAATGTGGAAGCGAAACGCTGGTTGCGAGCTGTAGGAGTGTCTACAGTAGGTATACGGGTGGAGGGCTGACGTACTTCTGTCTACACTCTCCAAAATTTCCAACAACGATACTGGCATTCGCTTATTCTATTCTAGTGTATCGTCTGCTCGGTGAATATCAAGCAATTCTTCTGTACCTAGTTCTTTTTCTTTCATTAGTTTACTCTGTGTATTCCATCTTACCTATGCTATGTCATTCTACTACTATTATTATTTCACGGCATCCGCACGATGATCTGGCCACTTTTAACTTGTGGACGACATTGAGGAATCGTTGTCAGACGTATTTCTATGTTCGCCAGATGCCTGGTGTACACATCGACTGCGTTCAGCCACGTGACACGTGCCAACATCGGCCAGGACGTGACGGAGCAGTTCAATAGGTGTCCGCTACCACCACATGCCCTCATCGAGCTGGCAGAGGCGCTGGACAAGAACGTTCTGGACAATATTACCACGCAGTAAGTATCACACAAAGCCATGGTAGCGAAGTTGGGTAGAGCGGCAGTCCTTGAACAATCGAGGCACATCTAGAACATATTAATCGGTTTTATCCTTATTGGTTTTGTAATGAGAATATGGTTCTAGGTGCTCTATATCCAATTTCAATTTTTTCTACAATTAGGGTGCTGATATCGCTTTCCTAAAAGTTGTGAAATGGCAGGGAGAACCGATATTGGACTATTTCTTGTAGTGTGTTTGTACTATCCATTACTGGTGTCTGAAGTAGGTGAGACCATGTGTTACAGGTCACCAGGCTCTCACCTCTCGCATTGACTTTGTTTTGGATGTGCACTTGTATGATTGTAATAAGGTAGGTTTTCAGTTTTCTGTGTTTTTCTGGGTAGGGATAAAATGGATAAATATGATTGTATGTAAGTAAACAGTTGTAAGTGTTCGTGAAAGTGGTGACATAAGGATTGTACGAGAGGCAGAGTTTTTTTTTTAAAGTTTGACAATGAGTCCTCTAATACATGGATATAGTTTACTATTAATAAAAGAGGCGTTGTAACATTGTCGACTGTAAGTTTAATTCTATTTAGGCCGAGCGAGTAATGTGATCTGATGTTCTTCGTAAAGGGTAGTCACTTCAGCAGTAGTTGATGTACTTGCTCTTTGCTCGTGATCACTATGACTGGAGAGTTATCGTCTTTTCTGACATATACTTTCCCGTATGAAGTCCAGCAATATTTATAGGATTTGAATTTCACTAAATCTCGAGCAATGAAATGCAAACGGACTCCTTTTGCTGCTAATGGTTCAGAGACAAAAATTTGGGTATCTTCATTGGTCCTCAGTCCTAAGTATAATATTTAGCGCATTATTTAGTTTGGGGTGTCTTCAGTAATGTTGAGTATCCTTCTTCTCGCGTATTCTATTAATATCTTTTATGTCGCTGATGTTGATAATACAGTCAATGGTATTACATAGGCACAGCACCGTTTTAATGAGGTCGTTTTTCGTTTCATTATTTTTCTTTGGCACATTTTTGATCTCAATACTATTTTTACGGCTGCCCCTTTGTGAGTCCTCAATCTTGCTCCTGTATTCATTTCTTTTCCCTTCCAACATCACAATTTTCTTTTTAAGCTCATCATTTTGGGCAGTTCGGTGCATCACAGATTTCTCAATGTTTTCATTGGTGTTCTTTATTTCCCATTGAGTGGCAGCAATATTTGCTAGTTCTTTTTGTTGATCGGCAAATAAAGAAGTTATCGTGGTTTTCATATCATCATCATCGTCCACCTCCGATACTAGACAGTCATCCCGAGTTCGTTTCTGCCTTATAAATACGTAGTGTGGAGAAGTTGTATCTATGCGGGAGATAAAGTTACTCTGCGATTCTGATAAAGACTTGTTCATATTTGCTTCCATTTTACTGGCAACTTAGCTCACAGAGAGATGCAACCCTAATTCTTCAGAATAAAGGTGGCGTAGTAGGCTGCGCGTGAGCAACTAGTTAGCTAATGAGAGGGTAGGGTCGGAGGTGATAGTGCTTTGTATTCCTACTGTAAATATATGATGGGCTCAAACAACAAATCCTAATAATCCAATAGCCATTATAGCATAAATTATTTCTAAACATCCAAAAGGTTCCCTTTTTCCTCTTTCTTGGGAAATAATATGAGAAATTAATCCAAATCCAGGTAGAATTAAAATATAAACTTCGGGGTGTCTTGAGGGGCGGAGTTTATGCGTGTCTTCCTAAAATGGCGTATTTCCAACAGAAGTGCTAGTAGATAGTTGTTGTACTCCCTATTTCAGTCTTCTGCGCTCCTATTTTCTGTCTGTGGGTCTACACATTGATTGATTCGGGCTTTCTAAAATATTTAGGGTCTACGAACATAACTTTTCGATTACCCCTGCAGATTGATACAAGAGTGGCCGAACACCTACAGCTTTTCAAAGGCTGTAGCTGAAGAAGTTATTCGAACGATGGCCAGTGATCTGCCCGTCTGCATCGTACGACCGGCAGTGGGTGAGTACCGATGTTTTGTCTTCAATCCTCATAGTCCTTTCATTTCATAGCACAATACAGTAGCTGTTTTTGTTAAATGCAACGCAATGACAATCCAGCTAGGCATTGTACAGCTGTAAAATGTAAAAATACAACTGCTATAATCATTATCATCATCCGGGAAATGTCCACTGCTGGACATAGTCCTCCTCCATGGGATGAGACAATGACCAATCCCGAGACACTTGAATTCAGCAACTACCCACGACCTTAAATACGAGTAGGGCTCGCAAAAATTCAAAAATATCTCGACTGATTTGGCTGTTTTTAAGGTTCCGTGCTGCAATAGGAAAAATAAGAACTCTGATAGGATCACTTTGCTGTCCGTCCGTCTGTCTGTTTGTCAATATCCTTTTTCTCAGGAACGTGTAAAGGTATTAAGTTGAAATTAATATTGAATAGGAATAGGTCTGCCGTCTCTTGAATCTGTGATAAACGACTGGACGCTCCTCAGAAGAAATTCAAAGGTGTGTGTGAAGTCTACCAATCCGCACTGCTCCCGCGTGGTGTACTATGTCCCATGCACTCTCTGTAGGAGAATAGGACTGAGCCCCTGCAGAGGGGACATATACGAGTATGCTGTTGATGAATAGTCATCAACAGAATTGTGTGCTGCCGACCTGAAAAAATGGATGGCGGCCGGTCACGAAGGCCAATATTTGAACCTCTTTAGGAAGTGCGTACGTCGGGTAAGCTAATTTAATAATAATATGTTTTCAGTGTTCTTTGCGCACCTGGAGCCCTCTCCCGGATGGTGCGACTTGACGTCCATCTTCGGACCAGTTGGAGTAAGTGCCACACGTCGACACCGTCATCATTTATCTCTTGAAAAATCATTGTCAGCCTTCGATCCGTGGTACAACGGTAGAACTAGACTTGGACCTATTTATCTATTTATATTTTATCAGAGCTTACCTTTGCTCATTGTCCTCGTTAGTTGCATAATTCTGGACATACGCCATAAAATCAATCTATACAAGCGGCAGCGTGAGTTCAGCACCGTCTATTAGAATTAGCCCAGTTAGACCTTTTTTATTATCTTTTAAAGATACCTGACTAATTAGGAGAGAAGTATTACTTCTTAAGATTGAAGATCCAACTTTACTTTGCGGTTACATTACATAGCCTATGTATGGTCTTCAACTGCAAAGTTAAGTTTGTAAACATAAAAAAGCTATTTTTTCTGTGCTATAATTATAAAAAAACTGGTTTTCAGATTTATTCCTATGGTGCTGTAAGACCTTACTTCTCGCCAAATTTCAGGATATTGCGTTGATCTATAAGTTTGATTTTTATCACAGATCCAAGGGACGGTAGACTTGAGTATTCGATATTAATTTCAACTTGATATCTCCACGCGTTCCTGAGAAAAAGGGTCTTGTCAAACAGACAGACAGATAAAGTGATCCTATTAGGGTTCTTTTTTTCCTATTGCGGTACGGAACAATAAAAACGGTAATAAGGAGCGTGTAATCAAGGCTTCAATGTCATAATATTAGCTTAAGAGGTGTCGTTAGATTCGTATTTACTGTAAGAGTGACATTACGGTGTCGATTTTTGTAAAATTTACTTTTCATTCACTTGTTTGTATGTATATTTTTCAGTTTCTCATCGCTATAGGTATCGGAGTGATACATGTGAGTCTGGCGTCCAAAGATATCAACTGCCACTTTGTACCTGTTGACTATGTGAGTAATGCCACAATAGCGGCTGCATGGGAAACCACAGAAAGCAGAGCACAAGGAGAGAAAGAGATCAAGATATATACTCTCGCTAGTGACAGGAATCCTTTCACGTATGGTAAGATTTGTGATACGGTGTAATGGGAATTCGCTGAGAATTTAAAAAAATATATGATGAGTTTACACTTGGCCTTCCTCCACCTGAGGCAAGTGATGATATGGCCGTCAGATGGTAAGCTTTTATCTGGCTGCGGACGCTTACCATGTGATAGCCTTATTGTCTACAGGCGAAATCTCCTCTTAAGGTGGAATATCAGAAACTAAAATTTTCTGTGTGTCATCATAATATCCCTGTTCGATGCAAATAAACTTGTCTTTATCTAATCTTTTCAGGGCAGTTGCATGTACTCAATGCGAAGTTAATCCGAGAGAAGTTTGCTTCTCCGAAGACTGTGTGGTACCCTTTCTTAGTAATGGTCAACAATTCTAAACTGTTCAGCGTGTGGACATTCTTCTTGCATTACGTTCCGGCGTTCTTTGTAGATGTCATATGTTTGGCGATCGGCAAGCCTCGAATGTAAGTTGACATCGATTGCACTATGGTCATCACTATATTTTAAGAATCTTACTAGTATGCCTTGGGCCGAATAAACAAGCTCAAAGTCACTCAGCGAGCAATGGAACGAGCTATGCTCGGAATTTCTCTACGTGATAAGGTCCGGAATGAGGAAATCCGTAGACGAACGAAGGTCACCGACATAGCTCGACGAGTTAGTGAGCTGAAGTGGCAATGGGCAGGCCACATCGCTCGAAGAACCGATAACCGGTGGGGAGTAAAGGTTCTCGAGTGGCGACCACGTACCGGGAAACGTCTACCAGGCCGTCCCCCCACTAGATGGACCGACGACCTGGTTAGAGTCGCGGGGAGTCGCTGGATGCAGGTGGCTCGGGACCGGTCGATGTGGCGTACCATGAGGGAGGCCTATGTCCAGCAGTGGACGTTTCCCGGCTGATGATGATGATGACTAGTATGCCGGTGACATCGTTCTCATAGACTTCAGCAATCATCCCTCGGGAACTACTTCCTCGGTCGGAATAAAAAGTAGTCTATGTCCTTTTCTCTGGAAAGTGTGGATTGCTTGGGATTCAAATAATTTAAGTTCAACGGTACTTCTTTGAGTCCAGAGTGTGTGAAGGATTCAAAAATAGAATCCTGTGCTCAAACAGGGATTCAATATACGTATGCCGCGGCTTTCTATGTCGAACAGACATAAGAAATGGATTTGTACTTGGCCTTTACTTACTGTAAACTTTTGGAAATTGTGCTCACTCAGAAGCCTCAAATTGATTTGAATTGATTGATTTCAAACCTTCACACTACAGTGCTTTTAACACCGCTTTTTGGCGGTAGAGTTAATTTAAGTCACATATTCAACTGTAGAAAACTGTAGGTAAATTATTCGGGCGCTGATATTTGGTTCTATTTCTCTCTCTAAAATAAATAATAAATAAAATAAAATAAAAATAGTTTATTAACACTGTTTCAATACATTTAATGTCGTTAATTATATTTTTGTTATTTCTATGCTTGTTGAGGATCTCTGATTACTGCAGTAGGTAAAACCTGTGTTGCAATAACCAGTGATTCCACTGAGACTTAATACAAACAAAAAATTTCATTTTATACATATCTATGTGCTAAAATTATATGTTACTATGCTTCGTACGGTGGAAGGGAGAGGTGTTGGTTGGGTGTAATGTGTAAATAAACGTATGTTCTTTTACAGAGCTCTGAAACTCTCCAAGAAGACGAAAAAGCTGTGCAGTGCTCTACACTTCTTTGCAAGCAATAACTGGCATCTGAAAGATGACAACATCGTAGCTTTACAAGACAATATGTCGCCCGCTGATCGAATTTTATACAATTTTGACACATCAAAAATAAACTGGAGCGAATATTTGCTTTTATGTACCGTTGGTTCCAGAAAATACATTGTAAAAGATGGTCTTAAAGACACCGGCTACGCTCGAAAGAAAATTGTTTGGTTGCGAATTCTTCATTACATTTTTTCTGTGTTCTACGTCTACGGATGGTGGAAAGTTTTACGTTTCATTATTTCGATTCCTTACTCTGCTTGGTTTTGATGTGGAGAAGTTAATAATAAGATTTATTATACTCTTTCTTATGTTATGATATTTATAACATTACAATGTCTCAAATTATATTAAATTCTGTGTTGCAGATGCTTTTACTTTATTTGTGTTTGTATGTTTTCCTCTAGTTTGTTTAAGGTCTCCTGATTTAGGGACCATGATTGACACCCATATGTAAGGACTGGTAGTATGCAGGTATTAAACAGTTTGCTTTTTAGGTTTATATGGAGCTCTTTATCTTTCATAGCCTCTCTTAAACTCCAGTATGTCTTCCAGCCATTTGTAATTCTTCTGGCCACTTCCTTCTGCATCCTAAATCTGGAGACCTTAAACAAACTAGCAACTTGCCAGTATGCCACGGAAAGGAGTATGCTAAATATTAGAAAGTCTGACAGAGTAAAAAAAGTCCTCATTACAAACAAAACAAAAACTACCGATGTAATAAACAAAATCAAAAGACTCAAATGGCGATGGGCTGGCCACATGGCAAGAGGACACGAAAAATGGAGCAAAAAGGTGACATGGTGGTACCCAAGGGAAGGCAAGAGAAAGAGAGGTCGACCACAGAAAAGGTGGGACGATGATGTTAAACAAGTGGCAGGAGTCACATGGAACATAGTGGCTCAAGAAAGAAAGGAATGGAAGAGGTTGGAGGAGGCCTATGCCGAATGGCAAGCAGATTTAGGAAAGATAACGAAGCAACAAATATTAGATTAAGTTGTTTATTCATTATAAGTTTTCAATGTTAGTTCGTTACATAAGAATCAAATGTGAAATGTGAAAAGTGATCTGAATAAAAGGCTATATTATTATTATTATGTTTTCCTCTTAAGGTCGCATTTTTCAACTGATCTAGACGAAACTTGGTATATAGCGTAAACGAATGGTTAGTCGTTGAGTTTTTTTGATTGGAGGGGTACTTCGTCCTAAAAGTGGGGTACTGGACTGGATATCTCCTTAAGATATCCTATTTCCGGTTTCGATTATTGACATCCACAAAGTCCAGTTTATGTATATACTAGCGGCCCGTCCCGGCTTCGCACGGTTGGACATTTATCTTTTAAACATTTTGGGAAAAACGTAAATGTATCTTTTTGCAAGACATAAGTAGTTTTTTCTGATTAAATTACCATTTATATTTTTAGAGTTTAATTTTTTTTACTTAATCTAAAGTTTTACATTTCTATATTTACATTTTGTACATTTTAAGAGATCCGTAACTCAAAAGGAAAAAAGGGACTCTTATTTATTGGATCACTTTGTTGTCCACCTGTGTGTCTTTCAAGACCCTTTTTCTCAGGAAGACGATCTGTAATATCTTCGAAAATATTCATTTAAATTACTCTCTGTAAAGGTCCATATTGATCTATATTAAACGCACAATGTGTCTAAGGTACTTAAATGGATAAGGATTAATGCTATATATTGCCTAAGATCGCTGCAAAATAAGCCGTTATTTCTCGGAAAAAGTAAAGGATAAAAATGGTTACTGTGGGTTATCCTTAAGAGATAGACATATACCATCGCAGACTTTTTTGTTGATCTTTCTAAGGTGTACAATACTGTAGTACATTATTTTGATTTGTTCTGGTAGGATTTAGCCAGCGTTTGCAATGTAAGCGCAAAAAGATGTGTTTATTTACGACATCACATTAGAAACCCCTAAAATTATTGGTATTGCTCTACTATAGTATGCATGTATTATTCTTCCTTCCTCTTGAATAGTTCTATCTATTAAATGAAACTTATCAAAATCTGTTGCGTAGTTTTAAAGATTTAAGCATACATAGACAGCGGGAAGCGACTTTGTTTTATACTATTTCATCATCAGCCGGGAAACGTCCACTACTGGACATAGGCCTCCCTCATGGTACGCCACATCGACCAGTCCCGAGCTACCTGCATCCAGCGACGCCCTGCGACTTTGACCAGGTAGTCGGTCCATCTAGTAGGGGGACGGCCTGGTAGACGTTTCCCGGTACGTGGTCGCCACTCGAGAACCTTTACTCCCCACCGGTGATCGGTTCTTCGAGCGATATGGCCTGCCCATTGCCACTTAAGCTCACTGACTCGTCGAGCTATGTCGGTGACCTTCGTTCGTCTACGAATTTCCTAATTCCGGACCTTATCACGTATAGAAATTCCGAGCATAGCTCGTTCCATTGCTCGCTGAGTGACTTTGAGCTTGTTTATTCGGCCCACAGCAACACGCACGGATTAAAGACTTTTGTCTTTAGACGCTGAGGTATTATACTATTTAGTGATAGTGATTTTCAGTATGTTTATTAATCATATTCTTCACGGAACCCTCGGTGCGCGAGTCCGTCTCGCACTTGACCCCTTTGTTTTATGTATTTTATTTTTAAGGAGTTTAATTTTTTCTTATGTTATTTTTTACATTTCATACATAGCTAAATAGTATCGCTAAGCCTCTCTCTCGCACTTCGGTCAATACTACATTATTTGAATGCTTCAGTTTGGTCATGTTTGGTGTATATGGCGGCGTTTATTTTTCTGTGTGTATTTGGTTTTTTAAATTCGTTATATCTTTTGAATGGAATGTCCTATTTCAATAATTCAAGAAGCTATATACAGATATTGAAGCAGTCTTGAATATGAAATGATTTATTTTGATAAGGGTTAATATAAAAGTATGGATAACATGGTCTGATTTGGTCGGCATTTCTATCAACTTAAAAAATTGATAAAAGTAGTTATAGTGACATAACTACAATAGTTAGACATATACCATCGCGGACTTTTTTGTTGATCTTTCTAAGGTGTACAATACAGTAGTACATTATTTTGATCTATCTGGTAGGGTTTAGCCAGCGTTTGCAATGTAAGCGCTAAAATATGTGTTTATTTACGACATCACATTAGAAACCCCTAAAATTATCAGTGTTGCTCTACTATATTATGCATGTATTATATATATAAACCTTCCTCTTGAATCACTCTATCTATTAAAAAAAAACCGCATCAAAATCCGTTGCGTAGTTTTAAAGATTTAAGCATACATACATACATACATACATACAGACAGTGGGCAGCGACTTTGTTTTATACTATTTAGTGATTAGTGAAGTGATGTTCATCCGTTTGAGAGCTACGTTGCCAGAGACAGACAGACACACAGGCATTGGCGTCAAACTTACAACACTCCTGTTTTTGCGTCGGGGGTTAAAAACGGCCTGGGCCAAAGCTACTGTTAGAATTTTCAAAAAGTAGTGTAAAACGTCAACTGTCAAACGGGAGAGTGTCATTAGCGGCAATGAAAAATGGAGACTGTTTCGGGACAGCGTTCAAACTGTAGGAAAGAAATATATTCTAAGGGTGTCGCGTCGTATTTCATTGAAATATTAAGTCTAATTGAATAGCAATTAACGTTGTAGATGCTCGTTATTGTCGCTATCATGTCATTTCGTAACACTAGGATCATATTTTTGAAGTCATGAATTAAACAAACCCTAGAAGCTAGTAGTTCAACTTGATCAAAAAGACGGCACGTGCATTTCTAGTACTGCATGTACTGCATTTTACCCCTGACAGGATTATGGACAACTGGCAGCCTCATTATACCTTATACCTTAAATTTTAAATTAAAAACCAAAACTTAGGCGGTTCTTCTTCTTCTATCTATACTATAATAAATCTGTAGAATCGACGTGTCTGTACATTGAAAATATTTGACAAAAACTGATTGAGGGTGATGTAAGATGTGTAACAGAATAAATCCTAAAGTCCACGCGGGCGAAGCCGTGGGCGGAATCTAGTCAATCATAATTAATTATAGCACTATAAGTAATGTCCTAAATATATCACTTGGTCCATACATATTCATTCAGCTTAAGAGGGTATGCTGTTGTCAAAGCGCCCATACAAACGTAGTCCAGTCATATTTTGAGTATTAAGCTATGAAAATCTATGAAATTTTCAAGACACAATCTAGAAACAAATATTTGTGTCGGTGGTGAGTCAGATTTTCCTTTAAATATATACTGCCAGAGTTACAGGGCGTCAAAGTATTGTATTTTTCGGTAATAAAAAGCCCCAACTTTGAACCTGTTTTACAAGAGTATGATTTGTTTGTATGTGCACACAAACAAACATACAAACAAACAACCTCTCACCCTAACCGCATATACCGTCTCCGTTCCGTTGTGGGAAAAAATTAACAAAAACACAATTTTATACCAAAAAATTGTTTTATTTACAGATTTTTGGTATTTTCTGCAATCTTACTCTAGCTTTGTTTAATATTGACAAAACAAACCGCAACAACCTCCACCATCCGTAGCCATACAGCGACACGAAAGCGTAGTGTAAAACCCGCAACTTCAGCATTTTGTTCTTGGCGTGCTCTGGACCTCTGCTATCTTCAAATATGTATTTCTTAACTCCAACCGTCGAATTGAACATAAACTCTTCCCAACTGAGGGTTGCGATGTCAAAGTTGAAATTACGCTTATCTTCTTTGGACAACGTCTTGTATAAAGCTAGCAAATTATCATCCTTTATGGTCCACTGGTTCTTGACAAAGTAGGCCCCTATGGAATTAAATCGATACAGCCAATTGTACTGTTTCGATAAACTGAAAGAAAAAAACATACAATCTCCTTTTTACTATCTTAAGAGGAGGTACGACTCAGAAATATCCAACTGTAAGCCACATATGCAAGACAGTGACAGCACTTCATCCTTTCTCACTGCGACCCTGCACTTTCACACACACACACATCTACACTACCGCTACTGAGTTTATCTACCAATACAAATTAATATAAAATGTAAACGGAAATCTCTGTACAGTAATGTGACAAAAAAGTGTTTTAGAAGATATGTTTGGAAACATTACAGTTATCGGGAAATTTTTAACTAATCATGTTTTCATTCTACAGTTTACTCGATAAAACCCTCTAGTTTTCATTGCCCAAATGTCACACGTGTAGCTTCCATAAAAGATAAGAAAACACAAACGAGAGATACTCGTACCTCCTCTAAACCAGAATCCGTTTATAATGAATCCATATACATTTTGGCATAATCTTTTAAAATAGCTGTATTTCATAACGCCTGCACTCGACTTTATAAAGACTAGTACTTTTTTCAGAGGCCAGGAGCTCTATTTTTGATTCGCTCGTGTGACATAGCTTCGTCGCACACGACTTAAGTCACGATCGACTACAAGTCGCATGAAAACAGGTTTGACCGTATTTTTGAATCATTCGCCTCAGGTGTTGCCGATATAACTTTAAATGTTTAATTATATCCGTTTTACGCAGAAAAATAAAACCGGTAATTCATGCAAGGAAAACGGAATGCAAAGAACATAGAAATTCAATGGCGTTTAGTCGTATCGCTCGCCTCCGCAAAGAGTGGTCCCGACCACTCGTTGCAGAAGAGCGATTCAAAAATAACAAATTTCTTAAGTCGAACGAAAATCGGTAGAAAACGAGCGCTCGCGGCGCGTAGAGCGAATCAAAAATAGAGCTCCAGCATGGAAGCACTGCAGTAGCGCGGCAGAAACAATACAATAACGCGTTCGTGCTCTATTTTTGATTCGCTCGTGTGACACAGCTTCGTCGCACACGTAGTTTTATTTTTCTGCGTAAAACGGATAAAATTAAACATTTTAAGTTATATTAGCAACACCTGAGGCGAATTATTCAAAAATACGGTCAAACCTGTTTGCATGCGACTTGTAGCCTAAGTCGTGTGCGACGAAGCTAAGTCACACGAGCGAATCAAAAATAGAGCCACTGAACGCGTTATTGTACTAAAATAATGATGAAACATACATTTGGGGCTTTCCGAGAATCCAACAAATTCCATCGACAGCATACCCTGGTACTGAATGCAGGAAAAATGTTGTCAACATGTAATATAAGTCACTCTCTGCTAAAACCATGAACGGGTACCATACTGCTCTTGCAGAGGGTCTACTTCTGTGAACTTTTGACGTCAGATTCGCGAGTTTTTCTGCAAATAAATTATACATTGTCACTATGTTGTCAGTACTATATTCGAATGGTCTAATGTCAAAACCCGCGAAAACGGTTCTTAAACTAAATTGATGTTATCAAAAGTTCTCGACAAAACCCGTTAAAACCCTATTCGCCCAGAATGCTTCTTTACAACCAACTCGTACACAAAAAATAATGTAAATCAAGTCTGTACAATTGTAATAAACAAATTCATACCCCAATTCAAACCGTTTCTGGCGTTCGTAACAGCGTATATCTTAGTTTCGTCTCCTGGCGTCATCTCTGAGGCAGCCGCAGCAGCTACTATGATAGCATTGTTCACGAAGTCTACAGGTACTACACAGCAATTTAAATACTTCTTCACTTGTAATGTATGAACGACTCCCAACCCTCCGCCAACATTTACCTGAAAGCCATAGCACAAACGATATGCGGTATTCGAGTTAGTCACAACGCTTACAAATGTTCAAATAATCGTAGTTACCCTTATTATTGACTATCGCACGTTGCGCACTAACTTGTCATTCTGTAGTATACAGAGTGTTAGGCAGAAGAGTGAACATACAAAAATGGATCCGTGGGGCTTCCTACTACAATAACCAATAGCTATTTCGCGGCGGCCATCACAAATCAGGTAGAAAGAGGTGCTGTTATAAAATTTAAAAAGTTCTTTTTAAAGAAACCATGCTGCTTGGGTTTTGATCCCCACGGATCTGCCATTTCCGTACCTTGTATATAATATTTAAAAGCTCTCGACCCACACCAACCCACACTTTTTCACACAAAATAATAAAATACAAATCCATACAAAAACTACAAGTTCCTAGACTTATGACTAAGTATTTTTTGCAAAAAATTAAAGTAATTTTCACTAAAATATATTATATATAATATTAGTAATTAATTTGCTCTAACAAGCATACTTTAGTGCTCAAGTTCACATCTGCTAACATATAACAATGCATTTGTTTGCATTCATTCACTCACGCCATTGAGTCCATAAACAGCGCTCTTGTCCAGCCAACCTGGCGTCGGCTCCCAATACGAACTCAAAACTGAGAAATTTCCATAAATTATAGTTATTAATAACATACGAGTTAATAAAGACTTTCAAAAAGAAACAAATATAAAAAATCTCAATGTTAACGCTATAAAATCGTAATATAAATATATCTTTTGACGAAATTAAGTTATTTGTAGAAATAGTACTAAATTACTTAAAGCATTCTGTATTGTTACAGCCTATATATGTCCCCACTGGAGGGGCTCAGGCCTACTCTCATACAGAGAGTGTATGGGACATAGTCCACCACGCGGGCCCAGTGCGGATCGGCGGACTTCACATGCCTGTTCAAGACATGCAGGTTTCCTCACGATGTTTTCCTTCACCGTTAAGCAATCGGATAATGTACTTGAATTGAAAAACAACTCATAGGTACACGGCTGGATTCGAACCCGGTACCCTCGATTGAGAGTCCGCGCCTTATCCACTGCGCCACCGACGCTTCCCGATTCTACCTACATTCTACCGATTACCAGTTATTAATTAGTGATCATTAGCTGTCCCAGAAAAAAACTAGTTCAGATCATGAATTTCAAATCTTTAAATCTGCAATCTCATGTCACAATTACCTAAGAAGAACCACTTTCCGTTTTGCAGCAGAATAAGTAAGAAACCGTCTTCCCGGAGTACTAAAACGCGACTATAGAAAGATTTTATTGTTGCAATCCAATGCATCCATGGAATCCGATAAGGTTTGTTTGATTTCCGTATCCCAATGGCTAGATGTTGGATTAGAAATTTGGAGGCCCTTGGTTCCATTCCCAGTGTGAAAACGTATCGGTTCTAGTTTTGGTTGGTGTTAGGGCATTTGCATTGTCACTGGCTAGCTACCACCAAGGTCGAAGTATGAAAAGCTAGAAGAGCCAGACCCTCATTAGCTTGAGGCTTCTGGGTTCTCACGCTTACGACCCAACGGCCTTATCATCAGCAGAGATGAAAGTCATCATATATTTAAAACAAGTAAATGCGTTTAAAAAGAACTGGAAACTTCACTTCGACTTCATTTGCCCTTAAAGTCTACTTTTTATATCGATTTCTCATGGACGCAATTGTCAGAACTGGACCATGCGGAAAGCACCAGCTTACAAATAAAAAAAGACTCATCTAAATCGATACACCCAGTCGAAAGTTCTGAGGTAACAAACATATATAAAGTCCTCCTCCTTTTTTCTCCTTTTTTGAAGTCAGTTATAAAAGACAGTCTATTATGGTTTCAGCTGGCAAAATGTTATATATAAAGCACTCACCAATGGCAGGTCTAACCACACAGCACGGTACATCAATGGTCAAACGAATTGATTCCTCAGCAACTGCCTTCGTAAACGCATATGTGTTCGCCCAATCCTGTATCAGGCTGAAACACAACTGATTCTAAATAAATTCATACGGCTCAATCGGTACATATTTCTAGATTGAATCAATGAACGTCATTGAGGTGCATCAAAATATTGTCAGGATTCCGAACATCTCATGAAAAACCGGATCATCAGTTAAAATTTTTTTCCTGACGTGCGTGCGTGTGCGGATAAATAAATAAATAATCCTTCTAAATATTTAATCGTTCTATATAGTTAAAAGTGCATTTTTAAGTAAGCATTTATTCCCTTCTGTCCAGTTGAGTGCTATTGTGATAATAATTCAGTGATTTCCTTTTAAAAAACGTACGTATTAAGTGTTAAGAGGCTATGTTGGTAAGACCACGTGGTCAGTTTCAAGGTTGAATTGTTTTGTAGCTGTCCCTCTCCGAGCCCTATCCTACCCGAGCGCGTACGGTGAGACAGCATACATTATGCGATGTTATCCACCCGTTATTTGGATGTTTCGTAGTCCAGGGATCATTTGAAGGATACAGTATATTATGTAACCATTTTTTTAATACAGTATACTAATGAAATTTCAGATGTCGGTGGTTTTTCCAAATTGTTCTAAATTGATTCATACTCTTGTAAATCAGGTTCAAAGTTGGGGCTTTTTATTACCGAAAAATACAATACTTTGACGCCCTGTAACTCTGGAAGTATATATTTAAACGAAAATCTGACTCACCACCGACACAGATATTTGTTTCTAGATTGTGTCTTGAAAATTTCATAGATTTTCATAGCTTAATACTCAAAATATGACTGGACTACGTTTGTATGGGCGCTTTGACAACAGCATACCCTCTTAATTCATAAATATAAACATTCAATACCCATCGATTACAACATCGTCAAAGCTCACGACGAAAACGCGTAAGCGACGCGTCCTTCACGGCGCTTAAAAAGTTCTTTCCACCGATTCTCACTAGCTTTGGCCGGGCGGAGACGGCGGTTCTTCCTACCCTCAAACTTAAACAAAACGACGAGACGGTCTGTCGGTCGGTCAACGAGTCTGTTTGAGGAGAATTTTATGGTATGCTCGAGATGCAACATGGCACACCATTTAGCTTGCATTGAATCAGACGATCCTTATGTGGCTAGTAACCTGCCCTCAACTTGGACTTGCTCTCCTTGCAACGGCGATCGACAATCGACCGATATTGGTGAAACACCGCGCATTAACGTCACCCAAAGGAACCCCAAGAGACCTGCTCTGAATTCATCACCCGAGACTGATTCAAAGCAACTGATCACTCGCGATGATGTTAAAGATGTGATCAAAGAAGTATTCCAAGAACAAATGGATGCATTTTTCGGCAGACTTAAGAGTAAAATAAAGAACCTGATCGAGATTGAATTGAAGCCAATTAGAAACGACATAGTGGAGGTGCAAAAATCTATAGGATTTGTTAGCGATGAATACGAGGACTTGAAAGCAAGGCAGGAAGCCACCGCAGCAATGTACATCAATAATCCCAAGGTACATCAATAATCCTTATATCTACTCGTATATCAAATAACAGAGCTGTGTAGTAGAACAGCTAACGGTTATGTAAACCAGCTTATTAAGCAATCCAACTGCAACAAGTACTCGTACATGAATGCAAATAAACCATTTTGATTCGATTTGAACGAATATTTTAGGATTTATTGTAAACTAGTTGGAGCCCGCGACTTCGTTCGCGTAGATTTTATGACCGTAAGAAACGTTCATAGAATTTCTTTATAAACAAAATTGGCAGTTTTCTTTTCGGGGGCCAATATATAAAGTCCTGAAGCGTTACTGACCCGCGAGAAAGCAACAGCAAGTTGGCCGTGTGAAAAGCAACCAGATCTCAGGTCTACACCGGCAGCTTTCAGTGTCTGTCCCTGCGACTTATTTATTGTCATTGCAAAGCAAATTGTCACAGGGAACTGTGTGCGTTTAAGTTCAAGTGGGAAATTGTTGGGAATGAGTGGAATACGTGGTATAAATAGTTTCGCCTGTACCACACCCAGTTAGAATTTCAGCTTCGATTATATTTCTCTGTAAAGCACTTACTTTAAGTCGGGTTTAAGCTATTGAAAATTAGGCCTAAACTGTTTCAGCCTTCACCGCGTGGAGGTACTCCCAGCTTATGCTTATTAGGTACATGTAAATGCTTATCAGGAAACACTATTTTAGATTTTTCTTTAGCCGGTCTGTTATGCTTCCACAATAAAGTATTCAAGATCTTCGATTTTTATACACCTACAGATAGTGCACGCACTTTTCTTAAGGCGCTATTTTCATATCTCTCATAATATAACTGTACTGCTAAGGTTCCACGTCAGGTATTCCGATCTTCAAAAAGGTGCCCCGACTCAATAGCTATACATTTAAAAAATGTTTCATTCAAATCCGTTCAGTAGTTCCGGAAATTATGGTGTACAAACAGACAAAAAATTTGGAAAATCGTAGATTCCTATTCTGTTACTATGTTTACTTGAAAATATACTCAATGTACAGACACACTGGTTTTACTGTTCTATTATATGTATTTATAAATTACTGATGTATTGACTTTAATGTGTCCACTTTTAAATGTATCCACTTAAAGTATTCCAGATCTTTGATTTATATATATCTACAAAAAGAGCTCATCATGCTGAACAATCTTCCCAAATGCGCTCTATTCATATTTCTTATAGTTTAGCTGAGCTGCTGGAGTTCCACATCAGTTGCTCCAGACCTTCAATTTTTGTAAGTCAATAGGAAATGCTCATCACACTGAACAATCTTCCCCAAGGCGCTCTATTCATATCTCTTATAGTTTAGCTGAGCTGCTGGGGTTCCACATCAGTTGCTCCAGACCTTCAATTTTTGTAAGTCAATAGGAAATGCTCATCACACTGAACAATCTTCCCCAAGGCGCTCTATTCATATCTCTTATAGTTTAGCTGAGCTGCTGGGGTTCCACATCAGTTGCTCCAGACCTTCAATTTTTGCAATTCAATAGGAAATGCTCATCACGCTGAACAATCTTCCCCAAGGCGCTCTATTCATATTTCTTATAGTTTAGCTGAGCTGCTGGAGTTCTACATCAGTTGCTCCAGACCTTCCATTTTTGTAAGTCAATAGGAAATGCTCATCACGCTGAACAATCTTCCCCAAGGCGCTCTATTTATATCTCTTATAGTTTAGCTGAGCTGCTGGAGTTCCACATCAGTTGTTCCAGACCTTCAATTTTTGTAAGTCAATAGGAAATGCTCATCACGCTGAACAATCTTCCCCAAGGCGCTCTATTCATATCTCTTATAGTTTAGCTGAGCTGCTGGGGTTCCACATCAGTTGCTCCGGACCTTCAATTTTTGTAAGTCAATAGGAAATGCTCATCACGCTGAACAATCTTCCCCAAGGCGCTCTATTCATATCTCTTATAGTTTAGCTGAGCTGCTGGGGTTCCACATCATTTGCTCCGGACCTTCAATTTTTGTAAGTCAATAGGAAATGCTCATCACGCTGAATAACTTTTATTAAGGCAGTATTATCATATCTCTCATAGTTTGACTGGTACTGTTAAGGTTCCACGTCTGGTATTCCGATCTTCAGAATAAAATATAGCCTAGTAGATGCCCTGACTCAATAGCTATACAACAAAAAAAGTTTCATCCAAATCCGTTCAGTAGTTCCGGAGATTAGCGTGTACAAACAGACAAACAGACAGACAAACAGACAGACAAACAGACAGACAAACAGACAGACAAACAGACAGACAAAAATTTTAAAAATTTAGATTCATATTCTGTTACTATTTTTACATCGCCCTCAATTGGTTTTAGGTAAATATATTCAATGTACAGACACACTGGTTTTACTCTTTTATTATAGTATAGATTGGAACGCTCAACTCCAGAAAATAAACAGTTAACACTGACGGCACGGTGTTTGGAGTATTTATCGCTAGATCCAGACAAATGTACTCCAAGTAGTGCAATATTAATTGTGTGTAGGGTAGTTTGGTAATATGTTACATTCGAATGCAAAAATGTAGGCATAGGTACTACTCTCTGCCCGTGCGAAGTCGAGGCGGGCCGCTAATACCTAATGCCTAAAGATCACACAAAATAGATCTGTTTAAAACTCACTGCGGCGTGATACCCTCCAAGACCTCATCAGACACATTCTCCACGAAGTCAACCAGCACGCTGGGTGGCACAGGACAGTCGTAGAACTTCTCCAGAACTTCACCGTTGGCTCTACTACTGGTCGCGTGTGTGAACGCAGTCGATACGTACACAAACGATCTGGTTCAAATTAACTCAGTCAATAAACTTTTTTCGATTTTACTTTTCCATCTTAACATTTCATCAGAAACTTACTTCAGTTTTTTGCATCCTTTAGCTAATGCCAGCATTTCTCTGGTACCCCTCACGTTGGTGTACACGGCATCTCTTAGTGGACTCGCGAAGTTGACGGTCGCCGCTCCGTGGAATATGACGTGCACCTCGGCCGTTAGGATGTCACGATCCTCGTCGCTGATGCCGGCCCTCAGCTCCGACACGTCCCCCGGCACCGCCACCACCACCGAGCGGTACTCGGGACGTGTCTTCTGTACACTCTCGAACAGCGGATCAGACAGTAACTTGGAGAGTCTTTCTTCCACCGTCTTGTTCTTCTTAGGACGCAGAAGGACGTACACTTTCTTCACATCGCACGACCTGTGGCATAAGTACAAATATGTAGCAGGACAATGAACTGCGCTCATTTGAGCAGATTCTTTTTGAGCTGTTTCTCTAGACAGTCAGATCCCCCCGTGACGAAAACTGCAGTCCCCGCGTACATCTGTCTCACGCGTGACTCCCCGCTCTGGAGCGCACCAGACATCGCTTGTATCTCTGGAGATAGAGCTGGGTCCATGGTACAATACATAAATCATCACCTGAGCAGCTTCTCTATGAGCTGTTTCCCTAGGAAGCCGGATCCCCCCGTGACGAGTACCGCAGTCCCCGCGTACATCTGTCTCACGCGTGACTCTCCGCTCTGGAGCGCACTAGACATCGCTTGTATCTCTGGAGATAGAGCTGGGTCCATGGTACAATACATAAATCATCACCTGAGCAGCTTCTCTATGAGCTGTTTCCCTAGGAAGCCGGATCCCCCCGTGACGAGTACCGCAGTCCCCGCGTACATCTGTCTCACGCGTGACTCTCCGCTCTGGAGCGCACTAGACATCGCTTGTATCTCTGGAGATAGAGCTGGGTCCATGGTACAATACATAAATCATCACCTGAGCAGCTTCTCTATGAGCTGTTTCCCTAGGAAGCCGGATCCCCCCGTGACGAGTACCGCAGTCCCCGCGTACATCTGCCTCACGCGCGACTCTCTGCTCTAGAGCGCACTAGACATCGCTTGTATCTCTGGAGATAGAGCTGGGTCCATGGTACAATACATAAATCATCACCTGAGCAGCTTCTCTATGGGCTGTTTCCCTAGGAAGCCGGAGCCCCCCGTGACGAGTACCGCAGTCCCCGCGTACATATGTCTCACGCGTGACTCTCCGCTCTGGATCGCACCAGACATCGCTTGTATCTCTGGAGATAGAGCTGGGTCCATGGTACAATACATAAATCATCACCTGAGAAGCTTCTCTATGAGCTGTTTCCCTAGGAAGCCGGAGCCCCCCGTGACGAGTACCGCAGTCCCCGCGTACATCTGTCTCACGCGTGACTCTCCGCTCTGGAGCGCACTAGACATCGCTTGTATCTCTGGAGATAGAGCTGGGTCCATGGTACAATACATAAATCATCACCTGAGAAGCTTCTCTATGAGCTGTTTCCCTAGGAAGCCGGAGCCCCCCGTGACGAGTACCGCAGTCCCCGCGTACATCTGTCTCACGCGTGACTCTCCGCTCTGGAGCGCACTAGACATCGCTTGTATCTCTGGAGATAGAGCTGGGTCCATGGTACAATACATAAATCATCACCTGAGAAGCTTCTCTATGAGCTGTTTCCCTAGGAAGCCGGATCCCCCCGTGACGAGTACCGCAGTCCCCGCGTACATCTGCCTCACGCGCGACTCTCTGCTCTAGAGCGCACTAGACATCGCTTGTATCTCTGGAGATAGAGCTGGGTCCATGGTACAATACATAAATCATCACCTGAGCAGCTTCTCTATGGGCTGTTTCCCTAGGAAGCCGGAGCCCCCCGTGACGAGTACCGCAGTCCCCGCGTACATATGTCTCACGCGTGACTCTCCGCTCTGGATCGCACCAGACATCGCTTGTATCTCTGGAGATAGAGCTGGGTCCATGGTACAATACATAAATCATCACCTGAGAAGCTTCTCTATGAGCTGTTTCCCTAGGAAGCCGGAGCCCCCCGTGACGAGTACCGCAGTCCCCGCGTACATCTGTCTCACGCGTGACTCTCCGCTCTGGAGCGCACTAGACATCGCTTGTATCTCTGGAGATAGAGCTGGGTCCATGGTACAATACATCAATCATCACCTGAGCAGCTTCTCTATGAGCTGTTTCCCTAGGAAGCCGGATCCCCCCGTGACGAGTACCGCAGTCCCCGCGTACATCTGCCTCACGCGCGACTCCCCGCTCTGGAGCGCCGCGTGTATTGCTCCGCGAGAACGTGACTCCGCCTCGATTTCTAAAGCTAACGCTGGATCCATTTTCTCTCATGGATTCGATTGTTTCTTAGGTTGTTTTCAATTCTAATATTATGTGCAGTGAAGACCTGTAACAATAAGTAAATGAAAAAAACTTGATTCTACATTGGTATATACCTGCGTGACATGGTTCTAGAAGTGAATTACTAATGGAGTAGGTTCAACTATTCTTAATACAGTGAGGACTCCGTGGGGTCACCGTTAACAATGGGAATTTGAATTCGAATAGCTTAATTATGAGGCATCGTACATAAACGTACTATTTTCTGTGACTTCATCCGCGTGTATATCATAATTGGAATTACATTTAAGAGGCTATGTTGGTAAGACCACGTGGTCGGTTTCAAGGTTAAATTGTTTTGTAGCTGTCCCTCTCCGAGCCCTATCCTACCCGAGCGCGTACGGTGAGACAGCATACATTACGCGATGTTATCCACCCGTTATTTGAATGTTTCGTAGTCCAGGGATCATTTGAAGGATACAGTATATTATGTAACCATTTTTTTAATACAGTATACTAATGAAATTTCAGATGTCGGTGGTTTTTCCAAATTGTTCTAAATTGATTCATACTCTTGTAAATCAGGTTCAAAGTTGGGGCTTTTTACTACCGAAAAATACAATACTTTGACGCCCTGTAACTCTGGAAGTATATATTTAAACGAAAATCTGACTCACCACCGACATAGATATTTGTTTCTAGATTGTGTCTTGAAAATTTCATAGATTTTCATAGCTTAATACTCAAAATATGACTGGACTACGTTTGTATGGGCGCTTTGACAACAGCATACCCTCTTAAATTTAAAGGAAAGGTTAGTAGTGAAAGTAGAGGCTTGGTTGAAATTCTTAGCCAGATGCTCCGCAACCGTCGATTCCAGGTTCATTTCCACTCCAGAAAAACTGCGGGCGGGATCACGTGCCTTAGCGCAGCGTTCTGGCACCAATACTTTTCAGTACATATACAGTGTACACTCTATGTAACGTCACTCGATTTAACGACAAACTCCCTAAAGCGTCGAAATCACTCGGCTCTGGGGGCCAATCGCGCTAAATTACAACGCCAAATCCAAAGCCTAACCACTCCCACTCCTCCATTTTTCTGTCATTTCTTATCGCGCTAATTACCAAAAGCTTTGCATCGGACCGGCTTTGCAACAGTGTCCAAAAATTGGTATCGCGCTAAAATAAACGTCAAGTTTATACCCTCGTTATACCCGATCCAGTCCCAAGCGGTTGTGTTCAACTGTCAAAATTAAAGGTAGAGAAACACTTCATCGCGAGGTAGTATTTCAAAACCTTTGCAGTGCCTTGTGCAAGTTTGCAACTAGTTTGCATTGTATTTAAAGAAAATTTCTAGTAAACCTTAAAGTAAAATGGTGACAATTAAAGATTATCTCATTGAAGTGAACCGGGACCTCATTAAATCGACTAATTACGGCAGCATAAGATCAAAATGACGAATTATTTGTGTACCTTCAAAAAGATTTCTCTTCACAAATTTCATTCAAGCTCGAAGATCTAATACATAAGATTCCAAAATAAGATAAGTTTTTTGTACAAATAATGAATCATAAAGTTCGAAGTTTTTTTCGTAAGCGGCCACTTTTTTACACCATAACCAATGGTAGTTCTAATTTGATTCCCGTCTTTAAAGATTAACTGTTTCTTATTAACTTATCAATCCCTGATAATAATTGATATGGTGATAGCAGTAACAGGTCCATGATACACAGCTAAAAGCTGCTGAACATTATTTAAAATGTTCACTTTGTAGACAGGGATCCTAAAGATGAAACCATATGGCATAAGTGTTGATATGAAATATTTTTTTTCAGGTGCTGCTTTATGTACCAATTTGACTACAAGCAAGATATTAAAGAGGATTTGTACGGAAACACAGATTTTATACAAGGGCTGTACATATGCTACACAATGAAGTCTTGGCCTTTTAAAGTTACTATCATATTGCCGTAATTGTAATTGTTTTATATACTATAAATTAGACGGTAGTTATTGTTCTAATTTTTTTATGAAAAAATATTCTGTTTGCAACTTACTACTCTAATGGGAACGAAACCAAGTTCTTATAATATAAAATTACATGATTTGTACTTCAATGGTGGTTATATACACAGCCATGTGAGATTATACTAAATTTGTAAAAATATACTAACTGGATAATGAAATATTAAGATTCTTAATTTAACTGAGCCCCACACACACTGAGAGTTGTTCATCTAGATTTGTACAATGATTGGTATTACAGGGTATTAAAACAAACAAATATATATATAAAGTCTTTTTATTACAATCACTCCTCTATAACAGTCACACATACTAAAATTTCATATATTATAAAGTTTTCAACAAGGACATAGTTCACTAATATATCTAGAACAGTACACACAGTCCTTTGTATCTTTTGGTTTTTTTTTGTTACTTCATTCGTATTGCTGCTTCAGTTGCTGTTCTATGTGATTCTTACATTCAGAGATATTCACGAGTTGTGCCACTTCTGTAATAAAAAAATAAAATTGTTTTAACATACCATTCTTTGTGAAAGGGGGCTAGACGGAAAAAATTCTTACGAAAAGTTGTCACCGACACTTTTTGCTATAGTAAGTTAGCGTCATCTGTTAGTACGACGTACGTAGTAGTAAGACGATACCAACAGTACAGCTATGTGACGACAGATGGCTCTGATTAGTTGTCGCTACTCAATGACGTCGCTAAAAACAAAACGTATCACGTACATAAAAAATCTAATGAAAAAACCTACAAAACCATATTTAAAATATAATGTTAAAAATCCCTCCAAACCCCCTGGTGAGCTAGCGCCATACCACCTATCTAAGAACCATTGCTGACGTATCAGCAACCCTTTACAAAAAACCGCATGTAAATCGGTCAAACCGTTCTGGAGATAAGTGGCAACATTGGTTTGTATGTACACACAAACAAACAAACAAACATCCTCTAACCCTAAACGCATACACTGTCTCCGTTTCGTCGCGGGTAAAAAGAAAACCCTTACAATCTCACTCTGTCGTCCGTCTGTCCGTGTGTGATATTTCAGGAGCTACTCACACTCTCGTAATATATGGTAATGTATGTTGGATTTTTTTTTGTTTATTCGAGTCTTCAATTACTTTAAACTCTGACGTACATATTATGTAACTCTGCTGTGTCAATCATTGTTAACAATTGATTACAATACAGCAAATCAGTTTAAATTAGTTGTAGACTTTTAATTTGTGGATCAGTCGTGCCGTGAGTGTCCACGTTTCGGCTCCGTAAGTCATCACGGGAAGGACGCACTGGTTGAAGACTTTTGTCTTGAGGCATTGTGGTTTCAACGATTTAAAGACTTGACGTAGTTTCCCAAACGCTGCCTACCCTAACTGTATCCTCTTATCGGCTTCTCTCGAAATTGTTTCTACCTAACTGCATCATTTGCCCGAGGAAAACATATTCTTGAACAATGTCGAGAGTTGTTCCGTCGACGATTACCGGTCTCGGAACGACGAGACGATTGAACATAACCTTAGTTTTGTCCAGATTCATTCATATTCAGTCTTGTACAATCAATCGTCAACAATTCTTTGGCCATGGCCATGGCCATTCTTTGAAGTCCATTCAGCTTCTTGATGCATGTTGCCTGGTTGGTCTTGCCCTGCCACCCCACACAGCCGTAGGTGACCATGGGTCTCGCTAGAGCCGTGTAGAGCCACAGTGCGATCTTTGGCTTAAGACCCCAGCACGACTATAGCATGGATATCGACTTCGAATCGATAGATGACGCCACCGTGCAGATAAAACGCGATATTAAAATTATTCAACTGCGCACTGTATAGACCTCGAGCATTTCAAATAAATAAGTTTACATATAGCAAAGCGTGATAGCATATTAAACTAAAAAGTGAACAATAAATATAGTTTCCAACAAAAACACGCTTTTAAAGAATATCGAACTAAAAAGTTTAAAATAATTTTTAAAATAAAATAAGCTTAAAACAATAATGAACGAACAATAAATACTAGTAGTACTACTAGTATTATTGTGAAAAAAATATATATTATTACCGTAAAATACAATTCTTTGACGCCCTGTAACTCTGGAAGTATATATTTAAACGAAAATCTAACTCACCACCGATACAGATATTTGTTTCTAGAGTGTGTCTTGAAAATTTCTTAGATTTTCATAGCTTAATACTCAAAATATGACTGGACTACATTTGTATGGTCGCTTTGACACCAGCATACCCTCATAAAGATGGACTGGAAACTGTGGAATACGCGAAGAAAAAGCTATTTTGGTTGAAATTGTTGCACTATGTATTCGTTCTTGTTTAAGCCTATTTCATTTGGAAATTGATTTCGTTCGTTCTCTCTTTAATGTTTTATGTATTATTATTATTTTATTATTATTAATCAGCTCCATTAATAGGCATTATTACAAGTGTATTCGCTTTTGTCCACTCTGCTGTAGATTTACGTGACCCGTAGCTTTGTCAAAGTCTAACCTCACTTGCTCTTTTCAACCGTCTTTAAAAAGGAGGAGATTGTCAATTCGACGGGTATGTTTTTTTAATGTTTGTTACCTCATAACGATTGACTTGGTGAACCGATTTTGATGATTCTTTTTTATTTGAAAGGTGGTGCTTCCCGTGTTGTCCCGTTTCAATTTGTAGTAATGTGTAGAACAGAGATATAGACCACTATTCTGCCGAAACTGAACGCTGAACTATCTTATTTATAGCAACTTAGCAATATGTAATACTAGTTAATAAGTATATTAAAGTATGACTGCGTATAATACTTTCCATGCATTAAAACAGTTTATTATTCACAAAGACAATAAA
Organism: Carcina quercana; assembly: GCA_910589575.2. NCBI lineage: Eukaryota > Metazoa > Arthropoda > Insecta > Lepidoptera > Depressariidae > Carcina > Carcina quercana. Next base: position 4,467,039 of record OU342455.1, on the reverse strand, counting down.
AAGGTAAAATGAATTCATACGAAGAACTCATGCCTAAAATAAATTTCAGACAGCAATCCTGGGCCAAGCAAAAACATCTTTTTAGTGAAAATAAGGCCGTAGGATGAAAAACATGCTGATCAAGAAGCTCCTCAAACTCATGAGGTGCAGCTACATACATTACATCTCCCACCGATCCACGATACTCACCTTCCCTGCAAAAGTCTGGCGCAGAAAATGGCGTACGTACGTATAACAGCGACAACTCACACACACACACAGCGCGTGTGTACAAAAGTCAGCCGTTCGATGTGTGCCGATATCACGACATATGTTCGAAGTGTCCGACGTGTGCGTATAGTGTCGGGTATCGAATTTGTTATCACGACGAGTTAATCGCCACAATTCCTTCGAGTGGCACCTTATAGTTAGGTTAGGTTGTTCAATGGATGTGAATATTTAAATCGATAACTCCTTCTTTAAATATGGCGCGCTGTTGCTTGCCCTTTCACTCTTACATTTATTGTGGAAGTGTTACTGTATTGTGGAAATTAGGATCAAGTCAGAATTTCTCTCGGGTACTGAATTGGCCTTAAGTCTTTGATACCTGATTCCTGTATATGATTATCAGAAAGTCACCGTCTACCAAAGACACGTTTAAAAGAGACGCAGCTTCTTTCTTTGCACTACTTAAGTACTTTAGGAAGTCTGTACACTCTATCCATCAATATTTTAATGACATTTTTTTTATATCGTCAATACACGCACTTGATGTAATACTCACCAATGGTTACAGCAAAGTTAACGCTATTGTTGTTCAGGTGTAAGTTCTCCAATACTAAAAGTGATTGGTAATATAGTACCAAAATTGACAAAATCATTATTTTATTAAAATCCAAAAGCATACAATATTGTTGAGATACCAAACAAAAACAATTTCCATAAGGAATATACAAAGAGTACAACAAATGCGTAGTGCAATAATTTCAACCAGAACAGCTTTTTCTTCGCGTATTCCACAGTTTCCAGTCCATCTTTAATTACGTGTATTCTATTTCCTACTACAATCTTCATCATGTACTCTGTCCAGTCTATCGTCGCTACGTCAAAGTTGAATAATATCTGATCTTCTTTAGACATGGTGCTGTATAAAGCTACCGCATTGTCGTCCTTCAACTGCCAGGTGTTTGCCGCGAAATAGAAGCACACTTGACTTAGCTTTGCGAGTTGGCTGTAGATCTTAGAGATTCTGAAATTGAAATACACACTCAAATAATCATCATTTAGAACATGTGGATCTACTGAAAGTTGGTCTCGCTCTGCATCTTCAGAATGGGGTCAAATATTTTTGCAATTAGTGGATTTGATTTCTGTTGTGGTATCTTTCAAAAGAGCAGCGTTTAGGAAGTTACAGCATATCTTCTCATCGAAAATACCTCACTGTGTAAAGACAACAATCTTTAATCAATGCACGGTGCCAGTAGTTCATACGGAACCGAAGCGTGGTCCTTCACTGTGGGCCGAATAAACAAGCTCAAAATCACTCAGCGAGCAATGAAATGAATTTGGCGCGAAATGTCATGATAAAATCTGGAACGAGGACATCCGTTAGTGAGCTGAAGTGGCAATGGGCAGGACACATCGCTCCAGGAGCGGGAAACGGATGAGGAGTAAAAATTCTCGAGTGGCGACCACGCACCAGGATGCGTGTACCGGGTCGTCCCCCTACTAGATGGACTGATGATCTATTTAGTTTAGACTCGGGACCGGTCAATGTTGCATACAACGGAGGAGGCCTATGTCCAACAGTGGACGTTTGCTGGCTCATGATGATAATTATGTGGTACCTTTCCGGTACTCGGACATGATTCTTGGTAGCACTTGTCAATCAGCTGAAACGAATAAAAATAAAACTTACGATTGTGGTTTATTAAAGATCCAACAAATGGTGTCTATCAAATACCCTGGTATTGTGTGCAACAGGAAGAAAGCTAGGCGTTCGCAGCTCGTGTGAGATACACACACTTCAAGGTTAACGCAGTTTATTATACAAATACCGTCAAAATGAATAAATGTGAAAAATGTGCTAAAGTTATAACCAAGAAAAATCCAGGGCTTGAATGTAGCAGGTGTGAGAAAACCGTACACTGGAGTACTATCTGCTCTGGTCTCTCAAACAAGCAGCTGACTGCGATTCGTGTATCGGAGAACTTAGAGTGGACATGTAATGACTGCCAAAAATCTACATCCCGGCGCTCTTTCATCCTTCCTGGGGAAGACGAAGATTATGAAGACACAAGGGACGATAAAAACAAGGGGTCAGCTCCCATAGATGTAAAAAAGCTGCTCCAGGATATTTCGCATGAAGTTGACAAATGTGTAAATAGAGCAGTGAAAGACATACAGCAGTCTCTACAGTTCCAAGACGAAAGACTGGAGGAAGTTCTTGATACTATGGAAGCTACCAAACGCACACTAGAAGATCTGCAACGTAAAAACACAGATATAATAAATAAAAATAAAAACCTAGAAACCAGGGTAGGTGCTTTAGAGCAACGTCTGCAAGAGCTGGAACAGGAGAAACTATCCACCTACATCGAAATGGCAAACATTCCAACTATGCCAAATGAAAACATGAAATGTCTATCAGAAGTAATGGCAACCTTACTTGAACTTCCAAAAAACGAAATTGTAAGCGCCAGGAGAATTCCCAGCAAAACTCAAAAACCTGGCATCATTATGTTGCGCATGAAGGAAGAATCGGTACAAGAGCAGTGGGTGAACAAGGCCAAACAAACAAAATTACATGTATCCGATATTATCCCCCAGGCGCCACAGAATATTGCTGAACAACCAGTCTACATACGCGAAGCACTGACATCCTATAACAAACAACTACTATGGAATGCAAAACAAGAGCTACATGGACTGTTCCGATTCATATGGTGCAAAAAAGGTCAAGTTATGGTACGAAAACAAGAAAACGAAAAAGTAATCAAGATTAGGTCTCTAGAAGATATTAAAAAACTAACACAACAGTTGTAATCTGTGAGTAATCCTACATATTTGCTAACAAAATACTATAATAAACATGTCTGCATTCTCAAATAATACAAAGGAATTTTTTAACTGTACAGATTTAAACGACTTTCTAGAACAAATTCCTACCAGTAAGGTAAAACTACTGTGTCTACATTGCAATATACGGTCTATTATAAAAAACTTTAGTATGCTTGAACAATGTATAATTTCTTGTAAACAAAGTATAGATGTAATAATTTTAACAGAAGCTAACATTAGGGATTCACTCGTCAGTTTATATAACCTGGACGGCTACGATATGCACACGGAACTTCGTAAAAACCGAAAGGGAGGCGGAATAATAATGTACGTCAAAAAAAGTCATACAGTGTCGCGAATAAAAACAAAAACAACTCATTGCGAATCTATGATAACACATATCACTACTCCGACAAGGTATTCTGCGAATTTCTGTGCTGTCTATCGTCCTCCAAACAACTGTAAACACCTCTTCATAGACGAACTGTACCGTAACTTAAAAAAATTAGATAAAAACACAGATCTTTACTTATTAGGCGACACCAACATCAACATAAAAACTGATAATCCTGTAAAACATAAATATTCCGACATGCTGTATGAATGTGGTCTTGAGTGCGGGATATCTGATTACACACGAATAGAGACAATAAATAATAAAGTAAGCAAATCATGCATAGATCACATTTACGCGAGATCGCGCACTCAAGAAATATTCACGGCGGCACTCGGCACTGTACTGGCCGACCATCGCGCCGTCGCCTTAGCTTGCACAGGCACACAACGTATACAGGACGTTACAAAAACTAAAACATCTTATGACTACAAAAAACTTACTACACTTCTGGCCAATATAAACTGGACACCCATAGAAAATTTAAATTGCCCCCTTGAAATATATAATAGTATAAAGAATGAAATAATGCAATGTAAACATAAATCAAAAATCACAACAATTCAACGAAATTCAAAACGAAACAATAGTTGGGTGAGCTATAAAATTAAAAAAGCATGCGAGCTAAAGGACTTAAGCTTCATACAGTGGAAACAAGATTGCAATAATAAAATATTAAGACTACAATATACTAAACAACGAAATTTTGCAAATAAACTAATAGAAAAAACTAAAAACTACAATTTAAGAAAAGAAATTCATGAAAGTGCTCAAACCCCCAGACGTCTTTGGCAAATTTTGAATAAAATGATAGGAAGGGTTAAAATGACAATCGATACCGTAATTACAAAGGCATTTGAAAATATAAACACAAACACGAGTGACATTACCAATAATTTCGCAAAAACTTTTAATAAGAGCGTAAAAGATATAATCCCCACTTGCAACATTCCACTCTTAAATAAAACTGAATATAAAAATCCTGCCCCCGTATCAATATATTTCAAAAAAGCTGATCCACATAAAATTGAAAAAGTAATTAGATCGATAAAAGTGAACAAAGCACCAGGTATGGACATGATATGTGCAAAAGAAATCAAATCACTATCGCCAAAAATATACGCTGTTATTTCAAACTTAGTAAATGCAAGTATTAGCACTGGTAAATACCCAGAAGAACTTAAAACAGGAATAGTCAGACCCATACACAAAAAAGGTTCCTATAAAAACTATGAGAACTATAGACCAATAACAATACTACCAACTATAGACAAAATTATCGAAAAATATATATGCAAACAAATTTATACATTCTATGATAAAAACTCCATACTAACAAAAAGTCAGTATGGATTCCAGCCAAACAAAAGCACTACCCAACTATTATCACGATTCACCAACAGTATCTACAAACATCTTAATAATAAAGAGCATATCTTGGTAGTCTTCATAGACTTCAGTAAGGCATTCGATACTCTCCGTCATGACGTGTTGATTGATGCATTAAGTGACTGTGGGATAAGAGGCCCACTTCTGGAATGGTGTAAAAATTACGTAAATAAAAGGTCTTATTGCGTAAAGGTAGGTGAAGTGATGAGCGAAAGAGTATATGTGACAGAGGGAACGGCTCAGGGCTCAGTGCTTGGACCCCTACACTATCTGACATACGTCAACAACCTCACTAATATCATAAAGCAGACAGATATTTATTTATTCGCGGATGACACATGTCTAATAGCAGCCGATCAAGACATCAACAAAGCCATGCAGAGACTCCAACACGACTTCACTGTCCTTAGTAAATGGTCGCACGATGTTGGTCTGGTCCTAAACGCCAGTAAAACGAAGCTTATGTACATAAGCTCGAGCCAGAACCGAATAGGCCAAGTTCCACACCTAACAGCACACGAACATGGTTGTCTCCATAACCCAGGCCCAGTAAGAGCCTGTAATTGTCCACCCATTGAAGTAGTTGAAGCCCATACGTACCTTGGTATGGTTATTGACGACCGTATGAGCTGGAAGCCTCACATTAATAAAGTATGTGACAAACTGAGAGCGCTTCTGGCTAAATTCTCATTAACCAAAACCAAGGTACCGTATACTATACGACTACTCATGTATAAATCACTGGGTGAGTCAATCATATCGTACGGACTAAGTAGCTATGGACGCACTTATAAAACCCATATTGACCAAATCCAAAAAATTCAAGCTAGAATCATAAAAACAATAGTGCCATATAAAATAAAAGAAGAACTCAAGACAAACTATGCCGGACTGTTTTCGTATTGCAAAGTAATGAACATTCACAATAATATTAAATTTGTATTACTAGCGGAAAATATCCTAAACAAAGATCTCCAGATACCTATAAATCATTGCCATTCAACAAGAAGTAAAATCAAAAAAATACTGCAGATACCAACATTTAACAATAATTATGGGAAAAGAACCTTAGAATATATTATACCCAGCCTATTAAATGAACTTCCACTAAACCTAAGAGAGCAAATTAATACAAAAACTTATAAATCTATTCTAAAAAAACATTTCACACAAAACTTCTAAAAAACAAACAAACAAAAATGACCATCCTGTACACAGCACAGACACACACACACGTACACTCTACACCCACTACACACACCAGTCACACTCGGCGAACAATGCAGTGTTTTGGTATTGTGGGATGAGGGTATTTGTTAAAATACCCTCATCTTACAATGCTAAAGCACTGCATTGGAATGCGATGGAATGTGATTATTGTAAAATAAAATAGACGAGTCACATGGTGTACAGACAAACCTTTTCTAGGATTAAGTACACTGTAAGCAAATTTTGTAAAAATGTATGTTTAATTAATAAAATAAATAAATAAATAGGCGATACAACAGAGGATTTTGTATGACAAGCAGGAACGGGTACCAGATCATCTTCGATGTCGGAAAGTGTGGTCTCAAGTTTTCTTCAGTAATTTGCCACATTTGCCCTGAAAACAGAAGTCAAATTAAGTTAGTTAAGCTTGTAGTAATTCGGAATAAATAAATATCCCCATCACAAAAACAAAGCTAGTCATACGGTGTAAGACTAAGCAGGTAGATATATCATGAAATTAGATTTTATACTCTATTCAGGTCACATTCGTTTAGCCACATGTTTATCCTCTGTTCTTCAAGCGACATTTAAAGATAAAAGACTTTTTTGTCGTAAGACACTGAGGTATTTGTGACAAAAAATATGCCGTAAGTTTCCGATCGTAGCCCAGCCGAGTTGGATTCTTCGGTTGACCTCTTAGTCGAAGTTAGTACCTAGTTGAACGATCTGTGTTAACTAACTATTCGTCTACAACTTTGATAGTAGTGTTCTCAACTACAAAGTTCTAGGTTCATTTTAAGACCTATATGTAAGGAAATTTTGTTGAGGTTTCTGAGCAATACCATAAATATATATTGTCTTCAAAATTAAAAACATAGTATTATTTATGTATTAACATTTCACTTTAAGTTTGTAACCACAGAACAGCTGTCCGACCAGCCATTCATTGATTCATTCTTGACAAACTTCGCTTTTCATATTTAGAAGATTTTTTGGGTTACTATAATACTTCCTGAATGTGCGGATCGTGTTACCTGAGTGCGAGGAGTCGCGGGAATAACATGGGGTTGAGAAGTAGCCATAAAAAGACCAGAATGGAGAAGATTGGAGGTCTTTGCCACCTGCCTTGCCTTGGAAAACGGACACACAAAAATGGAACAAAAGAAACTAATACTATAAGACTAACAACAAAATATAGCCGTGTCCGAATGAAGGCTTATAAAAAAGCAGCCAAGTGTGTGTCGGGCCACGCGCAGTGTTGGGTTCCGTAGTTGGGCCCACACAGGACGAAGTAATGTAATATTTAACGGAATTTGTACAAAATTTTCATTAGTTTTTTATAATTTGGTCGACTATTACTCTTTAAACTGTAAAGGCATCTAGATCGTGATAGTTTTCCTTTTAACTTCAGAATACATATTACTACTATGAATTTTTCATATTTTTAAAAGCAATAGTTTAGAAGAGGAGGCACCCCAACTTTGACAAAAATTATCACGTTAAAGCTTAATGTTTCGCAAACGGATACCTAAATGAAAAAGTGGTGTTCCCAGGCTCTTATTGTTTTTAAAAAACTTATTCAAAGATGCCCCACACAATGGGGTAGACGCGAAAAAATATTTTATCCCCGAGTTACGTGTATGTATCACGTTAATTCTGTTTTTCAGTATTTGTTGTTATAGCGGCAACAGAAATACATCATCTGTGAAAATTTCAACTGTCTATCACGGTTCATGAGATACAGCCTGGTGACAGACAGACGGACGGACGGACGGATAGCGGAATCTTATTAATAGGGTCCCGTTTTACCCTTTGGGTAAAAAAAGGGTGAGGAGACTGTATTTTTATTGTTAATCAATAAAATATCCGAATTTTTTTACTATGATTGATATAATGACATATGAAGATGACATTACACAACCTAACTACTTCATACTTGCCCCAAGTGATGTAGTTTCTGCAGTTAGATATGGTGTATATTTTTGGCTCGTCTCCGAGTGTTTTCTCTGACGTCACTAGCCCAGCAACTAAAGTCGCGTTGTTGACGAAGTCTACCGGCACTATGTAGTTACTGTTGTCCCTGTCAGCGTTCACAACCCTGATGACACCAACAGCTGTTCCTATCCATAACTGAAATTTTTACATATGTTCTACATGCTTTAATAAAATACGTTCGCTTGAACGTAATTAACTATCTGGCTTTGTATGTAATCAAATCTAGCAAGTCAATTTTAATCTACTTCTAGGGAACATACGCATACTACGTGATGAATTTTTTATACATTTTGAACACCCTCCCTCCCGGCAGTGACCACCTGTAGTAGATGCAAAGACATCCCCCTCTCTCTCTAGTTTTCAGGTGGTATTTTAAAAATATAGGTTTTAATCAATTTTTCCAAACAGAATGTTTCCGGTCCAAGTGTTTGGAAGACATTAAACCGTTTGAGAGTGGGAGTCGGGCGAACGAAAGCCAACATGGAGAAATGGGGGTTTCTGCCTGTGGGAACTAGCGCGAGCTGTGTCTGCGGCCAGAGGCAGACAACCGCACATCTCCTGCAGTGTTCGCTGTGTCCAGCTCCATGCAGCCAAAAAGACCTGGCACTGGCTACTCCCCGAGGTATAAAGGTCGCAAGGCACTATGTAGGTAGAATTTGACAAGACCAATTAAGGGTTGCCGATCACCTTTACACGAAAGAAGAAGAAGGTCCAAGTGTTTGTGCTAGCTATAAGAAAGCTTTGAAGGAGTGAGCAGACAAATTTGAACTATTACAATAAAAAACGCCCAACCGATTTTTACTACAAATGTGCGCCAACGTTGCGCGCATATCATTTGAATACAGCTCGAAAAAGTGCAAGTTTTCTCTAGAGGCCAAGACCCCACCCCCGCCCCTGTGGTGCGTGGTGTTTTGGAGAATCCTTGGAGGTCTGACTATGGATCCACTTGAATACGGAGGGAGTTAGGCATGTTATGCTTACACCATTGGGACCATATACAGCGGTTTCGTCTATCCATCCTGGCACTGGCTCCATATAAGCCGATGATACTGGAAGAAAAACATTTCATTTTTATCATTAACACACATTTTGAGCCACAAGAATCACAAGATTCCTAAAATGCAATGCATGGAACAGGGTTGACCCGAGGTTTCCAACAGGTTACGTTTCTGTGCTCATCAGTAGAGAAATTCCGCGCATAGCTCGTTCCATTGCTCGCTGAGTGACTTTGAGCTTGTTTATTCGTCCCACAGTAAAGGACCACGTTTCGGTTCCGTGTGTCATCGCTGGAAACACGCACTGATTAAAGACTTTTGTCTTTAGACGCTGAGGTATTTTGTACGAGAAGATATGCCGTAAATTCCCGAACGCTGCCCAGCCGAGTTGGATTCTTCGGTTGACCTCTTTGTCGAAGTTGGACCTACCTAGTTGAACGATCTGTCCCAGGTATACATTCTACCTTTAGATGCATGCAAATATTTCAAACTGTTAAATATTTTAACAACATGGTTTGAATTAGGAAGTTTAATCTTGCAGCAAAATCATCAATCTCGGTATTTTGAGATCTCGGAATATCGAGACTGCACTCCCTAGTTTGAATTTATGGGACTATTTTGAAAACTATCACTACCATGCTGACCTTCGCATTGTGAGCATTTAGCTATTAGGCCACGAATACCACATTAATTAATTTATTTGTTTTGCATCATTTCTAAATGTATTTAAAACTTCAAGGCTATTGCAATATAAAAGTAAAGTATATCGTACTCAGACTGGGTCTGACCACGCAGCACCTGATGTCTGTAGTCAGTCTGACGAGCTCTTCAGCAACTGCCTTCGTATATGTGTACGTGTTGGGCCAATCTTTGATCAATCTGAAACACACAGTAAAGGTAATTTAAGACACGAAATTAAACCCTCTGTGTGTAAGCCTTTCAACAAATCTTCGCAAGAAATCATCTTTGTATAGTTTCCAACAAATGTTTCCAAACTTTTGTATGTAAGGGAAACCGTTCAAAGATATTCGTTTTTTATACTCCTACCTCTATCGCCTTATATATGCCGAATTCCGGGAACATGTGATTCTTCCGCGACTGTGCTGTCAACCACATCCATCTCTTCTCTATACATGCATCATTCAGATCTCGCATTTATCCGATTTCTAAGCCAAGCGTCTAATGTAACACTCTGCTTTCTCATGTCACTTCTTTACGGATGTTCTTAAAATTCACACGTTTTTTATTTTACTATTATTTGAGACAAGGGGGGTGGTCCACCGGGCCCAATCACTCACTGCGACCTTGATAGATATATTGTGACCCATATGTAAGTAAAGCACTTCCCCGAGGCCCACTCCGGTCATATATCGCACGATATCTCCAGGGGTGGTATCATCTGGTGTGACGATATACCCTAGGTACTTTTGTCTGCTGTGATGGAGTGCATCGCAGTGACAGAGGATATGGATGGGTGTCTCCTCTTTACTGAATCTGCAAATCTTATCGTCTCCTAGACGCTAGTGCTTGTTAAGTTTGCAGTGCCCTGTTAGGGTTCGTGTAGAATCCTTAAAGTATTTATGTCTAAGGAAAGTGCTTGCAAACTTTGCATTATTAAATTGTCATTATGAGAGTTCCTGTTGAAATTAATTTGTGCTTTAGAAGAACAAACTTAGGCTTGCTTGGGAATTGTCAATGACTATCAACTACTATCTTGAATAACAACAACTAACTTGACGTCTTGTCAAGTCATCGCCTAACACTAACACATGCTCCTAGCTAACACTGACGCTATGATGTAGATCACAGATCACTATATAAACTTGGTCTTGATCAATTGCCTCGGCTAGCCTGATATTTCATACTCTTGTATTAGAAGAGGTCAGTTTATCACACCTGTCATCATTTTCAGCGAGTTAGCTTAACTGTGGCAACGTCCATTTGTAGATTTGTGTACCTGTATTTGATTAAGAACTCACTGCTGTGTGATTCCTTCCAGCGTGTCGTTGTCTGTATTCTCCGCGAGTTCTACTAGCGTGTGTGGAGGAAGTGGACTCTTGTAGAACTTCTCCAATACTTCATCGTTGATTCTACTTTTGGTTGCGTGCGACAGCGCAGTGGATATGTACACGAACGATCTGATGACAAATAGATGGTTTTTCTAAGTAACTTTATGTATCGTATGATTGTACATTTGTGCGGTAGAGAGGTTCTTGGTGGTCTGAAGGGAAGGAATTGAGGTTGAGGTTTCTCACCCCGCTCTGGGATGTACGTGTCTGAACGTATCTCCCTGAACACTCGTCGTGGCAATGCTGCCAGCGTCATGGGCTAGCTTGTTATTGCTATGCTTGTTGAGGATCTCTGATTACTGCAGCAGGTAAAACCTGTGTCGCAATAACCAGTGATTCCACTGAGACTTAATACAAACAAAAAAAATCATTTTATACATATATATGTGCTACAATTACATGTTACTATGCTTCGTACGGAGGGAGAGTTGTTGATTGGTGTTATGTGTAAATAAACGTATGTTCTTTTACAGAGCTCTGAAACTCTCCAAGAAGACAAAAAAGCTGTGTAGTGCTCTACACTTCTTTGCAAGCAATAACTGGCACCTGAAAGATGACAACGTCGTAGCTTTACAAGACAATATGTCGCCCGCTGATCGAATTTTATACAACTTTGACACATCAAAAATAAACTGGAGCGAATATTTGCTTTTATGTACCGTTGGTTCCAGAAAATACATTGTAAAAGATGGTCTTAAACACACCGGCTACGCTCGAAAGAAAATTGTTTGGTTGCGAATTCTTCATTACATTTTTTCTGTGTTCTACGTCTACGGCTGGTGGAAAGTATTAGGTTTCATTATTTCGATTCCTTACTCTGCTTGGTTTTGATGTGGGGAAACTATAATAAGCTGTATAATACTCTTTCTTATGTTGTTATGATATTTATAAGGGCAACATTACAATGTCTCAAATTATATTAAATTCTGTGTTGCAGATGCTTTTACTTTATTTGTGTTTGTATGTTTTCCTCTAAAGGTCGCATTTTTCAACTGATCTAGACGAAACTTGGTATATAGCGAAAAGGAATGGTTAGTCTTTGAGGTTTTTTGGTTAGAGGGGTACTTCGTCCTAAAAGTGGGGTACTGGATATCTCTATATGATATCCTATTTCCGGTTTCGATTATTGAAACCCACAAAGTCCAGTTTATGTATATATGTTCATCCGTTTGAGAGCTACGATGCCACAGACAGACAGACATTGACGTCAAACTTATAACACTCCTGTTTTTGCGTCGGGGGTTAAAAACGGCCTTGGCCTAAGCTACTGTTAGAATTATCAAAAAGTAGTGTAAAACGTGAACTTTCAAACGGGAGAGTGACATAAGCAGCAATGAAAAATGGAGACTGTTTCGGGACAGCATTCAAAATGTAGGAAAGAAATATATTCTAAGGGTGTCGCGTCATATTTCATTGAAATATTAAGTCTAATTGAATAGCAATTAACGTTGTAGATGCTAGTTATTGTCACTATCATGTCAATTCGTAGCACTAGGATCAGTCATGATCAGATAGGATGAAGTCATGAATTAAACAAACCCTAGAAGCTAGTTCAACTTGATCAAAGAGACGGCACGTGCATTTCTAGTACTGCATGTACTGCATTTTACCCCTTACAGGATTATGGACAACTGGCAGCCTCATTATACCTTTTTTTGATAAATATTGTCTTTTGATATATATATATATATATATATATACATCCTGCAACCTTTTTGGCGTCATGCACGTGGTGCATCATTACGACGTCCCCCAGTTCCCTTCACTTTATTTAACATGTCTTAATGAATATTGCTTAGTTTTTTGATTTCAAGCCCTTTGGGATACGTCGGTTCCCGATAAAAAAAAAATTGCGATATTCGTCTTTCAGTCATGCCCAAACATTTTTGAACCCCCAACCATGGTGATACATTTTAGCCATCCTAGATATATTGATCATAATTTACCTATGGCATCGATTATTTAGCGTCCTCACAGGATGGACTGTATTTGGGAGTGCGACGTTGCCAGCTTTGGGTTTATTGTCTCTTTCTTTTCCTATCGCTTTTCTGTACTAAACAGTTTCAACGTTTATTTTGTTCCAATATTCGCAAGGTTTATACATATACGGATGCCCAATATGTTATAATGTGTAAATACAAAGCTTTCTCACGGAGGATCAGCGAAAAACTTGAGCGGATTCAAAATTTCTATATTAGATTCATATTTGGTTTGCGCAAATATAATCGTGTCTCTCATTTTCGCTCTTAGCTCAAAGGGCTGCCCATAAAACTTCGCCGGAATAATTATGTCCTCTCTATTATATTACTTTGTTGTTGTATTTGTCATCTCCTGTGTTTTTTTCCTGTATGTCATAAAAAATCTACCTACCAAATTTCATATTTACATTAATAAAATGATAGTATTTATAATAAAATGAATTAACTGGGAACAGTGCTTTCATCTTACAGTTGGTAGCTTGCAGCCACATAGTACCACCTCAAATAGTACCGTATGCCTCAAGATCACCATCGATCGGCTATTGGGCGTCCGTGTACAGCTATTGGGCATCCGTATATGGCTATTTGGCGTCTTTACAAAGTACAAAGCTTGACGCCGGTTTGTTAACACCAAATAATAAAAACTACCGATCACAGATAACAGAAGACTTAACAGTACAGATACCTATATATCATCACGATTGATATAGACGTTGTAGAAACTTCCACCCCTTTTTACCCCCTTAGAGAATGATTTCGTGGATGAAAACTATCCTTTGTCATACTATCTTCATACCAAATTTAATTTAAATCGGTTTAGCGGATATAGATTCCCTATACAAACTTCTACTCTCCTTTTTTATCCCTTTAAGAGATGATTTGGGGACAAAAGTATCCTCTGTTCTTCTCCGGGTCTGATACTATCTCCATACTAAATTGAATCTAAATCGGTTCAGCAGTTTAAGCGTGAAAAGATAACAGACAGACGGACATACTTTGTATTATTAGTATTAATTATTATCTATTTATGAATAAATTATTTAAATAAAATAACTTATTTCCTGTAGCTCTATGTTAGTATTTATCAATCTATATTTTACTGATATAGGGTAACTATTCTAGGTAAGCAAACAAAAACAAAGACATGTAAATGTAATCACTTTTATTTTCATAGTTCTCAACCATACAAAGTACTTAAATAGGTTACCATAATTTAAAAACTTCTTAAACTTTCAACAAACTTTCGTTAAAAATTTGACTTTGCCAACTTCGTTATACATTTTTAACAAAAAATAGTTTCACAATGGGTATAATCTACTCTAACTAATCAACATCATAATTACCTTCAATAAAATCACCTTAGATGACTGGCACACAGACGAGATAGTTTGACATTGCTTATTTTTAGAAGTAGTTCTTTTTAGTAGTACAATCAATAACACAACAGTAAAATTACTCCTATGGCACAAGAAATTTTGGTATTAATACTAAAATATCTGACATTAGCTAAGCTACTATAATTAATAACATAATAACGTTATTACGAGATCATCCCAGACTTTAGTTGCTGATCTAACATCACAAAAATTATGATAGATACCTAATAAAAAAACTTTATACAACGTGTTTTTTTTTATATCAAATTGCATATAAATTATTTGTCAAATCAAAAGTTACTTTTTTTTCTTTTCCATGTCAAAACGTAGTTTTGTCGAATGAATTTGTTAAGAAAAATAAAATAAAAACTTTTGATTTGACAAATATGAATATGCCACATGAATCTTTTACATGGTCTGATCAAAACCTTAGTCGTGGGATATCAAAAAAACAAGTTGTATAACTTTGGAACTTAGTTCCTTAAACTTTGCTTATAATACAAGAACAGCTCAGACTTTGGCGTGCTTTAGCAATTACTATATATGTTAGCAATTACTATATATTATGAATGTTATAGTATTGATTAATAAAATTATTGATCAAAATATTTACATACAATGTTAGGCAAGATATATTTGAGTACGTACTTACCTAGTTATTAATACTTTCTTAATAAATTTAATTTAAATATTAGAAACCAATCTTTGAACTTTTCATATAAGTAGGTACTTAAAAAAGAAACGCTTATAACCTAGTATAAAAACTTCGCATCAGGTGGTGTAGTAACACGCGTTGCTAACCTACATACGTAAGTTTATTAAATGTTTTTCTTTATAATGTCTTACAGACATACAGTCCTTCTTTTACTACCCTTATCTATTTATGTAGGTACCTACCTACATAACTTACTTAAACACTAGATAAATACTTAAGAACAGTCGCTTCGTACTTAGGTTGAGTGGTTTGATCCGTCGTCACGATAACTTTTTTTAAATTATCACTGGCTGCGCCTGTCTTCAGTATTTCCACTAACAACAGCTGGCGCCAACGTTTGACTGAAGATTGAAAAGATCGATGTAAGCAGCTTGCCAATAGACCAATCAGACAGGCCACTGATTGGTATATTGGCAAGCCGGTACTGCAATCTTCAATCTCCGGTCACATATTGGCACCAGCTGTACTCTTTCTTAACCACTCAAATTAATTACCTACGTATTCAACAAAGAAAAAAGTTTAAATTTTAAAAAAGAAATCTTTTATGGTATAAGCTAACCGAAATTATTCCGGACAGTTATTTACTGCAGAATCAAAGTTGAGTCATTACAGGGTTATTTTTGAAACACTTATAACCTCGCAGGAGTAGATTACTAACGTTATAAACAGTAAAATTTGTTCTACGACTTTTGAGAAATTGTTAGATTTTGAATTCATACAACAAAAAAATATATTTTCAGTCACTACTCGAATGTTCGTATCTATTCGCGCACCGTTCGCCCGCTCGCCGTCTTGCGCCCGCCTTCGCGCGCTTTGCCATAAAGACTTATAAAGTGTAGGTGAGTGCAATAAAAGTTAAAAAAATAATATTTAGATAATGTATTGAGTCGTAGAACAAAAGTTGTTGTTAATAATGTTAGTAATCTACTCCTGTGAGGTTATTAGTGTTTTAAAAATAACTCGGTATATCAATGAAAGTATCATAATCAAACATTTTCCTTAAAAAGTCTCCAATCGTCACTTCAACTTTTTGAATAAATATTTTGTATATATACTTTAATTTTAAGCCAGTCTTTGTTATGAAAAAGTGTAGGATATTTATTTTTTAATTCGTCACATTCAGCTCGTTTGGGGGGTTTTTTATACTTAATGTGGTCTTTAAAATATTTTGTTACGACATTTTTTTGTTCAGTTGTCCAAGGAACAAGTGTTCTCTTTTTTTTTGCAGATGTCTTGTGGCTTATTTCTTGGGAAGGGGCAGCAACTGGCTCGTCTCTACTCAAACTAATATGTTGCGATGGACCTGCTTCTTCCAATTCAAAATCAACAACTTCCTGATTATCTATCTCGTTTCCTGTGATTTCTTCATCTAAGTTTAATTCAATCTCATCTAAAGCTTTTCCTTGATATTCATCCGCTTTCCCGTCTTCCATCAATAGTAATAGTTTAGAAATTTTAGCAGTCTGATATACGTCACTAGGTAGCCTGTAATTATTTCTATGTACACTCAGGGTGTGACCCATAAAAGTAGCTAGTTGTTCGAGCTCTGATTCAGTCATTGAAAATAACTGGGTCATTGTTGCTAAATGTTTTCTCAGACGCGTGGATGTTAAAGCCTTATAATTTTTAGCACCGCTTGCTTTTGCATATTTTTCTAAAATTTTGTACCCACAAACAGTTGATCCACCTGCCTTTACAAATAACAAATTATTGTCATCTGCAACATACATGTGTCTGTCTGATAATATTTTTTTTAAATCTTCTTGTACTTCAGTACTAAACAGTACTGGCACCCCTCTCCCTCTTTTACCACGGATCACTATTCTTTTTAATTTACTTATTAATATTTTTTCAGTCGAAGTAAGAACTTTGTCAAATTCTTCATATTTATTGCTGTCGTTGCCATGATCATTGTAATCACTTAATTTTAATCGTTGTAATTCGCCGGGCCGACGCCTATTCAATAGAAGAACGCGACAATATGTAGATTCCACCAAGTTATTGAAAGCTTCAACGTTCGTTTTTCCTTCGGATTGTGTTAAACTATCGGATGACTGTTTTGACATGCCACAAAGATAATCTTTGAATAATTTTAAATCAGCAGCAAGTGGCACTATAGTGGTTTTATTCCACTTCTTCACATTAAGGTCATCAGCAGCTTGGCTAGAAATATCAAACTTCCAATTCTCCTCAATTAATTTTGATAGTGTTTTTAAATCTGCTTGAACAGAAGCCGTTTGAACAGAGGCTTCTCTTTTACAACTTTGCAATAAAGCTATACTACAACATTGTTTTATTGATGTAGCAATGTTCATGGCATATGTCGGTGCATCAAATGTTTGTGATGCGTCATTATACCGGGCTACGATTTTGGTTGCCTGTACTAAAGTGTCATAGTATTGTGGTTTTAATACTTGTTCAAGACTATTAATATCCGGGTTCAGTTTAGTTACTTCCACAAGCAATTTCGCTAACTCCCTCATCTTACGTGAGACCACAGTTGCAAAATGTTCCTCGCGATGTGTTCTCAAATACTGTGCTCCAAACATACAAATCAATTTATCTTTTTTAGCTACTAATGATATTTTGTCTGGTTTCATACGAGGAAACACGTTTTTCATTAGATTGTTGTCGACTTTAACGTAACGTACAAGAAAATTTTGTGCATCAGCTTGTGCTTTGTTTGTAGAAGCAGCATTATCACATTTTTTTACATGTCTCCACAGTTGTTTCCTTGAATAAAAACCAAGACATTTAGAGCAAGGTAAATAGTCAGTCTTTTCAGAAAACCTACACTTCTTCACAGGTTTGAATGCAGTTTGCGAATTACTCACATAATTACCCTTTTTTCTTAAAGCGCTAAAAACTTGTTTACGTTTAAGACTATTTTTGGGATGTGCTAATGCTGATTGTACTTCAGGTTCAGCTGAGTGGTTTCGAACCATATGTCGTGAAAAATTCAAAATGAAATCTTCACAGTAGTAACAAAAATCTCTTTCTCTAATGCGTTTACCTTTCAAATTACTCTCTGATGTTTTTTGATTATTCGGCACTTCTGTATCTATATTTTCTTTGTTTGTTTCGTGATTATTTTCCGAATCTTCCCCTAAGCAATCTTCTTTCGACGAAACTTTTTCTTTTTCTGTTGGATTTATATCATCGCAATGGCTTGAAGCAGCCTGAAATAATATAAGTTTATCGTATAAAGAGCTTACGAGCTAATGTATTACCGACAGCGTGTATGCAAAATTCTATAATGATCAGTTTTGTAGTCAAAGCATGAAAGTAACAAACAAACAAATAAAATCGCTGTCACACCATATAAACTGTTTAATGAAAATTATAGCATTAAAATTAAAACAGTGTTATTTCTCTTAATGATCATAAATGTCTTTGCCAACTTTGTAGGTATGTGTACCAATTTTCTACTGACCTTATGTGATCCATCTAAACATTCGGTTTCCATTAATATTTCTTGATCAGATTCTGACGTGGATTCATAAGATGATGGTTCATAATTCATATCATTTGAAGATTCAGAAAAGTCAGACTCATTGTCAAAGCATGGTACCGACTGGTCTTGATTTCGGTCATCTGATATTACGCATGGGATTTCTACCGGAGGTTTTTCGATATCGTCTACATCTGAGACGTAAGTAGGTTTATTTAAAATTGTATTATCAGCAAGATCAAGCTGTCTTATAGGGCTTAAGATAGACGATTCAATTGCTTTTAGAGGAGGTTCGATATTATCAGTACTTAACAGGCAGGTGTAATTTTTCTCTATATTTTTAGGATCAAGGGGTCTAGCGTAGTTCAAGATAGTAGGAGGATCAACTGTTATTGACGGAGGCTCGACATTATCACTACTTAAAAGGCAGGTGGAATTTTCCTCTACAGTTTCAGACTCAGGGAAGCTAGTGTGGTTTGAGATAGCAGGAAGATCAACTGCTACTGGCGGAGCCACATCAGAAACAACTGCACTTGAGACGTAAGCAGGGTTATCTGAGATTTTATTTCCATAATCCAGAAGGAAATTATTCACAAAGGATTCAGATAATATATCAGATGATTTGCAAAAACTATGCATCTGAGAATCAGGTATGTCACTGAAAGACACATCAAAAGAACTATTATGACCTGCTTCACTAAAGGGAACACTTTCTTGATTCTGAGTAGAAAGAGACGCGTAGGAATCTGATATATGAGTAACATTTGAAGATATGGAAGGATCAACAGTGTTTTCTATCTTCTGATTTAAAATAGACGCATTAAAGTCCGAGATATTGGTAACATTTGGAAGAATGAAAGAGCAATGAGTGGAACTTGGAGGCTCGTCCACGTGAGCACTGACTGGGACAGATGTTAACAAAGTATTATTTTTGTCACTTATATCTTGATCGATTGCTTGAACAGGGTTTGCATCAACTCTACTTGTTTTCTTTTTGCGTCCTCTATTTGTTTTTCTGGTACCGTTTCCTCTTTTTTGATCTGCAAAATAATAAAAATGATAATATTTTTAATTCAGACCAAAATTAATCCATAGTAGTGTAAGTAACAAAAAAACTTATACACACTAGTGTTAGTAAACATTAACGTGCGGACAAAGTTTTTCTAAACCGGTGAGTTTTAGTTCTACTATACTGTTTTCAGAATGCTGTTGTGACTATCTCTCATCCTTCTCAGCAGCGAAATAATGCAAATTATTAATGATTTAGTCAAGTATCATATGATTTTTTGTGCGGAAAACTATTTTCAATGAAAAATCCTAGATAAAATAAAAATTCTAAATTTGAACTATGATGTTGATGATACCTACTTAATAAATGATTCACTCTTACAACTGTTAATGCGTAGATAAGTGCTTTAGATTAAACAGTTAAAAATATTTTATTGTTACCTATGGGAGAGAACGTATAATTTATGTATCCATTATATGTTATGCTGAGTTAGCTATTGGTTTGTTGCAGCTCGCTAACCGTGAAGGAAAACATCGTGAGGAAACCGGGGTGCTCGGGGTGTGTTCGCATATCTCAGTGCCTGAAACTCGAGCCATGTTAGAGGCCTTAAAAGGCGGCTCAAATAATTCTGACACTAGATGGTTCGTTCCATCACACGATAAGAAGAAGCTGTTGGTTTTCCAATAAACAAAAAAAAGTAAAACAAAAAATTTTTTTTTTTACAAAAAGTCTTTATCTCTTTGTTCTTCACTGCCTTCGATATTCATTAAGACATGTTAAATAAAGTGAGGGGAACTGGGGGACGTCGTAATGATGCACCACGTGCATGACGCCAAAAATATTGTAGGATGTATATAATATATACAGACGCCGAATTAACGCATAAATCTGCGAAATACCATCTTAATATAGGTAGAGTAGCATATTTATTCGCATTATTATTACAAAATTAATAATGTGTTCGAAGAGTAGTCTTAGGATTTGTGTCTTTATGTTTTTTACAATTTACCTCAGCATAAGCTAAACGAATAGGTGTGAAGTGTTGTATGGCAGTCGTTTACTCCTTTGATTAACATACAAATAGGTAGACTAGGTACAAGAGCGTCGGTGGCTCAGTGGCTAGGGCGGTTGTCTCTCATCCGGGAGGCGCCGGTTCGAGCCCCACCACGTACCAATGTGTTTTCGATTTTCGAATTCATATGTACGTTTATTCGACGCTCTTACGGTGAAGGAAAACATCGTGAGAAAACCTGCATACCACTGCGAAGAAATTCAAAGTTTGTGTGTGAAGTTGACCAACCCGCACTGGGCCAGCGTGGTCGACTATGGCCTATTCACCCTAGTTCAGGGTAGGCTCGAGCCCCTCGGTTGGGGGCATATATGGGCTGATAACGAGGTAGACTATTTTTATCCCGACGTATGTAAGTGAACAGCAATCTTAACCGATTTCCACGCAGATGATATCTTTATATGTAGGCACCTATTACACTTAAATGTACTTTGAAAATATTAATGTAGTAGGTACAAACCTTTCTTAATTTAATTATTTAATTCAGCACATATTATACACTCATCAGTTGGGTAGTGATCGTACAATAAATAGTTACAAATATGACAGAAAGAGACACTATTCTCTAGCCACCAAATGATGTTTAATTTGTTGTTCATGTCGACAATTATATGTTTAGGTTTCCCAAAAGAACTTGAATACACTCCACAAATTAAACACTTATTCCGCAGTATGAAATGAGTCGAAGGCCACGGCCACTTTAATTCCTTTTTTAAAATATATTTTAAGTAATTTTTGTTCAAAAATCTGTCTATATCAGCAAAGATGACCATTTTGTAAGAGAAATCTAATAATTTAATTAGGTAGGTACGTTGTAAGAAAATTGTATTGTTTAAGGTGTGAGTAGATACAGACACAAGAACAGCATAGATCGAACTGACGTTCTGTAAGACGATTAATAGAAAAACACTAGTCTCCACTCATAAAAATATTTAAACGCTTGATTAGTTAAATAGTGTTTTGTCTCATTTTGACATTTGCGAAACATTTGGTGTGAGAAAGTGACAATTTAACTAATCAAATGTTTATAAATAAGGGGTCATACATATACCGATCCTCAAACTTAGATACAGAAAATAAAACTTACCTGTAGTGAAGCCTGTAGCCAAAGTATTCTCTTCGACTAATTTTAAAATTTTTCTACCACGAAATCCTTTTGAATTCATCTTCAAGCAACATTCAATAAGTTCCAATAACTGCACGTGAGTTTATTTGCACACACTGATGTAAACAAACAATAATCAAGCGCCGAATATTATGCAACGCGTACGTGACCGAAGACGATATATATTGTTTTGATTGCGGTAAGTAGTTAGTAGATTGTGTAACAGATTTACTGAGCGAGATGGCAACGTCGCAATTGTGGACGCCAAATACGCGAATCCGTAGTCGGGAATTCCCCTAGATATACAGTGTGGATATACGCGCTGCAGCAGCGCCTCACCTGCGCGGTGATTTCTTCGGGAACTTTTCAATATTTTATTACAACCATTTAAAGCGACTTTTAGCTTCCGTCGATTTTTGTACTACGGCTAGCTAGGATCAATAGGACCTAAGTGCCACCGGCTAACAAAGTAGCGTCCGGTATGCGGACGCCAAAAGCAGGTGGACGCCAGTTTAAATGCACTTTCGCCTTCAGTGGACGGCCAATTGTTTGCGGGATATATATATATATATATATATATATATATATATATATACGTGTTGCCAGTAATGACATACGCAACCTAAACGTGGTCTTTTACTGTGGGCCGAATAAACAAGCTCAAAGTCACTCAGCGAGCAATGGAACGAGCTATGCTCGGAATTTCTCTACGTGATAAGGTCCGGAATGAGGAAATCCGTAGACGAACGAGGGTCACCGACATAGCTCGACGAGTCAGTGAGCTGAAGTGGCAATGGGCAGGCCACATCGCTCGAAGAACCGATAACCGGTGGGGAGTAAAGGTTCTCGAGTGGCGACCACGTACCGGGAAACGTCTACCAGGCCGTCCCCTTACTAGATGGACCGACGACCTGGTTAGAGTCGCGGGGAGTCGCTGGATGCAGGTGGCTCGGGACCGGTCGATGTGGCGTACCATGAGGGAGGCCTATGTCCAGCAGTGGACGTTTCCCGGCTGGTGATGATGATGATGATGATATATATATATATATATATATATATATATATATATATATATTGTAATCTTGAAGCCTTTACTCCAAACTGACATTAAACACCAATCAAAAAAAGTATATAAGGGCTGCTAGTTCTCCACAAGGATTATTACCCAAAACTGCTTATAAATGTCATTCTGAGTTTTTAATTTCCAATTAAAAAACTTGAGAGGTGTCAAGGGACACCCGGATGGAACGAAGTTCCTTTCGATTACTTAGTGAAGGAATTGTAATAAAATTTTACAAATTTTCAATAAGGTTTGGAGGGATTTTTAACATTATATTTTAAATATGGTTTTGTAGGTTTTTTCATTAGATTTTTTATGTACGTGCAGTTACGTACGGCAACTAATCAGAGCCATCTGTCGTCACATAGCTGTACTGTTGGTATCGTCCATGTAGATAATACTAACAGATGACGCTAACTTACTATAGCAAAAAGTGTCGGTGAAAACTTTTCGTAAGAATTTTTTCGTCTAGCCCCCTTTCACAACGCGCGATAAGGAACTTCGTTCCAAAACCTAAACTTAGGCGGTACCAAGCCGATACCAAGGTGTGACTTCAACTAAGATTTTCAATACTAATAAATCTTCTTCTATCTATCTTCTTCTAAACTATAATAAATCTGTAGAATCGACGTGTCTGTACATTGAAAATATTTGACGAAAACTGATTGAGGGTGATGTAAAATGTGTAACATAATAAATCCTTAAGTCCACGCGGGCGAAGCCGTGGGCAGAAGCTAGTTAATCATATTATTTATGGCACTATAAGTAAGGTCCTACATATATCACTTGGTCCATACATATTCATTCAGCTTAATATTGCGGTTGTTTGTTATGGGGTAATCGTTTATTATTTAAAATATCTGGGCGACCGAGCTTTGCTCGGAGCTAAAAAATAATAATTAAAAACTTGAATAAATAAATAGAAACACTAAAAAAATAAAAAATAAAAACATTTTCCAGATCGGGATACGAACTTAAATTCTCTGGACGCCTGTTATTTTAAAGCAAGCGCTGTAACCACTCCGCCATGGTTTAATATGTTTGACAGCGTAAATTTTCCATCATATTTTGCATATAATAATGCGAAGGAATAAACGCATTAAAACTCGAAAACGTGCATTTTCCCTGATAAAGATATACGGTTGTTGTCAGATCCACCATTTTGGAAACAAATGCATAATTATGCGACCTGTATTTGAAAACAAATGGGCACAAAAACGCACAATAGTG
Organism: Carcina quercana; assembly: GCA_910589575.2. Classification (NCBI taxonomy): domain Eukaryota; kingdom Metazoa; phylum Arthropoda; class Insecta; order Lepidoptera; family Depressariidae; genus Carcina; species Carcina quercana. Next base: position 4,442,955 of record OU342455.1, on the reverse strand, counting down.
ATAAATATCTATATTTTCTGCAATCTGACTCTACCTCGGTTTAATATTGACAAAACAACCCGCAACAGCCTCCACCATCCGTAGCCATACAGCGCCACGAAGGCGTAGTGTAAAACCCGCAACTTCAACATTTTGTTCTTGGCGTACTCTTCATCTCTGCTATCTTCAAATATGTATTTCTTAGCTCCAATGGACGCATTGAATATAAGCTCTTCCCAACTGAGGGTCGCCATATCAAAGTTGAAATTGCGCTGATCTTCTTTAGACAATGTCTTGTATAAAGCTAGCAAATTATCATCCTTTATGGTCCACTGGTACATAGCAAAGAAGGCAGCAGTAGAGTTAAATCGGTGCAGCCAATTGTACTGTCTTGATAAACTGAAAAAAGCAAGTATACAGTATTATTACAGTCTCTTATTACTATGTCGCATTTAGACGAGGTGAATAGTTTATTGCGTCGGCCGCGCGGTGGCACGTGCTAGCAAATTTATGTTTTGTCGACTAAGACACAACGCTGAAATTCTTTGCAACTAACCACCGCGCAGCCGCCGCGCCTTAAGAGGCTATGTTGGTAAGACCACGTGGCCACGTTCAAGGTTTCATTGTTTTGTAGCTGTCCCTCTCCGAGCCCTATCCTACCCGAGCGCTTACGGTGAGACAGCATACATTACGCGAAGTTATCCACCCGTTATTTGGATGTTTCGTAGTCCAGGGATCATTTGAAGGATACAGTATATTATGTAACTATTTTTTTAATACAGTATACTAATGAAATTTCAGATGTCGGTGGTTTTTCCAAATTGCTCTAAATTGATTCATACTCTCGTAAATCAGGTTCAAAGTTGGGGCTTTTTATTACCGAAAAATACAATACTTTGACGCCATGTAACTCTGGAAGTATATATTTAAACGAAAATCTGACTCACCACCGACACAGATATTTGTTTCTAGATTGTGTCTTGAAAATTTCATAGATTTTCATAGCTTAATACTCAAAATATGACTGGACTACGTTTGTATGGGCGCTTTGACACCAGCATACCCTCTTAATCACTGGAATGTTTTTGATGTAACAAATCGACTTTACGTAGTTGCGCAGGTTGTATACTAAAACAGCGGGCCACTGAACACACCGCAGCCGTATTTCCGCCGCCCTTCCTGTCATATAAACGCGCACAAAGAAAAATTTAACTAGCTCGAAATGCCTAAAAAGTATACCTAGTGAAATACCGAGAAACAAATTGTAATTTATCACATTAGAAGAACGGGACAGCTAAATAAACTTATGCCTTCAGTGGGTTCCTTACTTAGAACCGAATACGCTGGTGGACGTGGAAAAGTTGTATGTTTCACTCGAGAGCAAATTCTTAACGCCTCATGCCTTTATGTCTTTCGCTTCGCTAAGAAGCCTATATTAGAATCACTCGCTACGCTCGTGAGTTAACGTAGACACTCTCACCAAAAACAACTTCGCTCACTTGTTGAACTAAGTAAATATTTCTGTCCGCCTTTTTGATGGACCAGCGACCTAGCAACGGTCGAGGGGAGCCGGTATATGCAAGTGGCTCGGAACCGGTAAATGTGGCATACTATAGAGGAAGCCTACATATGTCCAACAGAGTACGTTTCTCGGCTGATGATGAAAGCGAATTGTTTGCGTCCACGAAAATAATGACAAAACGTACATTTGGGGCTTTCGGAGGATCCAACAAATTCCATCGACAGCATACCCTGGTACTGAATGCAGGAAAAATGTTGTCAACATTGAATAAAAATCACTCTCTGCTAAAATCATGAACGGATACCATACTGCTCTTGCAGAGGGACTGCTTCTGTAAACCTTTGCCGCCAAATGCGTGAGTTTATCTGCAAAAAAAGAAGGAAGAAATGAAACTTCGTAATGTGGAAATGAAAATAGGAAGGCGTAAAAATATATTTTTAGTGAAATAAGCCTGTAACAGGTATACTACGCGCATGGTTCGAGTGCCGCGCATTCACTGTCGCTCTGTCTCTTTCTCCCTCAACAGTAGTTTTCATACGTTATCATAACTACTAAATACTTTATAAGAGTAATGTAACTTTAGCGTTTGTTCCCCTGGAGCAAGCACAAGCTGAGTTTGCGGCCTTTTTTACAGCTGCAACATATATTTATATAGAAGCATAGCATTACTTTAAACTGTCAATATATACATCTGTAATATGTAAATGATGTGTTGGTGGTGTACAAAGAGGTGGTGTACAAATAAATTGATTTATATCTCTATCTGTACAATTGTAATAAACAAATTCATACCCCAATTCAAACCGTTTCTGGCGCTCGTAACAGCGTATATCTTAGTTTCGTCTCCTGGCGTCTTCTCTGAGGCAGCCGCAGCAGCTACTATGATAGCATTGTTCACGAAGTCTACAGGTACTATACAGCAATTTAAATACTTCTTCACCTGCATTGTATGAATGACTCCCAATCCCAATCCAACACTTACCTGAAATCAAACAGAACAGCCATAGCACAAACGATATGTGGTATTCGAATGAGTCGCAGCGGTTTGAAGTTAATGTTTATAGTAGGTCCATGTAATCAGAAAAGTTATTGCGTGATCTTCCCTAGTAGTGACAGAGGTTGCGGGGAGCCAAGTGTCAGCAGTAAGGGCATCGCAGTAGCACGTGCTTCTCTCACTATCACGAAGCAGAATAATTACAAGTCTTTTCTAACAGCACATAGTTTTGAATATATGGGCTTCGTTTTTCGGACTGCAAATGCCAATCCATATTTTCAGTCGCGACACGACTCTTATACTCTTATGTATAATATATATACTAGTCAATTATAGTCATTCGCCTAAAGATGTCGCTAGTATTCATGTAAATGGCGATATAGACGTGTTATCGCCCAGGAATGACCTTCATTTTATATTCCACAATAAATTAAACTTGCCACAGAACCTAGAGTTGTTTCATTGCAACGGGGTTCATCTATTTTCTGGAGATTTTACACCATACAAAATGTGCGCATTCCTAGGCGACTGACTACGATATGCAACAAGTTTAAATAATGTTTAACTTCTAATGAATAATATCAGTAATTAATTTGCTCTAAAATAAATAAAAGGTTGGGTCCTTGAACAATAAGGTCTGGGTTCGATCCTGGCTCGTATCGATGAGTTCCAATTTGGAATTTATTTACGAATGATACAAATCATTATCATTGGCTTTTCGGTGAAGGAAAACATCGTGAGGAAGCCTGCACACTCCTGAGAAGAAATTCAAAGGTGTGTGTGAAGTCTACCAATCCGCACTGGTCCCGCGTGGTGGACTATGTCCCATACACTCTCTGTAGGAGAGTAGGACTGAGCCCCTGCAGTGGAGACGTATATAGGCTGTTGATGGAAATAAATAAGTAATGTGATAATGTACGAAGGTGCTCTTAAAATATAGTTATAATATTTTTTTCACTTATATTAGGCAATCAGATTTTAATTTCATTCATTCACTCACGCCATTGAATCCATACACGGCGCTCTTGTCCAGCCAACCTGGTGTAGGCTCCCAATATGAATTAAATACTGAGAAATTACCATAAATTATAGTGATTAATAACATACGAGTAAATGATGATGTTTCAGATGGTACATAAAGATAAGAGATAGCAATCTTGAGTCTAATAAATCAAAACAGCAGAATCTCTTTCCACGGAAATTGATCTAACAACACTTTCACACCTTCTACAGCAAGGATTAGACATAGTAATTCCTACTATTAATAAGTCAGCAACATAAAATTTTTGGGAATTCTAATTGATAGCCATCTAAACTGGAAAATGCACATTGATCTAGTCTGTAAAAAAATTGATAGATTCGTATATGCTCTGTGGAGACTACGACAGACAGTTTCAGAAGATGCAGCTCTTACGGCTCATCATGGTTACGTATCTTCGGTACTAAGTTACGGGCTTATTATATGGGGAAACTCTGTAGACATAGACAGAGCTTTTATTGATAAAAATGGGTCCAAGCAATAGATAATATGGCATATTACCGGGACAGTTGCAAATCAATATTTAAGAAGCACTCCATACTTCCTTTACCCTGTATGTATATAAGGATACTCTCTCTCTCACCCAGAGTACTTTAACAAATTAAATGAAACTAATACAAGTCAACTTCGGCTTCAGTATATACATCGGTTGCACCAACCAACATGTCACACGTACATCTATAAGAAAAATGTATTAAACACATGCATCATTGCTTACAATCATCTCCCAAGGGTTTTACAATTAGAAAACGGCATAGATTTAAAAAAATACGGATTGGCTTCTTGGAAACTGCTTTTATAGCTTTCCTGAATATTTAAATCATAAACATTAATCATTTTAAATATACCTGTAATGAGATGACTTGTGAATTATTTAATGACAAATTTTTTAACATTGTACTAATTGACATGCGATGTAAACTAATTTTTTAACAATTAAATTCCTTATTAGATATGTTTATAATATTTGCACGCCTGTGGACAGATTAAGTACATCGAACCAATTGAAATTACTACATTAACACCGTGTAAAAACCTATGTACTTGGCAAATAAATAATTTCTTTCTTACTAGAAATAGAATCACAGATATGAACCAGGATCCAGATAACTATAGATAGTTATATAACCCAAGAACTATACAAAACAATAATCTAGCCTTTCTAACATAACTGAAGTGACATAAGACAAAATGAGATAAATATTCATTCTCTGTCGCAAATTTTTTCGAAGGAAAAATCAAGCTATTCTTTAGTACTGCATTAGTTAACCTACAGGACAACAAATATGTCTGCTGTCAAAATCCGGAGCGATGTGTTTGTTACAAGACGTGCAAAATGTGGGTTTGTAATAGAATTAATATTGATATAATTATTCAACTTGAAATAATCTATCTAAAGAGACAAAATGTGATTAAACACTCACCAATGGCAGGTCTAACCACACAGCACGGTACATCAATGGTCAAACGAATTGCTTCCTCAGCAACTGCCTTCGTAAACGTATATGTGTTCGTCCAATCCTGTATCAGGCTGAAACACAACTGACTCTAAATATCTAATTTCATTAATTTAAATAGGTATACTTAAAGAACGTTGATTAAAGTGCATCAAAAAATGTTTTATTTTTGACGTGACAACGTCTTATAAATTGGTTTGCCGGGTGACACTTCAAGAAACTGCGTTACGCTCCGCTCACGTTATGCGCTCACAATGAGAGCGAGTGAGAGGCACGCGTCCCTTCCACTCGAGCACAGTTAGCCCGCCTAAGAGCGAGAGAGTCGTTGTCACGTAAAACTTTCGCCCGTATACCGACTTTACAGGCAACCAATTTTTTTCATTATTTGTGTGAAACTGCTGCACCATCAGTTTTAGGACTCCGAACATCTGATGAAAAACTAACCTTAAAATCATCTGTTGTTTGTTTGTCCGTCTGTCAGAACTGATTATCACAGGAACTACTATAGCTATCGACATGAATTTTGTAACAGTTAACAATAAGGCTTCCACGCGGTAGTTCTTTCCGCAGAATAACTGACGTAAAAAGGAGGGTTGACAAATCAATGTTACTGCATTAAAAATAATAATTAATTGCTATAAATTATGTATTTGTAAAATTGTACATGTCAACGCACTAAACACATAAAATATCATGCTATGATTTCCTCGCGGACAAGTTTATCACAGGTGGGATAGCTAACTGCAAACTTACATTTGTAAGACGCTTGCGAGGAGCTTGCCGTAGAACCGCTGGGACTAAATACTGTATATATAGTGTAAGAGGCTATGTTGGTAAGACCACGTGGTCGGTTTCAAGGTTGAATTGTTTTGTAGCTGTCCCTCTCCGAGCCCTATCCTACCCGAGCGCGTACGGTGAAACAGCATACATTACGCGATGTTATCCACCCGTTATTTGGATGTTTCGTAGTCCCGTGATCATTTGAAGGATACAGTATATTATGTAACCATTTTTTTAATACAGTATATGAATGAAATTTCAGATGTCGGTGGTTTTTCCAAATTGTTCTAAATTGATTCATACTCTTGTAAATCAGGTTCAAAGTTGGGGCTTTTTACTACCGAAAAATACAATACTTTGACGCCCTGTAACTCTGGAAGTATATATTTAAACGAAAATCTGACTCACCACCGACACAGATATTTGTTTCTAGATTGTGTCTTGAAAATTTCATAGATTTTCATAGCTTAATACTCAAAATATGACTGGACTACGTTTGTATGGGCGCTTTGACAACAGCATACCCTCGCGGTGTGATACCCTTCAACGCCTCATCAAACACACTCCATATGAGATCTATTCAAAACTCAAAGTGGAATATTCTGAACCCCTAAAAGAAAAAATCCCCAAAGAAGAAACCTTGATAAATCGGTTCATGAATCCAGAAACATTTTAATGAACTTCAAATCGCGAATACCGTTTGTGATATCGTTGTGGCATATACATATGGATTTCAAACTCACTGCGGTGTGATACCCTCCAAGACCTCATCAGACACATTCTCCACGAAGTCAACCAGCACGCTGGGTGGCACAGGACAGTCGTAGAACTTCTCCAGAACTTCACCGTTGATTCTACTCCTGGTCGCGTGTGTGTACGCAGTCGATACGTACACAAACGATCTGGTTCAAATTAACTCAGTCAATACACTTTTTCCGATCTTACTTTTCCATCTTAGCATTTCATCAGAAACTTACTTCAGTTTTTTGCATCCTTTAGCTAATGCCAGCATTTCTCTAGTACCCCTCACGTTGGTGTAGACAGCTTCTCTTAATGGACTCGCGAAGTTGATGGTCGCCGCTCCGTGGAATATGACGTGTAGCTCGGCCGTGAGGGTGTCACGATCCTCGTCGCTGATGCCGGCCCTCAGCTCCGACACGTCCCCCGGCACCGCCACCACCAGCGAGCGGTACTCGGGACGTGTCTTCTGCACACTCTCAAACAACGGTTCCGACAGTAACTTGGAGAGTCTTTCTTCCACCGTCTTGTTCTTCTTAGGACGCAGAAGGACGTACACTTTCTTCACATCGCACGATCTGTGGCATAAGTACAAATATGTAGAAGGGCAAGGAACTGCGCTCATTTGAGCAGCTTCTTTTTGACCTGTTTCCCTAGGAAGCCGGATCCCCCCGTGACGAGTACTGCAGTCCCCGCATATATCTGTCTCACGCGTGACTCCCCGCTCTGGAGCGCATTAGACATCGCTTGTATCTCTGGAGATATCAACATCAAAGTAGCAATGCCTCTTAGAGTCTAAAACACGATATTTCAAGCGGAATGGTCAGGCATCACACATGAATCTAAAGCCATCACTAAACAGAAAATAACAGATGCATCCATTCGCATACTATCAGATAGCGCTTCAGTTCTACAGGCACAAAATAGCAACACAATTACATCTGAGTTCATACGCGAATGCTACGAATCACTTGCAGAAGCAAGCAGACAGAACTGCATAACCCTGCAATGGATCAAGGGACACAGTGGCTCTAGAGGTAATGATGCAGCGGACGAACTGGCCAGAAGGGCCTCAAGTATGAAGATAGCCGGGCCTGAACCAATCGCGGCCCTACCTTTCTCGCAACTCCGATCATAGATACAACTACATACCCACAAACAACAACAAAGAGTGGAAGTCAAGGCAGAATTGCAGACAGGCGAAACAGTCCATACCAACCTGTAACCGTCGCCTCGCCAAACAATTGATTGTTGGAGCAATCACAGGACATCGACAGGATAGGTTTAACAGACAGCTCTCTTTGCAGAGCATGCATGGAGGCCAAGGAGACCGCTGCTCACGTCCTGCTCGGGTGCGGAGGAGTAGCAACACTACGGCCAAAATACCTCGGAACACCGAGGCCTTCGACAACACAAATAAATTGTTGGGCTTTCTGCTGGAGCTGGGGTGGCATGAATAAGGCACAGTACCCTATCACGCAAAATAGGCGCATCTGACGTCGAGTTGCGGAAACCTGCCAGATAACGAATACTGATGACTGATAACGAAGAACAAGAACAAGTAGAGGTTAAAACAACATCTCCGAACAGAATAACAAACTCTTACTTATCCTCTGCAATTCCAAATTCACTCTTTATGATTCCAACTGTTAACGACGACGCAGGGCAAGTATGACTCGGTGGTAAGTGAAACACGAGTATAAAAACGAATGGACTGTATTATCTATTTTAAAACGACATTTTTACATAAAACGAAATAAAGCTACACAGCGACACACAAAAACCAAAAAAAGAAGACAATTTTGACATAACATTATTTTCTAATAAAAAACAAAAACTGCCAGCAACATCCTCCAACCCCCTGGCAGAGCCACATCAGTCGCAAGGAGCTGGAGCTACTGAAAGTTTCACCAATTTGGTAACAGGTCTTTTAAGATGGCCACCGCCCGTGACGACCTCGACCATCCGTACAACTCCGTCCTTCCCAGGATAAACGATGGTAACTCGACCCCGTGGCCAAGTTCCCCTAGGAAGGGTGCCATCGAAGATGAGGACGAGATCGCCGACGCTAAAATTCTGAGCGATAGCCCCCTTACAAGATCTCCTCGGGGCGATTAGAGGAAGGTACTCCTTCACCCAGCGGTTCCAAAACATGTCAGCCAGGTGCTGGGACTTCCTCCAGTCGCTCCTGGACAACAAATCATCATTATCAGTTACTTTTATGGGGTGATATGGTGATGATGAGCCAATGATGAAATGAAATGGAGTGAGTGCTTCATCAGCGCCAGGTTCCGCGGGGACGTCAGTCAGTGGTCGGCTATTGCACAAGGCTTCTGCTTCTAGGAGAACGGTGTGTAAAACTTCCTCCCGTGGGGCGCGTTCTTTCAACACTGCATGCAACGCTACCTTCACCGTTCTCACCATTCTCTCCCATGCGCCTCCCATGTGTGGTGCTGACGGAGGAATAAATCTCCATTCTATGTGACGGTTCGCACACACCTCTTGCATTTTAGACTGGTATTCCTTCAGTATATTATTCGCTCCTACGAAAGCAGTCCCATTGTCGGACAATATTCTTACAGGTGTGCCCCGTCGAGCTATGAACCCGCGCAGGCACAACACAGCTGCATCCGCTGATAAACTATTTACAATTTCTAAATGTACGGCTCTCGATGTCATACAAGTGAAAAGTGCTACGTATCTCTTCTCTCGTCTCCTCCCTACAGCAACTAGAAGTGGGCCCATGTAGTCCAGACCGACGTATGTAAACGGACGTCGGTGATGGGCTAGGCGTTCTGCGGGTAAATCGCCCATAGGTGGTGGAATGGGTCTGGAGCGACGAATCACGCACAAAGTGCACCGCTGCGATAGTGATCGTACCAGTCCTCTCAAGCGAAGAATCCAGAATCTCTGTCGAATTTCATTGATCACCAACTCGTTCAGACCATGTGCAGCTCTCTCGTGGTGGAAAATTACTAAAAGACGAGCGGTGCGATGTCGGCCATCTAATATAATTGGTCTTCTGGCGGAATCAGGGACATCAGCAGCTGCGGTAGTCCGTCCGTACAAACGAATAATTCCATCCGAATCTAGGCCAGGACTCAAGTGGCTCAGACGGCTTTGACGACCAATCGGTTTAGACATACGGAGTGAGAGCAATTCTTCTGCGAAAGATTCCATTTGACTGCGGCGAATTATGTGTGACTCGGCACGGAGCATATCATCGCTATTTAATGGATTAATGATAGGTTGAATCGATGAAGAATGAGATGATTGGTGATGTTTTTGTGATTTTAATTGATTAGCCAAATTATGTAAACCCAATTTTGAATTTATGTGGTTGCGAATAACAGTAACAAACTGATGCGCACGAGCGGTCGCACGCACCATTCGCAACCAGCTGCTGACACGCGACGGGTTTGCCGCTATTGGTTCCAAATAAAGTGGCTGTGGAACACTTATACTGGAATCGTCAACGGCATGAATGTTAACACGATCTCTCGCCTTGAACTCTTTCGTGTATTCATCATGAGAACAATCTCCTGGGGAGGATTCTGAAGGCCACGTGTCCTGGTCCTCTAACAAGAAACTAGGGCCAGACATCCAACGAGGTGAAACAGTGAGGTTTGTACGAGTAGCCTCGTCAGCTACGTTTAGAGAGGTAGGAATCCATCTCCACTCAGAAACCTCCGTGGTCTCAGAAATCTCGCCCACCCGATTGGCTACGAACGGTTTCAAAGAACGCGCTTCCGCTCGAAGCCAACCCAGAACGTTCATAGAGTTGATCTTGGAGCAAAATCGCCATACATTTAAAACATATTTTATTATTTCGAAGAAACGAAACTCTTTCGTCGACGGACACGGATTTAAAACTATTGCAACTAGTAATGTCATGATTTTGACATTTGCAAAAAAGTCAAAAACGTCAGTCAATAAAACGGAATGTTTTCAGTATTACTATTGCAAGCGGTATGAATTTTATTTACAGGATCTGAATTTTGAATCACTAAGCTGAATTTGATATGATTTGACGCCTGAAGTCTGAGAGAATCTGAAAGTTTTTTATAATTTACAAGCCTTACCGGTGTCTGTAGCGGCCATATCGTGTCCACAGAGTGCGCAACAATGGTATCAACTTATTTAGGATACTGTTGTACAGTTCCGGTGAATAAAGATATTCTGTATGATCCAAATGTTTAATTGTTGCTTCTAAATTGTGAACACGACACGCAACTAGGTTCAAATCCTTGTAGTCACTCTGCAGTCTCGGCAGAGCGCGCACTGACGCCAACTCTTCCATTACTATTAGCTCGGGCCGAGCGAAGCGCTCCTCCAGGGCTTGTACTACTTCGTCGGGCTCTGTAGACGTGAGGAGAAGCGCCGCAACAGCCTGGGACGCCTCGCCGCGGGGCGCTGTGCGTAGCCGAGCTAAATTTTCACTAGGAGAAAAGTTGTCGTTGGTTTCATTGTAGGTTTGTTTAAATGCAACAGCTCCGATAGCCTTGATGGCTAGCTGTTTGATTCCGTCGCAGTGGTGAGACGACGACGATGCAACATCTTCATTTTGAGGCTGACAAACTAAACTAGGTACTGAAGCAGCAGCCGTCGCGCTCGCGCCGGGTGCTGTCTGTTTACGTGGAAGCGTAACTATGGGTCCGACTGCTTCAGGTATGTTCGTGACAACTGGTGCATCAAAGTCATGGGGTAAGCTGCGTACCCATGAATGCACAGACGAATGTTGAGAACGTGACTGACTATTTATTTCAGCCATTTCAGCCGCTAACAGTCGATGCTGCGCCTCAGTCCTCAACTCAGCTAACTTATTTTCCCTTTCCTCGGCAATTTTTAAAAGGGCCACAGCGTGGCGAGCCTCGGCCGCCAAACGCCGCGCTACGACTAGCTCCAGCTCCTTGCGACTGATGTGGCTCCGCCAGGGGGTTGGAGGATGTTGCTGGCAGTTTTTGTTTTTTATTAGAAAATAATGTTATGTCAAAATTGGCTGTCTTCTTTTGGTTTTTGTGTGTCGCTGTGTAGCTTTATTTCGTTTTATGTAAAAATATCGTTTTAAAATAGATAATACAGTCCATTCGTTTTTATACTCGTGTTTCACTTACCACCGAGTCATACTTGCCCTGCGTCGTCGTTAACAAGGGTCCTTCGAGCCTGGATTAAAATATGGAAACCAGGAGTAAGGGTAAGTATGCAGAGGTAAGTACGTCAGCTGCGGATAGTGGTCGCAGTAAGTTGTCGCTGCCAGTTCCGGGACAGGTGCCCTCTTCGTCAGGGCCCGGAACTCAAGCGTCGAATACTGAGGTTCCAGGACCGTTTCCCTACAAGTTAGGGCCTGGGACCACAGGACCACTCTCTACATCTACACGCGGCACAGTCGTAGCGCGGCGTTTGGCGGCCGAGGCTCGCCACGCTGCGGCCCTTTTAAAAATTGCCGAGGAAAGGGAAAATAAGTTAGCTGAAAGGGAAAATAAGTTAGCTGAAAGGGAAAATAAATTAGCCGAGTTGAGGGCTGAGGCGCAGCATCGACTGTTAGCGGCTGAACTGGCTGCAATAAATAGTCGGTCACGTTCTAAACATTCGTCTGTGCATTCACGGGTACGCAGCTCACCCCATGACATTGATGCACCAGTTGTCACGAACATACTCGTACCTGAGGCAGTCGCACCCATAGTCACGCCTCCACGTAAATAGACAGCATCCGGCTCGAAGGACCCTTGTTAACGACGACGCAGGGCAAGTATGACTCGGTGGTAAGTGAAACACGAGTATAAAAACGAATGGACTGTATTATCTATTTTAAAACGACATTTTTACATAAAACGAAATAAAGCTACACAGCGACACACAAAAACCAAAAAAAGAAGACAATTTTGACATAACATTATTTTCTAATAAAAAACAAAAACTGCCAGCAACATCAACTATACCGCGTGACATATAGGATATAATAATCAATTTCAAAAATACAAACAGCACAGGTCATGACAATGTGTGCACAAATATTGTTATTGTAGTGTTAAAATATATTGCGCCAATACTGAGCTTCATAATAAACCTTAGTATCGAAGGTGGAATTTTTCCTAAAAATTAAAACTTTCTATAGTAAAACCTATACACAAAAAAGGCGATAAACAATGCATGGATAATTATAGACCGGCTATACAACTACTTATAGGCTTTGATACCAGTGTTTGCAAAAATATTCGAAAAAGTTATATACAGCAGCCTATATAATTTCTTCGAGAAATAAATTGTTTGCTGATGAACAGATGGGTTTTCGGATAGGCAAATCTATAAATATGGCAATTTACGAATGTACTGTACAACCTATGTTTACGAATAAAGATTTTGACTTTGACTTTTAATCTGTGGCGATAGAGCTGGGATTACCTGAGCAGCTTCTCTATGAGCTGTTTCCCTAGGAAGCCGGATCCCCCCGTGACGAGTACAGCAGTCCCCGCGTACATCTGCCTCACGCGCGACTCCCCGCTCTGGAGCGCCGCGTGTATTGCTCCGCGAGAACGTGACTCCGCCTCGATTTCTAAGGCTAACGCTGGATCCATTTTCTCTCATGAATTTGATTGTTTCTTAAGTTGTTTTCAATTCTAATATTATGTGCAGTGAAGACCTGTAACAATAAGTAAATGAAAAAAACTTGATTCTACATTGGTATATACCTGCGTGACATGGTTATAGAAGTGAATTACTAATGGAGTAGGTTTAACTATTCTGAATACAGTTCTTCGTTCAGACTCCGTGGGGTCACTGTTAACAATGCGAATTTGAATTCGAATAGCTTAATTATGAGGCATTGTACATAAACTTACTATTTTCTGTGACTTCATCCGCGTGTATATCATAATTGGAATTACATTTAAATTTAAAGGAAAGGTTAGTAATGAAAGTAGAGGCTTGGTACGAATTCTTAGCGAGATGCTCCGCAACCGTCGATTCCAGGTTCATTTCCACTCCAGAAAAAATCTGCGGGCGGGATCACATGCCGTAGCGCAGCGTTCTGGCCCCAATACTTTTCAGTACATATACAGTGTACACTCTATGTAACGTCACTCGATTTAACGACAAACTCCCTAAAGCGTCGTAGATCATCTCGGACAGCACTCCCAGTAAGACACAGACCTGCGTGTTGCGCCGAAAAACAATGAAGCGCAAGGATCCCTGCGCGTGACGAGGATGGAGTGAATAGTGAACACTGCTCGCACCCACGATACCTAGGCATCACGCTGGACAAGGTTCTGACCCAAAAAACTCATTGTGCCAACCTGAATGACGGTCAGCTCACGAAACAACCTGCGACGCAAACTATCTTCGACAAGCTGGGGAGCTTCAGCGCACAGCGCACCAAGTACTGAACTGGCTCTGTGCTGATCGCCGGTGAGTATGCCTGTCCAGTCTGGCACTGGTCCACTCACGCGAACCAAGTCACCACTGCTCTCAACGACGCCTCAGACCATCACCGGATGCCTCAAGCCAACCCCGCTCAACAAGCTTTACCCACTTGTGGGTGTCCCCTGAGAAATCCGGAGATAAGTGACATCCACCTTTGAGAGGCATATTTGTTAGGTAGCCGGGCCCCCAAAGGCGGATGTCACTTGTCAGGTAGTTACTGCACAAATCCAGCTACTTTAAAAGACTATGGCAACAGAACTGTAGTATGATTCGATGGAGGTGGATCACCTGAAGGGTTCCGACCAAACACCTGATGTTAAAAGGAAACCCTTACAATCTCACTCTGTCATCCGTCTGTCCGTCTGTCCGTGTGTGATATTTCAGGAGCTACTCACGCTCTCTCGATCCATCGTAATATATGGTAGTGTAACTAATTTGCTTATATTTTTTGTTGATTCGACTCTTCAATTAGTTTTAACTCTGACGTACATAATATGTAAATATGTATCAATCATTGTTAACAATTGTTTACATGATAGCAAATTAGATCGGGGTTGGAATGTATTTGATACCGTAACGGACATTAAAAGAACGCCTCTCAATATACGTAATTCAGCGTCAGTCCACTGCTGGACATAGGCCTCTCCCAGAGTGCGCCACTCGATTCGGTCCTCTGCTCTCCGCATCCATTACGTCCGGCTATCCTACCCTACGTTTGCCTTGGCGTGGTCTCCACTCGAGAACTCGTCTGTTCCAGCGACTGTCGGTCCTTCGGCAACTATGACCAGCCCAGTGCCACTTCAGTTTGCTAATACGATGAGATGAATGATATCAGTCACTTTGGCTCTCTAACGGATCACTTCGTTCCGAATGCGGTCCATCAGAGAGACTCCGAGCATAGCCTGCACCATAGCCCGCTGAGCGACTTTAAATTTGTGGATCAGTCGTGCCGTGAGTGTCCACGTTTCGGCTCCGTAAGTCATCACGGGTAGGACGCACTGGTTGAAGACTTTTGTCTTGAGGCATTGTTTCGACGATTTAAAGACTTGACGTAGTTTCCCAAACGCTGCCCACTCCAACTGTATCCTCTTATCGGCTTTTCTCTCGAAATTGTTTCTACCTAACTGCATCGTTTGCCCGAGGTAAACATATTCTTGACAATGTCGAGAGTTGTTCCATCGACGATTACCGGTCTCGGAACGACGAGACCATTGAACATAACCTTAGTTTTGTACAGATTCATTCATATTCATTCTTGTACAATCAATCGTCAACAATTAAAACACTGGTTGGCTATCTGCATCCCGCACCAAAAGGGAATACACAACTTCGCGATTTCGCATGGATAATTTGACAATAATAATGTTTAAATAGCACCAAAATTAAAACGACAGGAGTAATACCACCGGAGGTAGTGTGTAGCCTAGCACTGTCCTATAAATGTCCATATTCATGTTTATTTTCTTCCTTTGCATTTCTTTCTTCTTTGGTTCTCTACTACTATATATTACATTTCTATATTTTTCCTTTCACATCTTCTAGGTTATAGCAGAATTACCATCGTTGTGGGCTCATAGTCCACAACATTATGCTGAGTTAGGGCCTTTTTGCTGCCATGATATATTGCAGTAAACGACGCTGTTATTTCTGTCTCACTTGTGTGTGTATATTTTGTTCTTTGTATTATGCTGTCAAATAAAATGATTATCTATCTACTCGTATACCAATTAGCACGACGACAGCATGGATAGCTATAGGGACAATATTCGGAGAACAACAACAGATCTTTTATATAATAAAATAATCTAATATCAGATATATATATAATATATACAAGATACAACAAAAACAGTGTACTGACTAAAATGTTCAACCTAGAGAATCTAGTCTTGATACCAATTCAACATTTGCCCACTACAGAAAATAGTAAAAAGATTTGCGCAAATTTAGAGGACCGTTCGTTACAAAATATCCGGCATTGAGGGCTATGTAAAACGATACCTAACTGATCTATTTAAATAATGACTGACTCAACACCCAGTGACTGAGACAATGACGTCCCCCAAAATGAATATAAAGAAACTTATAATAAAACGTTTATTATTTATATTTACTTTATTTAGGACATAACTACATGTTTATAGTCTTCTAAAATTCTTTCATATAATTCATCGTTTTTATTTTCTTAACATATCCTCGTCATGCCTAGGCTATCGCTTCAGGCACACTATGCATTGGATTTGGAATGACCAGAGATAATTATAGTTTAAAGTTGTCGTGGTTAACTTACCACGTATGCTACGCGCCTACATACCTACCTATAGAAACCTAATTGTACAAGCGGTGGTCCTTACTGGGAAGGATACCGAAGTACTGTCGTTATTTATGTATTTCAGAGTAACATTCAATAATGAAGGAGGCCAAAGCGCAAGCGGTACTCACTTAGTGTGCAGGATGCCGAAGCGCAAGTGGTACTCATTTATTGTGCAGGATGCCGAAGCGTAAGTGGTACTCATTTATTGTGCAGGATGCCGAAGCGCAAGTGGTACTCATTTATTGTGCAGGATGCCGAAGCGTAAGTGGTACTCATTTATTGTGAAGTATGCCGAAGTGCAAGCGGTACTCATCGAACTGGTTCCGTTGGAGAAGGATGCTGGCTAACGTGAATGGACGTGACGTACTCTCCTAATCATCATCATCGGCATAGGCCTCCCTTATGTCGGTCCAACTCTCTCCTAATAGTATTCATGAAACAGGTTTACTCTAACATTACGTAAAATAAATTATTTATAGATGAATTTTAAACTTTCGAGAAGGACACTGGCTGAAATTGATGAAAGTGACCAGATCTATTCAAATTATGATTTATCTCTATGTATTGCCAATGACACTGTTACTTACTTACTCTGTCAAGCACAGATTCACAAAGAGAATATTTATTTTATTTTGTTCTGAAAGTTAGTAAAAAAATTATCATAAAAAACAAAATTAAAATTTGTGACAAAAACTTACCACAAATGTAAAAGTTATAATCGGAAAAGGGTTAAATAATTGTTTGTGGAAAACCCTCGACTCTCCACAAAATGGAAGTAAGTAACTAGATAAAACGAAACTTACATATTATTATAATAACTAGTTGGAGCCCGCGACTTCGTTCGCGTAGACTTAATGACCGTAAGAAACGTCCATAAAATTTCTTTATAAACAACATTGGTAGTTTTCCCTTCGGGGGCCAATATATAAAGTCCTGAAGCGTTACTGACCGATCTCAGGTCTACACCGGCAGCTTTCAGTGCTGTCCCTGCGACTTATTTATTGTCATTGCAAAGCAAATTGTCACAGGGAACTGTGTGCATTTAAGTTTAAGTGGGATATTGTTGGTAATGAGTGGAATACGTGGTATAAATACAGTTTCGCCTGCACCACACCCAGTTAGAATTTCAGCTTCGATTATATTTCTCTGTAAAGCACTTACTTTAAGTCGAGTTTAAGCTATTGAAAATTAGGCCTAAACTGTTTCCGACTTCATCGCGTGGAGGTACTCCCAGCTTATGTTATTTATTATATAGGTACATGTAAATGCTTATCAGGACAAACTATTTTAGATTTTTCTTTAGCCGGTCTGTTATGCTTCCAGAAACAGAAAAATATTTATTTAACTAAAACACACACAACACATTACAAAATACAATTAATACATACATTACGTACAATTACAAATAGTACATTATTGATGTAATTAGGCATGTACATAGGCATTGTGCTGTAATGTGTCGTCAAACAGGAATCATCTCAGCATCTGCTATGGCAGTAGCCATAGCGCTGGTTTTCAGATAAGCCATTTAATATGTAAAGCATTAAATATATGTGTAAAAGAAGGGTATGTGTTTAAATTGTATATGGACTTGTTAACATATTTTTTTTTAAGCATTTATTTTCCATAGTACATATATTACACTTTACAATATTTTATCTCCCGCCAAACTGAAAAACAGTTTGTTGGCGAGTAACGCTCTGTTCCTTGTATAATTCTATTACATTAAAGCTATTTACTATCTAAGTTCTATCTAGAAAAATCTCTTTTAGCTTACTCTTTAGTTTTGTTTTACTAGTTTTGGGGGTTTCTCTCAGCCATGCGAGCTCATTAAATATTCTTGGCACTACATATTTATTCAGCCTTTATATATAGATACGTGTATTTGTATGTACAGTGAAAGTTGAGCAAGTGTGCAGTGTAGGTGATGTA
Source organism: Carcina quercana (assembly GCA_910589575.2). Classification (NCBI taxonomy): domain Eukaryota; kingdom Metazoa; phylum Arthropoda; class Insecta; order Lepidoptera; family Depressariidae; genus Carcina; species Carcina quercana. The sequence continues at coordinate 4,424,781 of OU342455.1, read as the reverse complement.
ACTTCCACAATAAAGTATTCCAGATCTTCAATTTTTATACACCTACAGAAAGTGCACGCACTTTTCTTAGGCGCTATTTTCATATCTCTCACAATATAACTGTACTGCTAAGGTTTCATGTCAGGTATTCCGATCTTCAAAAAGATGCCCAGACTTTTCAGAAGTTTCATTCAAATCCGTTCAGTAGTTCCGGAGATTAGCGTGTACAAACAGACAGAAAAAAATTGAAAAATCGTAGATTCCTATTCTGTTACTATTTTTACTTGAAAATATACTCAATGTACAGACACACTGGTTTTACTGCTCTATTATATGTATTGATAAATGATTGATGTATTGACTTTATGACTGTCATCCACTTCAAGTATTCCAGATCTTTGATTTATATACATCTACAGAAACAGCTCATCATGCTGAACAATCTTACCAAAGGCGCGCTATTCATATCTCTTATAGTTTAGCTGAGCTGCTGGAGTTCCACATCACTTGTTCCAGACCTTCAATTTTTGCAAGTCAATAGGAAATGCTCATCACGCTGAATAACTTTTATTAAGGCAGTATTATCATATCTCTCATAGTTTGACTGGTACTGTTAAGGTTCCACGTCTGTTATTCCGATCTTGAGAATAAAATATAGCCTAGTCCAGCCCAGACTCAATAGCTATACAACAAAAAAAGTTTCATTCAAATCCGTTCAGTAGTTCCGGAGATTAGCGTGTACAAACAGACAGACAGACACAAATTTTAAAAATCGTGGATTCCTATTCTGTTACTATTTTTACATCGCCCTCAATTAGTTTTAGGTAAATATATTCAATGTACAGACACACTGGTTTTACTCTTTTATTATAGTATAGATAAGCCCGAAAAAATCCGTCGGGGGCTGCCATTCCCGGCCCTGAATTAACTAAAAATTTTTTGAAGCTTTTTAGAGAATTCATATGTTGTGGTCTAAATATCGTGACGTGTAAAGTATCATGTCATGACAAGCAATATTGCACATAATTGGATTAAAAATCAAAGGATTAAGTTTTTTAAATATATCATTTAGAGCATCAGAAGTTCATGTACAGGTGCTAATCACCAAACACTCAAAAAGCGCAGACACGGTTTATTCGCCATGTTCCTTCACAAAGTTCCACTCAACGTTATTCTGGTCAATCATCAGACCCTCAAAACTTCATGTGCAGGTGATGCACACCAAAGACTCTCAAAATAACCCAAACACGGCTTACTAGCTATTTGCCTTCGCAAGGTTCCCTTCGAAGTCATTCTGATCCATCATAAAGAGCCTTAAAAATACATGTGCAGGTTCTACTCACCTAAAACTCTCAAAAGACCCCAAACACGGCTTACTAGCTAGTTGCCTTCGCAAGATTCCCTTCAACGTCGTTCTGATCCATCATCAGACCCTGAAAAATTCATGTGCAGGTTCCGCTCACCTAAAACTCTCAAAAGACCCCAAACACGGCTTACTAGCTAGTTGCCTTCGCAAGATTCCCTTAAACGTCGTTCTGATCCATCATCAGACCCTGAAAAATTCATGTGCAGGTTCCGCTCACCTAAAACTCTCAAAAGACCCCAAACACGGCTTACTAGCTAGTTGCCTTCGCAAGATTCCCTTAAACGTCGTTCTGATCCATCATCAGACCCTCAAAAATTCATGTGCAGGTTCCGCTCACCAAGCACTTTCAAAAGAGCCCAAACACGGCCTAGTAGCTATAAGCCTTCGCAAAGCTCTCTGTCCCTCATTTTAATGAGTGAAAATCTTGATTGCAGCGCCCCTTGGTGAGCTAGCGCCACCTATCTAAGAACCATCGCTGACGTATCAGCAACCCTTTACAAAAAACCATATCTAAATCGGTCAAACCATTCTGGAGATAAGTGGGAACATTTGTTTGTATGTACACACAAACAAACAAACACACAAACAAACATACAAACAAACAACCTCTCACCCTAACCGCATATACCGTCTCCGTTCCGTTGTGGGAAAAAATTAACAAAAACACAATTTTATACCAAAAAAATGTTTTATTTACAGATTTTTGGTATTTTCTGCAATCTTACTCTAGCTTTGTTTAATATTGACAAAACAAACCGCAACAACCTCCACCAACCGTAGCCATACAGCGACACAAAGGCGTAATGTAAAACCCGCAACATCAACATTTTGTTCTTGGCGTACTCTGGACCTCTGTTATCTTCAAATATGTATTTCTTAGCTCCAACCGTCGAATTGAATATAAACTCTTCCCAACTGAGGGTCGCCATGTCAAAGTTGAAATTACGCTGATCTTCTTTAGACAATGTCTTGTATAAAGCTAGCAAATTATCATCCTTTATGTGCCACTGGTACATACCAAAGAAGGCCCCAGTAGAGCTAAATCGGCGCAGCCAATTGTACTGTCTTGATAAACTGAAAAAAGCAAGTATACAGTATTATTACAGTCTCTTATTACTATGTCGCATATAGACGAGGTGAATAGTTTATTGCGGCGGCCGCGCGGTGGCACGTGCTAGCAAATTTATGTTTTGTCGACTAAGACACAACGCTGAAATTCTTTGCACTTCAACTTAATCACTGGAATGTTTTTGATGTAATAAATCGACTTTACGTAGTTGCGCAGGTTGTATACTAAAACAGCGGGCCACTGAACACACCGCAGCCGTATTTCCACCGCCCATCCTGTCATATAAACGCGCACAAAGAAAAATTTAACTAGCTCGAAATGCCTACAAAGTATACCTAATAGCGAGAAAGAAATTGTAATTTATCACATTAGAAGAAAGGGACAGCTGAATAAACTTATGCCTTCAGTGGATTCCTTACTTAGAACCGAATACGCTGGTGGACGTGGAAAAGTTTTATGTTTCACTCGAGAGCAAATTCTTAACGCCTCATGCCTTTATATCTTTCGCTTCGCTAAGAAGCCTATATTAGAATCACTCGCTACGCTCGTGAGTTAACGTAGACACTCTCATCAAAAACAACTTCGCTCACTTGTTTAAAACTAAGTAAATATTTCTGTCCGCCTTTTTGATGGACCAGCGACCTAGCAACGGTCGTGGGGACTCGCTGTATGCAAGTGGCTCGGAACCGGTAAATATGGCATACCATGGAAGAAGCCTACATATGTCCAGCAGAGTACGTTTCTCGGCTAATGATGAAAGCGAATTGTTTGCGTCCACGAAAATAATGACAAAACGTACATTTGGGGCTTTCGGAGGATCCAACAAATTCCATCGACTGCATACCCTGGCACTGAATGTAGAAAAAATGTTGTCAACATTGAATAAAAATCACTCTCTGCTAAAATCATGAACGGATACCATACTGCTCTTGCAGAGGGACTGCTTCTGTAAACCTTTGCCGCCAATTGCGTGAGTTTATCTGCAAAAAAAGAAGGAAGAAATGAAACTTCGTAATGTGGAAATGAAAATAGGAAAGCGTAAAAATATATTTTTAGTGAAATAAGCCTGTAATAGGTATACTACGCGCATGGTGCGACTTGCGAGTGCCACGCATTCACTGTCGCTCTGTCTCTTTCTCCCTCAACAGTAGTTTTCATACGTTATCATAACTATAGAGGAATTACTTTATAAGAGTAATCTAACTTTAGCGTTTGTTCCCCTGGACTAAACACAAGCTGAATTTGCGGCCTTTTTTACAGCTGCAAAATATATTTATATAGAAGCATAGCATTACTTTAAACTGTCAATACATACATCAGTAATATGTAAATTATGTGTTGGTGGTGTACAAATAAATCTATTTATATATATATCTGTACAATTGTAATAAACAAATTCATACCCCAATTCAAACCGTTTCTGGCGCTCGTAACAGCGTATATCTTAGGTTCGTCTCCTGGCGTCATCTCTGAGGCAGCCGCAGCAGCTACTATGATAGCATTGTTCACGAAGTCTACAGGTACTATACAGCAATTTAAATACTTCTTCACTTTCATTGTATGAATGACTCCCAATCCCAATCCAACACTTACCTGAAATCAAACAGAACAGCCATAGCACAAACGATATGTGGTATTCGAATGAGTCGGTTTGAAGTTAATGTTTATAGTAGGTCCATGTAATCAGAAAAGTTATTGCGTGATCCTCCCTAGTAGTGACAGAGGTTGCGGGGAGCCAAGTGTCAGCAGTAAGGGCATCGCAGTAGCACGTGCTTCTCTCACTATCACGAAGCAGAATAATTAGAAGTCTTTTCTAACAGCACATAGTTTTGAATATATGGGCTTCGTTTTTCGGACTGCAAATGCCAATCCATACAAAATGTGCGCATTCCTAGGCGACTGACCACGATATGCAACAAGTTTAAATAATGTTTAACTTCAAATGAATAATATCAGTAATTAATTTGCTCTAAAATAAATAAAAGGTTGGGTCCTTGAACAATAAGGTCTGGGTTCGATCCTGGCTCGTATCCATGAGTTCCAATTTGGAATTTATTTACGAATGATACAAATCATTATCATTGGCTTTTCGGTGAAGGAAAACATCATGAGGAAGCCTGCACACTCCTGAGAAGAAATTCAAAGGTGTGTGTGAAGTCTACCAATGCGCACTGGTCCCGCGTGGTGGACTATGTCCCATACACTCTCTGTAGGAGAGTAGGACTGAGCCCCTGCAGTGGAGACATATATAGGCTGTTGATGGAAATAAATAAGTAATGTGATAACGTACGAACGTGCTCTAATAATATAGTTATAATATTTTTTTTACTTATATTAGGCAATCAGATTTTAATTTCATTCATTCACTCACGCCATTTAATCCATACACGGCGCTCTTGTCCAGCCAACCTGGTGTAGGCTCCCAATATGAATTAAATACTGAGAAATTATCATAAATTATAGTTATTAATAACATACGAGTAAATGATGATTTTTCAGATGGTACATAAAGAAAAGAGATAGCAATCTTGAGTCTAATAAATCAAAATGCTGTTTTGAATCTCTTTTCACGGAAATTGGTCTAACAACACTTTCACACCTTCTAAAGCAAGGATTAGACATAGTAATTCCTAGTCAGCAACATAAAATTTTTGGGAATTCTTATTGATAGCCATCTAAACTGGAAAATGCACATTGATCTAGTCTGTAAAAAAATTGATAGATTTGTATATGCTCTGTGGAGACTACGACAGACAGTTTCAAAAGACGCAGCTCTTACAGCTTATCATGGTTCTATGGTTCATCTTCGGTACTAAGTTACGGGTTTATTATATGGGGAAACTCTGTAGACAAGACAGAGCTTTTATTGCTCAAAAAAATGGGTCCGAGCAATAGATAATATGGCATATTACCTGGACCAAGCAAACCAATATTTAAGAAGCACTCAATACTTCCTTTACCCTGTATGTATATAAGGGACTTATGCCTCTTTGTGAAGTATCACCCAGAGTACTTTAACAGATTAAATTAAACTAATACAAGACAACTTCGGCTTCAGTATATAAATCGGTTGCACCAACCAACATGTCACACGTACATCTATAAGAAAAATGTATTTAACACATGCATCATTGCTTACAATCATCTCCCAAGGGTTTTACAATTAGAAAACGGCATAGATTTTAATAAAAAATTACGGATCGGCTTCTTGAAAACTGCTTTTATAGCTTTCCTGAATATTTAAATCATAAACATTAATCATTTTACATATACCTGTAATTATAGTTTGACATAAATTAATGAGATGATTTGTGAATTATTTAATGACAAAAATTTTAACATTGTACTAATTGACATGCGATGTAAACTAATTTTTAACAATTAACTTCCTTATTAGATATGTTTATAATATTTGCACGCCTGTGGACAGATCAAGTACATCGAACCAATTGAAATTACTACATTAACAACGTGTACAACCTATGTACTTGGTAAATAAAAAAATTCTTTCTTACTAGAAATAGAATCACAGATGTGAACCAGGATCCAGATAACTATAGATAGCTATATAACCAAATAACTATACAAAACAATAATCTAGCCTTTCTAACATCACTGAATTGACATAAGACAAGAAGAAAAAAATAAAGCTATTCTTTAGTTTAGTACTGCATTAGTTAACCTACAGGACAACAAACATGTCTGCTGTCAAAATCCGGGCAATGTGTTTGTTACAAGACGTGCAAATGTGGGTTTGTAATAGAATTAATATTGAAATAATTATTCAACTTGAAATAATCTATCTAATGAGAGAAAATGTGATTAAACACTCACCAATGGCAGGTCTAACCACACAGCACGGTACATCAATGGTCAAACGAATTGATTCCTCAGTAACTGCCTTCGAAAACGCATATGTGTTCGCCCAATCCTGTATCAGGCTGAAACACAACTGATTCTAAATATCTAATTTCATTAATTTAAATAGGTATACTTAAAGAACGTTGATTAAAGTGCATCAAAAAAGTTTTATTTTTTTCATAATTTGTGTGAAACTCCTACACCATCAGTTTTAGAGCTGATGAAACATCTGATGAAAAACTAACCTTAAAATCATCTGTTGTATGTTTGTCTGTCTGTCAGAGCTGATTATCTCAGGAACTACTATAGCTATCGACATGAATTTTGTAACAGTTAACAATAAAGCTGCCAAGCGGTAGTTCTTTCCGCAGAATAACTGACGTGAAAAGGAGGGTTGACAAATTCAATGTTACTGCATTAAAAATTATAATTAATTGCTGTTAATTATGTCTGTGTAAAATTATACATGTCAACGCAATAAACACATCATGCTATGATTCCCTTGCGGACAAGTTTATCACAGGTGCAAACTTACACTTGTAAGACGCTTGCGAGGAGCTTGCAGTAGAACCGATGGGTCTAAATACTGTATATATAGTGTAAACAAATCTGTTTAAAACTCACTGCGGTGTGATACCCTTCAACGCCTCATCAAACACACTCTATGAGAAATCTATTCAAAACTCAAAGTGGAATATTCTGAGCCCCTAAAAGAAAAAATTCCCCGAAAAAGAAACCTTGATCAATCGGTTCATGAATCCAGAAACATTTTAATGAACTGCTAATCGTGAATACCGTTTGTGATATATATATATATATATATATATAGTATATGGATTTCAAACTCACTGCGGTGTGATACCCTCCAAGACCTCATCAGACACACTCTCCACGAAGTCAACCAGCACGCTGGGTGGCACAGGACAGTCGTAGAACTTCTCCAGAACTTCACCGTTGGCTCTACTACTGGTCGCGTGTGTGAACGCAGTCGATACGTACACAAACGATCTGGTTCAAATTAACTCAGTCAATAAACTTTTTTCGATTTTACTTTTCCATCTTAACATTTCATCAGAAACTTACTTCAGTTTTTTGCATCCTTTAGCTAATGCCAGCATTTCTCTAGTACCCCTCACGTTAGTGTAGACAGCTTCTCTTAGTGGACTCGCGAAGTTGACGGTCGCTGCTCCGTGGAATATGACGTGTACCTCGTCTGTGAGGATGTCATGATCCTCGTCGCTGATGCCGGCCTTCAGCTCCGACACGTCCCCCGGCACCGCCACCACCAGCGAGCGGTACTCGGGACGTGTCTTCTGTACACTCTCGAACAGCGGATCAGACAGTAACTTGGAGAGTCTTTCTTCCACCGTCTTGTTCTTCTTAGGACGCAGTAAGACGTACACTTTCTTCACATCGCACGACCTGTGGCATAAGTACAAATATGTAGAAGGGCAAGGAACTTAGCTCATTTGAGCAGCTTCTTTTTGACCTGTTTCCCTAGGAAGCCGGATCCCCCCGTGACGAGTATTGCAGTCCCCGCGTACATCTGTCTCACGCGTGACTTTCCGCTCTGGAGCGCATTAGACATCGCTTGTACCTCTGGAGATATCAACATCAAAGTAGCAATGCCTCTTAGAGTCTTAAACACTATATTTCAAGCGGAATGGTCAGGCATCACACATGAATCTAAAGCCATCACTAAACAGAAAATAACAGATACATCCATTCGCATACTATCAGATAGCGCTTCAGTTATACAGGCACAAAATAGCAACACAATTACATCTGAGTTCATACGCGAATCCTACGAATCACTTGCAGAAGCAAGCAGACAGAACTGCATAACCCTGCAATGGATCAAGGGACACAGTGGCTCTAGAGGTAATGATGCAGCGGACGAACTGGCCAGAAGGGCCTCAAGTATGAAGATAGCCGGGCCTGAACCAATCGCGGCCCTACCTTTCTCGCAACTCCGATCATAGATACAACTACATACCCACAAACAACAACAAAGAGTGGAAGTCAAGGCAGAATTGCAGACAGGCGAAACAGTCCATACCAACCTGTAACCGTCGCCTCGCCAAACAATTGATTGTTGGAGCAATCACAGGACATCGACAGGATAGGTTTAACAGACAGCTCTCTTTGCAGAGCATGCATGGAGGCCAAGGAGACCGCTGCTCACGTCCTGCTCGGGTGCGGAGGAGTAGCAACACTACGGCCAAAATACCTCGGAACACCGAGGCCTTCGACAACACAAATAAATTGTTGGGCTTTCTGCTGGAGCTGGGGTGGCATGAATAAGGCACAGTACCCTATCACGCAAAATAGGCGCATCTGACGTCGAGTTGCGGAAACCTGCCAGATAACGAATACTGATGACTGATAACGAAGAATGATGTTTATATTGACCAAGTAGAGGTTAAAACAACATCTCCGAACAGAATAACAAACTCTTACTTATCCTCTGCAATTCCAAATTCACTCTTTATGATTCCAACTATACCGCGTGACATATAGGATATAATAATCAATTTCAAAAATACAAACAGCACAGGTCATGACAATGTGTGCACAAATATTGTTATTGTAGTGTTAAAATATATTGCGCCAATACTGAGCTTCATAATAAACCTTAGTATCGAAGGTGGAATTTTTCCTAAAAATTAAAACTTTCTATAGTAAAACCTATACACAAAAAAGGCGATAAACAATGCATGGATAATTATAGACCGGCTATACAACTACTTATAGGCTTTGATACCAGTGTTTGCAAAAATATTCGAAAAAGTTATATACAGCAGCCTATATAATTTCTTCGAGAAATAAATTGTTTGCTGATGAACAGATGGGTTTTCGGATAGGCAAATCTATAAATATGGCAATTTACGAATGTACTGTACAACCTATGTTTACGAATAAAGATTTTGACTTTGACTTTTAATCTGTGGCGATAGAGCTGGGATTACCTGAGCAGCTTCTCTATGAGCTGTTTCCCTAGGAAGCCGGATCCCCCCGTGACGAGTACAGCAGTCCCCGCGTACATCTGCCTCACGCGCGACTCCCCGCTCTGGAGCGCCGCGTGTATTGCTCCGCGAGAACGTGACTCCGCCTCGATTTCTAAGGCTAACGCTGGATCCATTTTCTCTCATGAATTTGATTGTTTCTTAAGTTGTTTTCAATTCTAATATTATGTGCAGTGAAGACCTGTAACAATAAGTAAATGAAAAAAACTTGATTCTACATTGGTATATACCTGCGTGACATGGTTATAGAAGTGAATTACTAATGGAGTAGGTTTAACTATTCTGAATACAGTTCTTCGTTCAGACTCCGTGGGGTCACTGTTAACAATGCGAATTTGAATTCGAATAGCTTAATTATGAGGCATTGTACATAAACTTACTATTTTCTGTGACTTCATCCGCGTGTATATCATAATTGGAATTACATTTAAATTTAAAGGAAAGGTTAGTAATGAAAGTAGAGGCTTGGTACGAATTCTTAGCGAGATGCTCCGCAACCGTCGATTCCAGGTTCATTTCCACTCCAGAAAAAATCTGCGGGCGGGATCACATGCCGTAGCGCAGCGTTCTGGCCCCAATACTTTTCAGTACATATACAGTGTACACTCTATGTAACGTCACTCGATTTAACGACAAACTCCCTAAAGCGTCGTAGATCATCTCGGACAGCACTCCCAGTAAGACACAGACCTGCGTGTTGTGCCGAAAAACAATGAAGCGCAAGGATCCCTGCGCGTGACGAGGATGGAGTGAATAGTGAACACTGCTCGCACCCACGATACCTAGGCATCACGCTGGACAAGGTTCTGACCCAAAAAACTCATTGTGCCAACCTGAATGACGGTCAGCTCACGAAACAACCTGCGACGCAAACTATCTTCGACAAGCTGGGGAGCTTCAGCGCACACCGCACCAACTACTGAACTGGCTCTGTGCTGATCGCCGGTGAGTATGCCTGTCCAGCCTGGCACTGGTCCACTCACGCGAACCAAGTCACCACTGATCTCAACGACGCCTCAGACCATCACCGGATGCCTCAAGACAACCCCGCTCAACAAGCTTTACCCATTTGTGGATGTCGCCCGAGAAATCCGGAGACAAGTGACATCCACCTTTGAGAGGCGTATTTGTTAAGTAGTTACTACCTCTCGGCCCCCCAAAGGCGGATGTCACTTGTCAGTTACTTACTACACAAATCCAGCTACTTTAACAGATTATGGTAACAGAACTGCAGTGGAGGTGGATCACCTGAAGGGTTCCGACCAAACACCTGATGTTAAAAGGAAACCCTTACAATCTCACTCTGTCATCCGTCTGTCCGTCTGTCCGTGTGTGATATTTCAGGAGCTACTCACGCTCTCTCGATCCATCGTAATATATGGTAATGTAACTAATTTACTTATATTTTTTGTTGATTCGACTCTTCAATTAGTTTAAACTCTGACGTACATAATATGTAAATTGTATCAATCATTGTTAGCAATTGGTTACATGACAGCAAATTAGATCGGGGTTGGAATGTATTTGATACCGTAACTGACATTAAAAGAACGCCCCTCAATATCAAAATAAGTAATTCAGCGGCAGTCCACTGCTGGACATATGCCTCTCCCAGAGTGCGCCACTCGATTCGGTCCTCTGCTCTCCGCATCCATTACGTCCGGCTACCCTACGTAATTAGTCTTTCCACCTCGCCGGGGGACGTCCTACACTACGTTTGCCTTGGCGTGGTCTCCACTCGAGAACTCGTCTGTTCCAGCGGTTGTCGGTCCTTCGGCAACTATGACCAGCCACTTCAGTTTGTTAATACGGTGAGCTATGTCGGTCACTTTGGTTCTCTTGACGGATCACTTCGTTCCGAATGCGGTCCATCAGAGAGACTCCGAGCATAGCCACTTTTATTTTGTTATGTTTATGTATATATATAACAATATTCCCTATGATCAATTGATCATGTAAGAAAAAAACCTTACTAATATTTGCTTTAGTTCTCAACCTAACCACTTTTTTACACTGCCATTTATTGCCAGCAGACAAGACAGGGAAAACAGTGAGTCATCAATGTTTTTCATAAACAAATGTTTTTGTCGATATTTGAAACGATAAGTGGATAAAAGAAGTATGTATCCAACAGTTTAACAAGATGGAACTAAAATAGGTATATTGGCTGTGTAAACGAGACGGCTGTATGTGGTTAAACACGCTCCCGCTCTGTTAGCGCTAGGAAGACAAGCCCAAACATAAAATGTCATGAAAACTGAATCAAAAACTTATTTTAGATAATATGTAATATAAAAGTCATTGGACAGCGCCATCTATGTGATATTTTTTGTAACATGTCTTGAAAACTGTCCATTACAATGCAGACATGATACTGAGACACTGGTGCACTATGCATGTCAGCGCGGTGCGCGATTATTCCTTGGCACAAGACTTCGCTCGATATGATTTGGCCCATGTTAATTTGTAAAAACTTCCTGCCAGTTTCGCTGATTCTGTTCATGTATATTTATTCTATTTTAATTCTAATTGTATTAATTTAATTCACAGTCGAATCAACACATGTAAATTTTCTTAACATAATACTTATTTAAAAGCTTTAGTATAGTCATAGTCATATCGTTTATTGCTCTCCATGGGTTTGATTGAGGTGTTAACATGTAGGTGTGCACATCATGGAACCCAGGCAGGGTATTGCAACATTGCACGCTGTACTGAAAACTAAACATAATACATATTTCATTTGAGGCGATTCTTGAAACATTCATTTAAAATAATTAAATTTCATTTACAAAATGTCAATAATTAATATTAATCTAATAGTCAAATATATAATTAAAATATAATTTGGGAGATATCTGAGGTTTTTAATTTTTTATTTCAATGATTTTATCGTCAAAGAACTCATCATCACTATCACTAAATAGTATAAAACAAAGTCGCTTCCCGCTGTCTGTCTGTCTGGATGTATGCTTAAATCTTTGAAACTACGCAACGGATTTTGATGCGTTTTTTTAATAGATAGAGTGATTCAAGAGGAAGGTTTATATATATAATACATGCATAATATAGTAGAGCAACACCGATAATTTTTGGGGTTTCTAATGTGATGTCGTAAATAACACATATTTTAGCGCTTACATTGCAAACGCTGGCTAAACCCTACCAGATAGATCAAAATAATGTACTACTGTATTGTAGACCTTAGAAAGATCAACAAAAAAGTCCGCGATGGTATATGTCTAACTATTGTAGTTATGTCACTATAACTACTTTTATACATTTTTTAAGTTGATAGAAATGCCAACCAATATCAGACCATGTTATCCATACCTTCATATTAACCCTTATCAAAATAAATCATTTCATATGCAAGACTGCTTCAATATCTGTAGATAGCTTCTTGAATTATTGAAATAGGACATTCCATTCAAAAGATATAACGAATTTAAAAAACCAAATACACGGACACCAAACTGAAGCATTCAAATAAAGTAGTATTGACCGAAGTGCGAGAGAGAGGCTTAGCGATGCTATATGTCATAATCAGCCGGGAGACGTCCACTGCTGGACATAGGCCTAAAATACATAAACAAAGGGGTCAAGTGCGAGACGGACTCACGCACCGAGAGTTCCGTGAAGAATATGATTAATAAACATAATGAAAATCATAAATAATAGGTAAGATAATATGCACCCAACAATGCTCTAACAAAAGACGCCTGACGAAATCACACGCGCAATTGTTAAAATACACATTGAGATACTTCTAAGGGTAGTAATCATAAAGTGGGGTTTAAAATGTGATTTAATTCAATTAATTTATTTTTATTATTTGTTGTTATAGCGGCAACAGAAATACACATTTTGTGATAATTAATGGAAATGGTCTAAAAGTACGACAAACACATATTGTTAGTTAAACGTTTGACTTTTTTACAGATCCAAAAAACTGCAGACTTGATTATTCGATATTAATTTCAAATCGAAAATTACACAGACGGACAACAAAGTAATCCAATAAATAAGGGTCCCTTTTTTCCTTTTGAGTTAGTTATCCCTAAAAATGTACAAAAATGTAAATATATAAATGTAAAACTTTAGATTAAGTAAAAAAATTGAAACTCTAAAAATATAAATAGTAATTTGATCAGAAAAAACTACTTATGTCTTTGCAAAAGGTTTATTTTTTCGTTTTTCCCAAATGTTTAAAAGATAAATGTACACCCGTGCGAAGCCGGGGCGGGCCGCTAGTTAATACTATAATATGATTTACTGTGCAAGAGTGTTTTTAGTTTTTGATGTAAAACTGTATCCTTTACTTTATTTTTTAAATAGGTAGGAAGTTTAATGAAATTTTTTACACACATTGCATGGGTTCCTGATCTGAATAGTTCCATCTTTGACTTTGGCATGCAAAGTCTATCTTTGTGTCGTAAGTTAAGATGGCCATTGTACATATTTTTCTGTTGTGTAAAAGAACTAAGATATTATCGTACGAATTTACTGGCTTCTAAAATATAAATATTTGTGACAGTTAAAATGTTGTGTTCTTTAAAATACGGCCTACAACTGTCCCTTGCGTCGATATTGACAAGGATCCTTAAACATTTTTTTGTAATATGAAGAGTTGTTGAATATGAGCACTGTTTCCCCATAATACCTCTATAGCCCCGTAACATAGCCATGCCATTTTAAAGTCTGTCGTCTTTTTCAACTCTATTAAAGCGTATGAAAAACTCGATAATTTGTTTTTGATTTTTTGAATATCTTTTTTCCAGTTTACATGGGAGTCAATATCTACGCCTAGCAAGCTCGCAGTGTTCACAAATTCCAATTTCGTGTTATTGTAAGAAAAGTTTAGATTTAGTTGTGCTTTCTGGTAGGGTCTAAATTGAATTATCTTTGTTTTGGAAATATTTATTGTAAGATTATAGTCGTTTAGCCAACTTTTTATCCCTTTTAGTATACTCGTCAATTGGGCATATGCTTCTGAGGTATTTGAGCAAGTAAATAAGATGGAAACGTCGTCTGCAATTAAGATACAGGTTCTGATCACTTTGGGAAGGTAGATAAGGAACATCAAGCTCCCTAGTACACTCCCCTGGGGGATAGATCATTTTACATGCTGTTTATAGGATCTGCAGGTGGATATAACTCCTGTCTCTTGGCCATAACTTTCTCGACGTATTGCTCTCGTATTGTACACCTCCGAGATAGTGTTCTAGTTATATAAAACTAAATATAAGTGGAATGCGTAATGTAAATCATTTTAAAACAGTTTCGACTTTATATCTACACCCTAGTCTTGACTTGAGTCTCTTTAAGAGGGTATGCTGTTGTCAAAGCGCCCATACAAACGTAGTCCAGTCATATTTTGAGTATTAAGCTATGAAAATCTATGAAATTTTCAAGACACAATCTAGAAACAAATATCTGTGTCGGTGGTGAGTCAGATTTTCGTTTAAATATATACTTCCAGAGTTACAGGGCGTCAAAGTATTGTATTTTACAGTAATAAAAAGCCCCAACTTTGAACCTGATTTACAAGAGTATGAATCAATTTAGAACAATTTGGAAAAACCACCGACATCTGAAATTTCATTAGTATACTGTATTGACAAAATGGTTACATAATATACTGTATCCTTCAAATGATCCCTAGACTACGAAACATCCAAATAACGGGTGGATAACATCGCGTAATGTATGCTGTCTCACCGTACGCGCTCGGGTAGGATAGGGTCGGAGAGGGACAGCTACAAAACAATGCAACCTTGAAACCGACCACGTGGTCTTACCAACATAGCCTCTTAAGTTGATTCTCGCTAAAGTGAGTACCTTAAAGTTTTTAGCTACAGTATGGCTACAGTGAATATCTGTACATTGCTTCACGCTGCAGTGAGTATCTTTATGATGCTAGCTACACTGAGTCTCTACATTGATTCACGCTACAGTGAGTATCTGTACATTGGTTCACGCTGCAGTGAGTATCTTTATGATGCTAGCTACACTGAGTCTCTACATTGATTCACGCTACAGTGAGTATCTGTACATTGGTTCACGCTGCAGTGAGTATCTTTATGATGCTAGCTACACTGAGTCTCTACATTGATTCACGCTACAGTGAGTATCTGTACATTGATTCACGCTGCAGTGAGTATCTTTATGATGCTAGCTACACTGAGTCTCTACATTGATTCACGCTACAGTGAGTATCTTTATGATGCTAGCTACACTGAGTCTCTACATTTATTCACGCTACAGTGAGTATCTTTATGATGCTAGCTACACTGAGTCTCTAAATTGATTCACGCTACAGTGAGTATTTGTACATTGATTCACGCTGCAGTGAGTATCTTTATGATGCTAGCTACACTGAGTCTCTACATTGATTCACGCTACAGTGAGTATCTGTACATTGCTTCACGCTGCAGTGAGTATCTTTATGATGCTAGCTACACTGAGTCTCTACATTGATTCACGCTACAGTGAGTATCTGTACATTGGTTCACGCTGCAGTGAGTATCTTTATGATGCTAGCTACACTGAGTCTCTACATTGATTCACGCTACAGTGAGTATTTGTACATTGATCCACGCTGCAGTGAGTATCTTTATGATGCTAGCTACACTGAGTCTCTACATTGATTCACGCTACAGTGAGTATTTGTACATTGATTCACGCTGCAGTGAGTATCTTTATGATGCTAGCTACAGTGAGTCTCTACATTGATTCACGCTACAGTGAGTATCTGTACATTGATTCACGCTGCAGTGATTATCTTTATGATTCTAGGTACAATGAATATCTGTACCTCATTGATTCACGCTGCAGTGAGTATCTTTATGATGTTAGGTACAGTGAGTATCTTTTTATTGATTCTCACTTTAGATTATTTTACCCTACTACCACTACAGTGAGTTTATTTTCATCTATTCCCACTACAGTTTTTATTGAGGGTCTAATTCGATTGTTCTTTTTAAGTTTTAATAATGCGCGGGTTCAACTCGCTCTTGGCCGTTTTTACTTACTATCACAGAGTAATATAGCACTGCTTGATCTTGTACTCCCCCCTCCTCACAATCACCCCCCACATCTAATGTTCCTCATCCCACCGACAATCTTGAGTGCTCGACGACGAATTCATACACGCCGTTGATTGAAATATGTATATATACATGAATATACTGGCAACAATAGCCATTTTTATGCGGTGTGTTTGTATTATTATATACATATGTAATTTATAAATATTTGCAAATAATTTTTTATTAGTTATAATGTGGTGGTAACAATATTAGAATAATCCTATTTCCAAAACTGGTCATTGTTTAACGTTGCATTGTTACGGTATCAATAAAAATATTATACACTATATTTTCCAAAAATATCAGCTGAATCGATCAAATGGTTAAAACAACCTTTCACGGCGCTAGGTGTGTATGAGCGGTACAGAACGAAGACATGCGCATGGAATGCCATGAGTAATGCGTAATGTTTGAGATGGTCGAGTGATGTGTAATGCAATAGTGCTTCGTGCAATAATCACTCGAATTACTTAGACATATGTAATGAGGAGTAGGTAACATAAATGCAATGTGTTTGAGTGAGAAAGCGATCCTTGCAGAAAACCTATATGCGTGAAAGAGACACTAGAAAAACGCCGTGAAACCATTTTGAAACAAAACCGTGCCTATTTTTAGGATTGTTTTCACAGTATTTCTGTGTTTTATACGTTAAATATAATACTTACAGCAATAGCCGAAATTAAGAGACACAGGTTCACCTACTTACCATACAGTATTACTTTCATTATTCTTGTTTTCATACATTCGAACCACGCATTAATTAATCTATTTTCTAAATAACATATCATTGTAACACATTACGTGTTAGGTAAATAATTATCATATGTAAATTAAACACTTGAACATTACACTTTTGTTATTGCGAAATTCCAAGGACTATTCCTATATTACCGTAGTATAATGTTACGATAGGTTGTTTTATCATTTTGAATCTACATCTGCGAACAAGCTACAGTATTGCCAAAATTTTATTAAAATCCCAAAATATCATATGTTGTTGAGAAAACAAACGAAAACAACTTCAATAAGCAATAGACATACAGTGCAACGAATACATAGTGCAACAATTTCAACCAAAACAGCTTTTTCTTCGCGTATTCGACCGTTTCCAGTCCATCTTTCATGACGTGAATCCTGTTCCCCACGATGACCTTCATTATGTACTCTGTCCAGTCTATCGTCGCTACGTCAAAGTTGAATAATATCTGGTCTTCAGTAGACATGGTGCTATATAAAGCTACCGCATTGTCGTCCTTCAACTGCCAGGTGTTTGCCGCGAAGTAGAAGCACACTTGACTTAGCTTTGCGAGTTGGCTGTAGATCTTAGAGATTCTGAAATTGAAATACACAGCATGCGTCATCATCAGCTAGGATATTAGAGCTACTGAGTATTAGGATCTGTTCTTGAATGTACCAAGAACCATCTAGTGGCTTCATCTGAAGGTCAATAGGACTCCAAGCGTGACATCTATCTGGGACTTGCTTAATTATCAATTTTGTTATTGATGCTGCTGTATCAGTGTTGGTAGCATTATTGTGTTACAGACAGATAGAATGCGAACTTTGGAGAGCGCTAGCAATCTATGACATCACTCATCATCAGGTGTAATGAATGTGTAGTGGTTTAGATTTCATATTATTTGTAGCTTGAGACGTGACATAATCAATAATCATCATGCGCTACATACACAGCTGAACATAAGCCTGTCTCGTGAAGTGCCATTGAGCTCGGTTGTGACAGCTTTTTGTTTAGTTTACGCCATCTGGAGAACCCACACAGGAATCGTAACGACCTGCGACCTAGACTCCTGCGCACCTGTACAATATTACGTTTGAGATACGGTCTGACAAAAAGGCTCAATGCTACTGTGAACTTTGCTTTAACATCTCTCGCAGAAATCTTGGTCAAAGTTGCTCAAAAAAGTATTTTGTATCAGTTACAATGAGAACACTTTACATTCGAATATAGCGATTAAACATATTGCAATGATAACTTCGACTGCTATTGCCTTTTTGTGCTCATAATTGAAATGGCAACAGTTTGGAAATCTATGCTCTACCTGTGCCGCTACCAGTTTTTTTCAATCTTTCCAAATGAAAGAGAAACTTTGGGTTGATGATTGAGAAGTTTATCAGAAATGAAGTGTATAATAAAGTTCTTTTATTCCACAGCAACACATCAAGATCAAAATTATGCAAAAATTACCACTGTTTCTAAGCACGAGTCACATGATCTTAAAGATAATTTCACGGTTTATTTTATTTAAAAAACTTACTGTTGAGGTTTGTTAATTATCCAACAAATGGTGTCTATTAAATATCCGGGTATCGTGTGCAACAGGAAGAAAGCCAGACTATACAACAGAGGATTTCGAATGACCAGAAGGAACGGGTACCAGATCATCTTCGATGTTGGATAATATGGTCTTACATTATCTTCAACAATTTGTAACATTTGTCCTGTAAAGAACAGTTCAATCAAACATTGTGTCATACTTTATTTTACAGTCTTTTAGAATAATTTTAAGCCATCAAAATTGTAATGACACCGAAACTTTCATAACAAGACGTAAATAAGGCAAGCAATAATACAATAATCTATACTATAATAACAGAGTAAAACCAGTGTGTCTGTACATTGAATATATTTACCTAAAACCAATTGAGGGCGATGTAAAAATAGTAACAGAATAGGAATCTACGATTTTTAAATTTTTTGTCTGTCTGTTTGTCTGTCTGTTTGTACACGCTAATTAATAAATAAAACATACACAATAGGAAAATCTAATATTACGTACAAGTGAGTAAAGAAATGAAACTCTCGCTCCGGACGCGTTCAAGGTCACATACTAGACTATATTTGACGTTGAGTCTGTTCATTTCTGTCAAAGTATATTTATTTTACCTAGAAGTATCGGGGGAGGTGAAGTTAAGAAGAGAGGAGTAGGTGTAGCAGTAGTATGAAGCGACGTCGAAGTAGGAGATTTAATTATATGGTTACAAAGCTGGCAAAATTATAGAATACTAAGAAGAGACAGACATAACGAAGATAGCTTTAGAGTCCACTCAGATCATGTGCTCTCAAGGTAGCTGAAGAATTACTGATGAACTAAAATCCCAGAAGAGTACATTTGAGTCGTATGATGGAAATGATGAAGGAATTAAGTTGATTTATTGTGAAGTAAACTGTGGAAATATAAACAATAATAAACTTGCCCCAAGTGATGTAGTTTCTGCAGTTAGATATGGTGTATATTTTTGTCTCGTCTCCGAGTGTTTTCTCTGACGTCACTAGCCCAGCAACTAAAGACGCGTTGTTGACGAAGTCTACCGGCACTATGTAGTTACTGTTGTCCCTGTCGGCGTTCACAACCCTGATGACACCAACAGCTGAGCCAATCCACAGCTGGAAGTCCACAAATTTAAGATTTATTGGGATATGTTGATATGTGGCATATGATTCACAGTTGGACCGATAAAATTGAGATGAAAGGGTCGATTGGAAAAAGTAATAGTAGCAGATCAGTAATTAATTAGTATGAAAGGATAAGGTTCTTAATTCGACTGTATATATTTTTTAAAATATATATTACCTGATAACTCCACCAATGTTAACCGATTGTGATGATTCTTTTTCTTTTTTGAGTAGAACATACTTCAGAGGTTGTCCCATATATTGAGAGATTTAGCCCAGATTGAGCGCTTTTTGGGAAAATCAACAAAAAACAAACATGTACCCAGAAAATTCTACCCTTACGGGTGAACATTTTTAAGGCAGTTGAAGTTGGTTTGTACTTCTTTTTGAATGCGTTAATTATTTATCGATAGGTTTTAATTTTATTGGCCAGCAAATACAAACAAGAACAAATGCCGAGTCAGAACAATAATGATATCGTTTACTGTAACGTACCATGCCAGCAAAAAGGCCCTAACTCAGGTCTAGGTGGCCACAACGATGTTGATTCTGCTAATTCTGCTAGTAATTCTGCATTTTCCTTTATCGTAGTTGGCCTGTCAGTGATTAAAGAAGCAGAACGATAAGATGATAAATGTTAACTCGTACTGCTTTCTGACATATTCCTGAACCAGAGGCAATCTCATCATCACCATCCCGGCTCTACCTTTCTCGCAACTTCGATCATGGATACACCTACATATCCTACAATCCCACAATAAAGAGTGGAAGTCAAGGGAAAATTTCAGACAGGCGAAACAGGCCATGCCAACCTGTAACCAAACAATTGTTACAACTACGCAGATGTCAACTTCGCCTGATCGTAGGAGCAATTACAGGACATTCTACCATGAGTTTACGCAGGCGATAACGTATATCGAAAACTATCGGAAATGCTGCTCAGTCGAGATGCGATTGACAAGGACAGAGCGATAGTTAACGATATAAGTTATCGCCTGCGTAAACTCATGGTAGATGCACTGTTCACTTTAGGTATCACTGACAGCCCTCTGTGCAGAGCATGCATGTAGGCCGAGGAGACAGCTGCTCACGTCCTGCTGGAGTGCGGAGAAGTAGCAACACTACACTACCTCGAAACACCAAGGTCTCTCCCAGAGGCCTTTAACAACACAAATAAGTTATTGGGCTTTCTGCTGGAGCTGAGGTGGCATGAGTAAATCACACCACCCTATCACGCAAAATAGGCGCACCTGATCGAGTTGCGGAAACCTGCCCTGATAACGAATACGAATCATCACCATCCAACTTTGGATCTACTAGAAAATGGTTAGAAATGTTATGCTTACACCATTGGGACCATAAACGGAGGTCTCGTCTATCCATCCTGGCATTGGCTCCATATAAGCCGATGATACTGGAACAATATTAAAAAATTGTTATCATTTACAAACATTTGGATCCTTGAGATAGCAAATACTTCGGTGCGTGTGACCGTGTGGTGCTGGCTTTGGAATAAAATGACCAGTGCTCTAAGAAGTATCATCAAATAGGAAGGAACTTTATGCTGCTTTGTTATGCTACTCTAAAATAGAATACTAGTCGGAAAGGGTTTCACGCGATTCAATCCCAATGAATGTCAAAATGTTGCTGTAATAATTTAAAAATGGAAACTGATTTCTCTTTTAAAGTAAATAAGTAACCCGAGCGGGCATTAGGCAAGGAGTTTGAAGATTTGTTTCTTAATGACCGGCCGCCATATTTTTTGTCCTTTTTTTTCATATGACTGCAGCACACTATTCTGCTGGTGTATATCGATAGAGATACGATAGACTACTATTGAATGAACAAAAATGTAATGAAACATAGTGGCCTACAGCGGCACGTTTCCCAGATACTTCGCAGTAAAGATGGACATAATAAGAACAACATTTTTTTTTAAATTACCTCCACGTATTTTTTTCTCGTCAATTTGTTTTTAAATACAGACCCCAGTGTGCTTCCGACTTGAAAAAAAAAAGGTGACGGTTGGTCACAGTTAACGTGAGACTTCGATTTCGAACAAAAATATTCGAACCCCTTTTCAAAGAAAAATTTCTTGATATTAAAAGTCAATAGTGCGTCAAATTTCTTGTAAATGCGTTTGACGTGATGTTTGCGATATTAAAATCAACATTTTTGTTTGTTTTGTCCAGTCTATCGCTAGTAATGCTAAATGATTGGCTGTCAATAACAAAGGTGTTCTTTATTTGGTAAAAGTATATCGTACTCAGACTGGGTCTAACCACGCAGCATCTGATGTCTGTAGTCAGTCTGACGAGCTCTTCAGCAACTGCCTTCGTATATGTGTACGTGTTGGGCCAATCGTTGATCAATCTGAAACACACGAGCAGTATAAATTATTGAGAACATAGCAGTTTACCAACACCCTGTCGCTATCAAGTAGATCTTGAACAATATAACTAGACGAGCTCGACACCTCATCACCTTCTAGCAACACTGACAGGTGCACCACTCTCTGTAGATAAGTCTGAACGTCCGTCAGAGGAACTAATCAGTACAACACCCTGTCGCTATCAAGTAGATCTTGAACAATATAACTAGACGAGCTTGACACCTCATCACCTTCTAGCAACACTGACAGGTGTACCACTCTCTGTAGATAAGTCTGAACGTCCGTCAGAGGAACTGATCAGTACAACACCCTGTCGCTATCAAGTAGATCTTGAACAATATAACTAGACGAGCTTGACACCTCATCACCTTCTAGCAACACTGACAGGTGCACCACTCTCTGTAGATAAGTCTGAACGTCCGTCAGAGGAACTAATCAGTACAACACCCTGTCGCTATCAAGTAGATCTTGAACAATATAACTAGACGAGCTTGACACCTCATCACCTTCTAGCAACACTGACAGGTGCACCACTCTCTGTAGATAAGTCTGAACGTCCGTCAGAGGAACTAATCAGTACAACACCCTGTCGCTATCAAGTAGATCTTGAACAATATAACTAGACGAGCTTGACACCTCATCACCTTCTAGCAACACTGACAGGTGCACCACTCTCTGTAGATAAGTCTGAACGTCCGTCAGAGGAACTGATCAGTACAACACCCTGTCGCTATCAAGTAGATCTTGAACAATATAACTAGACGAGCTCGACACCTCATCACCTTCTAGCAACACTGACAGGTGCACCACTCTCTGTAGATAAGTCTGAACGTCCGTCAGAGGAACTAATCAGTACAACACCCTGTAGCTATCAAGTAGATCTTGAACAATATAACTAGACGAGCTTGACACCTCATCACCTTCTAGCAACACTGACAGGTGCACCACTCTCTGTAGATAAGTCTGAACGTCCGTCAGAGGAACTGATCAGTACAACACCCTGTCGCTATCAAGTAGATCTTGAACAATATAACTAGACGAGCTTGACACCTCATCACCTTCTAGCAACACTGACAGGTGCACCACTCTCTGTAGATAAGTCTGGACGTCCGTCAGAGGAACTAATCAGTACAACACCCTGTAGCTATCAAGTAGATCTTGAACAATATAACTAGACGAGCTTGACACCTCATCACCTTCTAGCAACACTGACAGGTGCACCACTCTCTGTAGATAAGTCTGGACGTCCGTCAGAGGGACTAATCAGTACAGTTGTTATCAGTTATATATTGGACAATATGCCTGTGACGTATACATTCTAGCAACATAACCCAACTTTGGCGACAGCAACAATATTTTGTAATTATTGGTACCTGTTTTTGTAAATAACTCACTGCTGTGTGATTCCTTCCAGTGTGTCGTTATCTGTATTCTCCGCGAGTTCTACTAGCGTGTGTGGAGGAAGTGGACTCTTGTAGAACTTCTCCAATACTTCATCGTTGATTCTACTTTTGGTTGCGTGCGACAGCGCAGTGGATATGTACACGAACGACCTAATAAAATATAGTTGGATATAATTAACGATCGGTAGAGTCCCTACCTACCGGCATGCCACTTTCGCTTTCAAACCGTTCTTGGCCGAACGGCTAGAATTCTAACGACAATGCCTTGAAAGTAACGGAACGATATATTTTTTTTTTAGCTTAAACTAACTTTAAGTGACACTGAAATACGAGCTATAAATACTACAGCAATCTACAAAAGGGTCAGATGAATTTAAATGGGCTATACGAATATTATGGGAGTCAAAATTAGATGGAAAGTGAATTTTTCATCATCGCTTCAACACGTCAGCAGAAAAAATATGCTATCTATCTTGTTAGTTGTGAGTCCGCAGTAAGCAGTGCTAAACTCCGCGCTGAGATCACGCGCCTAATGCTTTAAAATGTTGTTGTTTCACCTAGAGTGAGACAGAGCGCTAGAAAGAAACCGCCCTTTCCTCGTTCCAGTTCCTTTCCCACTGTTCCCCGCGCTAGAGTGTTCGGCTGCAAATTTGCATCATAATTTTGTAGTTTTTTAACTGATTTTCATAGTTTCGTTTTCATTTGTAAACCACAAAATCAATTTCGAAAAATCTTTCTTCGTGTAAAACTACATCATCATCAACAGCCTACAGTGGGGACACCACTGGAGGGGCTCAGGCCTACTCTCCTACAGAGAGTGTATGGGCCATAGTCCACCACGCGGGCCCAGTGCGGATCGGCGGACTTCACATGCCTGTTCAAGACATGCAGGTTTCCTCACGATGTTTTCCTTCACCGTTAAGCAATCGGATAATGTACTTGAATTGAAAAACAACTCATAGGTACACGGCTGGATTCGAACCCGGTACCCTCAGATTGAGAGTCCGCGCCTTATCCACTGCGCCACCGACGCTTCCTGCGCCACCGACGCTTCGAAACTACATAGTTAAATCAATTTCTAGAATAGGGTTTGACTTAAATCTAAACCATATTTTTGCCGTAATATTCAGCCGAACTGAACATGGTTTTGGTGGTCTAAAATGCATACATGTACAATTTTCTTCATAATAACATTTCAAGTGTCTTAAACTAATTGAAGACTAAGATATATCTTACAATATTATATTTGCCAAATTTTATGATAATGCAATGTGTTATTCAAAAATAAGGAAGTAACTGCGTTTGTATGGAGACTCGAGCTTGCTGCAGACTCCTAAGTAACTAAATAGAAGCCTTGAAAAGCTTACATGATTTGTTTACATTCTTTAGATAATCTTAGCTAAATTTAGTGTCACAGGACAGTCGTAGAACTTCTCCAGAAATTCACCGTTGGCTCTACTACTGGTCGCGTGTGTGAACGCAGTCGATACGTACACAAACGATCTGGTACATATTGACTCAGTCTATAAACTTAAAAAGTCAGTACTTTAGTTTTCTATCGTAGTTATTCATCAGAAACTTACTTCAGTTTTTTGCATTCTTTAGCTAATGCCAGCATTTCTCTGGTACCCCTCACGTTAGTGTAGACAGCTTCTCTTAGTGGACTTGCGAAGTTGATGGTCGCCGCTCCGTGGAATATGACGTGTAGCTCGGCCGTGAGGGTGTCACGATCCTCGTCGCTGATGCCAGCCCTCAGCTCCGACACGTCCCCCGGCACCGCCACCACCAGCGAGCGGTACTCGGGGCGTGTCTTCTGCACACTCTCGAAAAGCGGCTCCGACAGTAACTTGGAGAGTCGTTGTTCCACCGTCTTGTTCTTCTTAGGACGTAGCAAAACGTAGATCTTCTTTACGTCACATGTTCTGTAACACACGTACAAGACACAAGATGCTATCAAGGTAATTTTTCGGGATTACTGTCATACAACGTACAAGAACCGAAAAATCAATTTTTACACGTCACGGTAACACTCATGTGGGTTAACCTTGATTATGTATGCATTACAGTACGCCGTGAGGATGGCGCAGCTGGAGTCACGCCACGATACATCATTCAAGTCGTTCGTGGTGCGAGTCCCGACCAGCAAGCTGGAGACCTTCATGAGGGAGGACTTCTGGCCGACGGGCGTGGTGTACCGTCGCTTCAGGGGAAAGATAGCGACCAACACCACCAGAGCGGCACCAACGTGCCATAGTAAATAGTATTATTGTAGTGTCTAGTAGTTTATTTTAATGTATTTTATTGTATTGTATATATACTTGTGGGTCATTGTTACCTGAAATAAATGAATAATAATAATACATTAATAATAATAATTAACATTGCTTCCACAGGCCCGCATATTTTTAACAGAATTGACAAACATTGATGTTAAAAATCAACATATGCAAATGCTAATATTGTCAATGTGGAATTCAAGTCAATGATCTCTCATGTATAAGAGATGCGAGTGATACATTACGCGTTTATATTGCCCGACCGCGTGCTGTTGCATTACACATCACTTGACCATCTCAAACATCACGCATTACATCCGCATTACTCATAGCATTCCGCGCGCATGTATACGTTCTGCACCGCTCACTCGCACCTAGCGCGCTGTACGGGTTCGGATCCTCCGACAAAACCATAAAGACGCATAGAATGCGCATATGTTACTGAAATGCAACCGTATTACTAGGAAGATAAGGTTTACATTCTACGTATTCTAATTCTGAGCTCGTGATGTTTACAGATTAAATATTACAATAGCAAAAAGAGCTGTCGCATGAAGCGTATGATGAAGCGGTGATGCTTCGAGTAATGTGTAATGGTACGATGTAATATTACGCGGTACGAAATGTAATGACATTACCTTAAGAAACACTGTTTTGCGCATGTATACTCTCAACACTTCCGATCACTTTCGATGTGACAGCAATGGCGGCAGCTTTCCCTTGCGCTTGCGTGACTTATTATTTTGCTGATAATTTGGTTTTCATATCAAAATACCATACCTTAAAGCTGTTTCTGCCACAAAATGAGTTTATATACATATATACGTATGTAATTAATTATTGTATGAATCAGACCCTTCCAATGCCTGAAAGTGTTAAATAAACAAAGATACAAAGATTGAAAGTCGTAGCACTACACGATGCCACACCCCGCTTCGAACAAATGTCAAAATATCGTTCCCTATTTCCACACATCGAACGGATGACGTGCATGTGTGAGTAAATTCGCGCCATATTACCGATCCTTGAACGCGTGTATAGGTGAGGTATCGCGGATCGGTGGGAGTAGCACTATGTTAATTTACTAGAGTTACTAACCTGAGCAGCTTCTCTATGAGCTGTTTCCCAAGACATCCGGATCCCCCCGTGACAAGTACCGCAGTCCCCGCGTACATCTGTCTCACGCGGGACTCCCCGCTCTGGAGCGTCGCATGGATTGCGCGAATGCGTGACTCCGTTTTTATTTCTAAAGCTAACGCTGGATCCATTGTGCCTAAAACATATTGTTACAAAATATAAGTTCTCGATACTTCATAGAGCGACAGTGGCGCCCTCATTATTTTTATATATACTTGAAAGGCAGGACCAACATAACTCCTGCACAAACTCTTTAAAATGTATCCTGTAGTATACACGTCTAAATTCGAGGCTTTTGAATCTTCACCGTCAGTAGCGTATCACGTTTTCTCAGTTTCATAGCTCGGTGCTCCATCAAGTCTACATACATTCTTGTTGATAGCGTGAAGAAAATCTCAACTATGACAAACTCGATGCACGATTTGAACTGAGCCCGGCAGAATAAGAGCTGCGATGGGTGAAAGAACCGTCTGACTGACTGCCTAGTTTTTGATCGCGCGTTGGACTTGATGCAGCTGAAACTGAGATCTGAATTTGTAATTACAAGTGTTTGAAACGGTTTTCTACGCCCGTATATATTGAAAACTCGGAGCAAAATGGGCTCCGCTTTTTTGTGAACTGCTTGAATTGGCAGTGACACAATCTGATACTGCTTTTGTTCAACACAACAGGCAGCCCTTCAATTACTCTTTCATTGAACAAAAAGCTTCTTATATAATCGTAACTCAAACACTATTTGTAAATGTACTTCTGGGCATATGCCAACGAGCAGTTACGTAAAAACTTTCTTATATAGTCTGTAAATATTGAATAATATAATGAAAAATTAGTTACACTCAATTAAACAGCGCTTGGGACAGCAGTAAGGTGGCCTGCAGCCGGAGGTGAACTGAAGCTTCAGTTGTATTGCTTCCGTCACCTATTACGATTTGGTGTTGCTGTGTTCACTTTCGAATTACGTAACTTAAATCAACCTCTGAACAGTTGTCCCGGTTCAACACGTTTCAACACGGTTCAACACTTCATTTGGAATATGTTAAATCTTTATATATTCATTCGATGTATAGACAAACAGAAACGCCGTGGACGGCACGGCACATATTTGATAGGGGGTCTCCACTATCGCTTTCCCAAACGAAAACCTCCAAACTGAGCAAAATACTGATCGATACATTTGAAAGACAAGTTAACGGTTTTTAAAAAGAACTAGAAACCGACTTCAACTTCCCTAAAAATCTACCGCACATTTAAGACATATATGGTTTTCTTATGGATGTCATTATCAGAATTGGAAAAATTGAACTGGACCACACGGGAAGCACCAGCTTGCAAAAAAAGATACATCAAAATCGATTCAACCAATCGAAAGTTATGTGGTAACAAAATAAGCATACCATTCAAATTGAAAACCTAACAAAAAAGGCTGCTAAAATCGTGACAAAAATTATCACTTTAAAGTGTTTTATTTCGCAAACGGAACCCTGAATCGAAAAGTTGTGTTCCTAGACCTTAATAAAATAAAAATATTTTTCAAAATTTTATTCTACCACTAGTAGTAAGAGTAGAGTCTCTGAGCTAAGCTGCGGACGGACAGAGCGAAACTATGTATAAGGGATTCAGCCCGGATTTGTTGAGTTGGTCTTCCCTGGTCCCCGTACATAACCAAGTCATTTTTTGCTAACCTTAAAATGCCAACCTGCAGGAACCAAATCACCCTGCAAAGTAATGCAAAATAGGAACCAGTAGAAACTTGGTCACGATATACAGAAGTCTAACTTATACCAAATGGGAACCTATACAAACCAGGTCACCGTTCAAAGTTATACAAAATAATAACATGTAAAAAGTGCAGTGGGGACGAAGAAGAAGAGTAAATTGGCACTTTCTTGACTAGGCTAACGGGGAGCATCGTCAATAGCATCGCCAATAAAAGGTGTGTGTGATTAATCGTCAATTTGTCTTCAATAGCATAGAAGGACCTACCACTTTGTCTTTGACGAAAACTCAGAGACCAGAGAAAGATAATTTAGCATTCTACAAACCAAAACTAAAATAATAACCTCAAAAACACACACGAATCAGCCGCTCATCTGAAATGACTGGTCAAATGAGTGTATGTGGAAATTGGATAATTTATAAGAGAGGCCAGTGCATGGTAGACGCACTGGAAGTGATAGATCCATTACGAAACGCCTAGGAAGTTGAGAGCAAAAACTGTTATACAAAATAGGAACATGTAAAAAGTTGGTCACCGTTCAAAGTATGCAAAATAGGAACGTCAGTTCCTGCGGTAGTCAGATGTCTAACTTATACCAAATGGGAACCTATACAGGCCAGGTCACCGTTCAAAGTTATACAAAATAGGTACGTCATCCGAAACTATGTCATCGTTGCAGAAGTTCTACAAGAATAGAAAGAATTTGAACATGTTTACTTAATAGTTAAACAAAATAAATATTCATTAACAGATTACGTATAACCTCGGCTGGGTCGTCAAAGGTACCCATTAATTATTCATTGGGTACAATTATAAATTCTTAGTACGTTAATGCTAATACAAAAAAGCTACTCTGTACTGTCTCTATAAATAATGATTGCACAAGATGGAGTCGGACTCGCATGTATCAAGGTGTACGAATTCAGATACGGGCTACGCTTCCATACTAAATTTCTGTTGCCATAATCTTTTAAAATAGAATAGCTGGATTTGATAAGTAATTACCTAAAAATAGGAGACGAAATTATAGTGTCGCGAAATAATTATCATTAATTAATTAACAACTTTATAATAGCATTTAATATTACAAATCTGACTATATGTGAATTAATGCATCAGGTGACACAATTTATAAATGATCATATCCCTTGCACCGCTATATTTATGGATATGTCTAAAGCATTCGATTTTGTCAACCATAAGATATTGTTGTCAAAATTATATGCATACGGCATCCGAGGCCCTCCCCTAAAATTTTAAAATCTTATTTAACTAATAGAAAGCAATTTACTGAAGTCATGCATATCAATAATCAAAAAACAGTTACCAAAGTAAAATCTGAAACTAAAATTCTAGAATACGGCGTGCCGCAAGGCAGTATTCTTGGACCGCTTCTATTTGTAATCTATACATATAAATGACTTCCTAAAGTCTATTGACGAAAACATGATATTATATGCAGACGACTCAACAGTCCTAATAAAATCTACTTCTAACAATGACTACGTAACTAAAATTAACATCACCCTTAAAAAAGTAATAGAATGGCTTAAATCCAACAATCTCAGTATAAATTTAGATAAAACAAAATACGTCCAATTGCAATTATCTCATTCCAAAGAAATCCCAGTAACGGTATTATATATATAATGGACATAACATAGAACAGGTCAAAGAGATAAAAAAATTAGGTGTGATTCTGGATGCTGGTGTAAACTGGAAGCCACACTTGAACCATATAAATACGAAACTGAGTAGCTACGTTTTTGCGTTAAGAGGGTATGCTGTTGTCAAAGCGCCCATACAAACGTAGTCCAGTCATATTTTGAGTATTAAGCTATGAATATCTATGAAATTTTCAAGACACAATCTAGAAACAAATATTTGTGTCGGTGGTGAGTCAGATTTTCGTTTAAATATATACTTCCAGAGTTACAGGGCGGCAAAGTATTGTATTTTTCGGTAGTAAAAAGCCCCAACTTTGAACCTGATTTACAAGAGTATGAATCAATTTAGAACAATTTGGAAAAACCACCAACATATGAAATTTCATTAGTATACTGTATTAAAAAAAATGGTGACATTAATATACTGTATCCTTCAAATGATCCCTGGACTACGAAACATCCAAATAACGGGTGGATAACATCGCGTAATGTATGCTGTCTCACCGTACGCGCTCGGGTAGGATAGGGCTCGGAGAGGGACAGCTACAAAACAATGCAACCTTGAAACCGACCACGTGGTCTTACCAACATAGCCTCTTAAGATAAGTATCACAACTCGCCTCCCGAAAAACGGCACTCATTGCGTATCATGGCTGTGTGGCTTCTATATTGCGCTACGGGATTATACACTGGAGAAATGCAGCTGACATACATATATTGCCTGTATTTAAATTACAAAAAAAATGTGTCCGGGCTATTGTGGGTGCAGGCCCGAAGGAAAGTTGTAGAGACTTGTTCAAGCAGCTTAAAATATTGTGTCTGCCATATTTATATATATTCGAAGTGTGCTTATTTGTTAAGAGTAACTCACATTATTATGTCAATAAAACAAACAAAAAACCGAGAGGTAGACGAAATAAACTCGACTTAATACCACTTAACCAGCCAAAGTTAGAATTCTATAGGAAAACACTGTATGTAAATGGAACAAAATTGTATAATCATTTACCTGACAATATAAAAGATCTCAATGTAAAATTATTTAACACCAGATTGTATAACATTGGGGGGTATGTTACAGAATTTAATTACTATTATTGCGTTGTTGGACATTCTGTAACTAGGAAGGAAATTAAGGAGGAATAGGAAATCAAACTCAATTTTCAAGGAAAGGTTGATATAAAACAGCTGTAAATTTCGGTCCGTTTCTTTTAATACTCCAAATGCAATACGTATTTTGTTTTCGTTATTAAGTGAGTTAACATATAATTTTCAGTGAAACGATAACCTCAAAGCGCGGAGGTGTTTATCATTTCGTCTAGACCAGAGACTGCGGATTTCCCCATAGATATACTCGCAGGCTAAGAAACAATGCTCACAAATAATAAATTCAAAAAAATTAATTATATTTTTATCTTATTTCAATTACAATAAATAATTAGGCTTTTTGGGGGGCCTCGTACTTAATAAATAATAGTCATTATTACTATCACTTACTTCAAAAACATTATACATTGTTTTTAAAACAATGTCACGCAGTAAAAATTTTGAACTAAGGGCATTTATTTACTACGTTGAAATGAATGCCCACGAAATGCCGGGACTACAATTTAAATGATTGTTAACGAATTTACTTTTATTTAATTTATTGATTCATTAAAAATAATCATTAATTAGGTTTAGCCCTGTTAGTTCATTTTGTGACAAGAAGATGGTTCCAGGTGCTCTATAAATTTCTATCTGTATGAATTCACTCAGATGGCAATGAGAATAAATTGATTGGCACTCCCAGATTATGACATTATTATTACTCACGATTTCTAGTTACTACCAATCATAGAGTGCTTGCTAGCGTAAATGCAAAACTTAGCTAAATTGTAAAAATTGTATTTCTTTTAAAATGAAATCCTTACATAAATACAAATTAATACACTTTAGTGTGTGTTTCCAGCGATGGAGTTACTGGTTGGGAATAATTTAATGCCAACGTGTTACAGAGTAACTCGTTGGGAATAGTTAATTCCCAACCAGTAACACTATTACATGCAGTGTGACTGGTTGGGAATTTTTTAAATTTCTTCCCAACGAGTCACACTGTGACTGGTTACAGTGTGACTCGTTGGGAAGAAACCGATTTTTCGATATTTTCGACTATTCCTACTTTTTTCTTTGTCTCTACTCCATAATTTAACTTTCAGAGTAATCCACTTCTTTTTTTACAACTTTTAGGAGGAAGTATCCCTCCAATCAAAAATCCCCGACGTCAAATTTTTTTTAAATTCGTTTAACCTATACAACAAGCTTCTTCCAGGGGCTCTATTTTTGATTCGCTCGTGTGACATATCATCATCGTATATGACTTAAGTCACGATCATCTACAAGTCGCATGAAAACAGGTTTCACAGTATTTTTGAATCATTCACCTCAGGTGTTACCAATATAACTTAAAATGTTTAATTTTATCTGTTTTACGCAGAAAAATAAAACCGGTAATTCATGCAAGGAAAACTGAACGCAAAGTTCATAGAACAGTTCCTACTGTCAATGTCAATAAGTGGTAATGTCAGTGTTCGACGATGACGTTTAGTCTATCGCTCGCCTCCGCAAAGAGTGGTCCCGACCACTCGTTGCAGAGGAGCGATTCAAAAATACCAAATTTCATTCGAACGAAAATCAGTAGAAATCGAGCACTCGCGGCGCGTAGAGCGAATCAAAAATAGAGCCCATGATCGGTTGAGAAATGCGACCTGCAGAGGAAAACATACAAACACACAGAATTTAGTTTTTGCCCTGGTAGTCCATAGGGAGACCTTTGTTCGCTTCGCTCACTCGGCCAATAAAGAAAAAATAGATAAAATCTTTATTTAATATCCAAAAACATACGAAACAGTAGAGAAAATGAATGAGAACAATTTGACCCAGCAATAGGCGTACACCACGACGAACGCGTAGTGCAGTAATCTCAACCAAAACATCTTCTTTTTAGCATATTCTGTGTCTTGGAGTCCATCTTTGAGTATATACTTCCTGTTGCCCACGGCTGTCATCATCATGTACTCGGTCCAATCCAATGATGCTACATTAAAGTTGAATAAGATCTGATCTTCTTTGGACATAGATTTGAATAAAGCTACCGCATTATCATCCTTTAGATCCCAACGGTTTCCGGCGTAGTAGAAGCAGACATTACTTAACTTGCCAATTTTACTGTAGAGCTTGGATAGCCTGAAAAAGAAACATTATGGATCAACATCGCTTGAAGAGTCCCGCACTTTGGTTGCTGATCAGCCGACGCAGAAGGCTAGCTTCAGCCAGGTGCTCTAAGTCTGCCGCCGAACAGAATGTCATTAGCTTGGACTTCTGGGTGCACTCGCTTACCATCCATCGCCTTATCGTCAGTTACCATATGGTGAGATTAAGACCAAATGCAAACCCATGCTAGATTTAACAAACCGGTCAAGTGCGAGCCGGACTCGCACAGAATATGAATAATTAATATACAGAAAATCATAAATCAGGTACAGTAATATGCACCCAACAATGCTCAAACAAAAATGTGATTATTAAAAAAACTACTTAACTTTGCAGCTAAATTACATACCCAATGTATGGCTTTCAACTACATAGTTAAGTTTGTAAACATAAAAAACCTATTTTTACTGTGTTATAATTTTAAAATCCTGGTTTTCAGATTTATTGCTATATAGTTGTGCTGGACGACCTTGCGTCTTGCCAAATTTCAGGATCCAGGTCAACGGAAAGTACCCTATAGGTTTCGGTTCCCATGCATTTTGTATAAAAATGGCCTAGAATACAGCTTGTTTTATTGTGTTGACCTAGCCTAGTCCAAGAGACAGCAAACATGAGTAGTCGATATTAATTTCAACTTGATATCTCTACGCGTTCCTGAGAAAAAGGTTCTTGACAGACAGACAGACGGACAACAAACCGATCCTATAAGAGTTCAACTTTCCTTTTGTAGTACGGAATCCTAAAAATGACGAAAAGTCGAAAAAGACCACAAAGACGACTTTCAATTATTGGTCTCTCTACTATAAAAAATTAGTTTCTCACATTCCACCTGGATGAGAAGAATAGCTTCAAATTGCAGCAAATTGCTCACATTTTTTAGGTCAATCGGTTGTAATGGAACGCACCCTAAAGAAATATTTTAAAAAAGAAGTGACGTCTGCTGTCACAGCACAGACTTTGTACTTTGGTTGAATCGCTGCGTCACGTCACGTAGTGATTTAATTGCTCAGCAATTGCTCAGTGGCTACATCCGTCACGGGCTACGTTAGGTAATTAATATTAAAATATATGAACTGAACAAGTGTAAAAATAAACACAGAACAAATAAGTATATTAATTTTAAAAAAATTAAAATATTTCTTTAGGATGACGATCCCTTTTAAAAAGAAATTAAGAGGGTATGCTGTTGTCAAAGCGCCCATACAAACGTAGTCCAGTCATATTTTGAGTATTAAGCTATGAAAATCTATTAAATTTTCAAAACAATCTAGAAACAAATATCTGTGTCGGTGGTGAGTATATATATACTTCCAGAGTTACAGGGCGTCAAAGTATTGTATTTTTCGGTAATAAAAAGCCCCAACTTTGAACCTGATTTACAAGAGTATGAATCAATGTAGAACAATTTGGAAAAACCACCGACACCTGAAATTTTATTAGAATACTGTATTAAAAAAATGGTTACATAATATACTGTATCCTTCAAATGATCCCTGGACTACGAAACATCCAAATAACGGGTGGATAACATCGCGTAATGTATGCTGTCTCACCGTACGCGCTCGGGTAGGATAGGGCTCGGAGAGGGACAGCTACAAAACAATGCAACCTTGAACGCGGCCACGTGCTCTAAACAGACATTCCTCTTGAGATCTTGGCTCCGTCAAAAGGTGTGTGCTCGCGAGGTCCACAGCTCACAAAGCCTAGTGCATGTGTTAGTACTTACATTTGAGGTTTATTAATGATCCAGCATACTGCATCTACCAAATACCCCGGTACCGTGTGAAGCAGGAAGAAATATGTATAATACAGTAAGGGGTTCTTGATTAGTAGAAGGAAAGGATACCAAATGGCCTTCGGTGTTGGATAGTTCGGCCTCAGCGTTTCTTCGGAAATCTGGTACATTTTCCCTGCAAGGAGAGAAGGATACAGTTAAAAACTATAACCCGACTCGACAAGAATATTAACAAGTAAATGCGTTCAAAAATAACTGGAAAACGACTGCAATTGGCCTAAAAGTCTACTTTTACTAAGGCAAATTGTAGATTTATATCGTTGACTCATGGACGCCGTTGTCAGAACTGGACCAAATTACTACCTTTCAAAAAAAAAAAGAATCATCCAAATCGGTCCACCCAGTCAAAAGTTCTGAGGTAACAAACATAAAACATACCCGTCGGATTGATAACCTCCTCCTTTTTTTGAAGTCGGTTAAAAATATTGAAATTAATATTAATGTATGTTTGCTATGCCCTTACAGGACGTCACTTGTACTGTAATTATAGTTTTAACACCTTTATACATGTGTGACATGCAAATAAATGAATATGTACTTATTTTTATACCAAGCACGATATTTGGGGACCAACATAATATTTCCTTTGTTATTACCACAAATATAACTATAATACTGTTTAAAGGCCCTCATGTCATAGGAGATTACCTCCAAGATGACTCTGGAATGTGTCCAGATACTCAATCAACTGGGAGCTGCCAACTCGGTAACTCTCAGATGGGTGCCTGGACACTGTGGCATTGGCGGTAACGAAGCCGTCGATGAATTGGCTAGAGCTGGCGCTGAGGGGGCCAACTAATCGGTCCAGAACCGGTTGTCGGCGTCAACTCAAGCGTCATTAGGAGTGTCTCGGCAAACTGGTCCCGCGATCAAGGACTACGGTACTGGAAAGCGACACCAGGTCAAGACCACTAGAAAGCGCTTCTAGCAGGCTACAACACAAAGTTTGCAAGAGAAGCACTTTCATCAGACATAAATCCTTTAAGGATTCTGTCACGAACCCTCACAGGGCACTGCAAACTTAACAAGCACCTGACCTACATGCGTCTAAGAGACGATAAGATTTGCAGATTCTGTAAAGAGTAAGAGGAGACACCCATCCACATCCTGTCACTGCGATGCACTCCATCACAGCAGACAAAAGTACCTAGGAGGGCATATCGTCACACCAGACGATATTAAGGTCTCCGCCCCTGGAGATATCGTCCGGTATATGATCGGAGTGGGCCTCAGGGAAGTGCTTTAACCACATAGGGGTCACAATAGATCTATCAAGGTCGCAGTGAGTGGTTGGGCCCGATGGACCATAATAATAACTATAATGCTGTCGTAATTATTACTATCGATAACATAGTATGTAAGTAGCACAATGGAACATCCGAGATAAACGACTATTTAACGGAATTCCACTCAGAATGCTTCCACACTCAATTTCTGTTGCCATAATCTTTTAAAATAGAATTGCTGGCTTTGATAAGTAATTACCTAAAAAGAGGAGATGAAATTATAGTGTCGCGAAATGAATATCATTAACATACAACTTTACAGTTAGCTACAACAGCAGTTACGCAGCTAATGGTTCATAGATGGCGCTTTGAACAATAATAGAAAACTTGTTTTAAAAATGAAAATTGTGATTATTCTGCGTGAATAACCTTAATTTGATATTTTTTCATTGAATTCACTAAAGACTAACAATACTACAAGAACATCTATACATCCTCGCGGCTCATGGATGTATTTGATGATGACATTCGGTATTGATCCTTGTTGCCTAGGAAACTAGAGATATCGTCAGCATA
Source organism: Carcina quercana (assembly GCA_910589575.2). Classification (NCBI taxonomy): domain Eukaryota; kingdom Metazoa; phylum Arthropoda; class Insecta; order Lepidoptera; family Depressariidae; genus Carcina; species Carcina quercana. Next base: position 4,387,533 of record OU342455.1, on the reverse strand, counting down.
GTTTGTAAGGATTTTTTGCCTTAGTGAATTGAACTCCTAAAAGCTTTAATACGCACATCACCAAGGGGCTAAGGATGAAGTACATTTTAGAGTAATCTTTTTTTGGATTCCAATTGACTTTATTTAGCGAGTTTCAAGGTTTCACTATTTAAATAAATAATTTTGTTTAACTTTCGATTGTAAATAAAAAAAAAGGGTCAAGTGTGAGTCGGACTAGTGCACCTAGACTTGCGTGCAGAATATGAATAATATTAACATACTGAAAAACTTTTTCTACACACAATTTTTTATTATTCTTCAAAGCTGCGTAACTGCTATTGTAGCTAAATATAAAGTTGTACGTTAATGATATTCATTTCTGGAAACTATAATCAGATCTATAATTTTCAAGTAATTACTTATCAAAGCCAGGTATTGTATTTCAAAAGATATTGGCAAAAGAAATTTTATATAGAAGCTTTCGGAGATCTATTACTATGAGTATAAACTATCTGTTGGCTTATCTGACAGCCATGGGTAGAGCGTCAGTCCTGGAACAATCGAGGTCGGGGTTCAATCCTGGCTCCTTCAAATTTGTTATTTAGAATTAATGTACGAATGATAAAAAATCATTACCATTGGCTTTTCAGTGAAGGAAAACATCGTGAGGAAACCTGCACACTCCTGAGAAGAAGTCCAAAGGTGTGTGTGAAGTCTACCAATGCGCTGGTCCCGCGTGGTGTACTATGTCCCATACACTCTCTGTAGGAGAGTAGGATTGAACCCCTGCAGTGGGACATGTATAGTCTGTTGATGATGATCTGTTAGCCACTTACTCCAAGAGAGAGAATTTCTGTAGCTGGATATGGTGTATATTTTGGCCTCGTCTTCGAGTTTTTTCTCTGACGTCACTAGCCCAGCAACTAAAGACGCGTTGTTGACGAAGTCTACCGGTACTATGTAGTTACTGTTGTCCTTATCAGTGTAGACGACTCTGATGACGCCCACAGCCGCACCAACCCATAGCTGAAACGGAAGAAATTTAGACATTTATATTAGGTGAACAGTAGGTCATCCAATCTCGTCCTAAGTGGAACTCTACCGATCTATTGAACCTATAGAAGATAGCTGGGAGCGAGTAGGAGGACTGGACCGGAAGGAGGAGAGAGACGTTGGAATAGGACTATCTTCAGCCGGGCCTGAACCAATCGCGGCCCTACCTTTCTCGCAGCTCCGATCATGGATACATCAACATACCGCACAGTCTCACCATAATGAGTGGGAGTCAAGGGAAAATTGCAGACAGGCGAAACAGGCCATGCCATGGCCATGCCAACTTGTAACCGTCGCCTCACCAAACAAGTGTTACAACTACGCAGATGTCAACTTCGCCTGATTGTAGGAGCAATTACAGGACATGGACTCTACAACAAGCACCTGTTTACTCTAGGTATCACTGACAGCCCTCTGTGCAGAGCATGCATGGAGGCCGAGGAGACAGCTGCTCACGTCCTGATGGAGTGCGGAGGAGTAGCAACACTGCGGGCAAAGTACCTCGGAACACCGAGGTCGCTCCCAGAGGCCTTCAACAACACAAATAAGTTGTTGGGCTTTCTGTTGGAGCTGGGGTGGCATGAATAAGGCACATTACCCTATCACGCAAAATAGGCGCATCTGACGTCGAGTTGCGGAAACCTGCCCTGATACGAGTACGAGGACTATCTTCAGCAGTGGAGAGACACGGCCTGATAAGCCAGTAAGACAAGATATGGTAGGAGAAAATAGTCACACCATAAGAGAAGTAAGCAAAGAGATAGATGTTAATACTTACACCGTTGGGTCCAATCAATGCAGTCTCGTCCATCCATCCCGGAGTTGGCTCCAAATAAGAAGACGAGACTAAAAAAATAAAACATATTATTGTCATACGGAACCAAAACGTGGTCCTTTACTGTGGGCCGAGTAAACAAGCTCAAAGTCACTCAGCGAGCAATTGAACGAGCTATGCTCGGAAAAATCCGGAATGAGGAAATCCGTAGACGAACGAAGGTCACCGACATAGCTCGACGAGTCAGTGAGCTGAAGTGGCAATGGGCAGGCCACATCGCTCGAAGAACCGATAACCGGTGGAGAGTAAAGGTTCTCGAGTGGCGACGACGTACCGGGAAACGTCTGCAAGGCCGTCCCCCTACTAGGTGGACCGATGACCTGAGTCACTGGATGCAAGTGGCTCGGGACCGGTCGATGTGGCGTACCATGAAGGAGGCTTATGTCCAGCAGTGGACGTTACATGGCTGATGATGATGATTGTCATAGTTAACGCCGATCAGGCAAACAATGAACCCAAATACTATTTTTAATGACTCGAAAAACAGTAATTCAAAAAATATTCAGCTATAAAATTTACTCTTTTGTTGAAAAGATCATCCATTAGGATGTCCCGTTTCTGATAATAAAAAGTAGTGAGACAATAGTCTCAAAAACAATTTACAGTTAAATGAAACTATTTTACTCGCTTTCAGTATACTCTAACCTACTTTTCAACCGACTTCAAAAAAGGAGAAGGTTCTCAATTCAACTGGTACAAAAATAAAATAAGGTTTGTTACCGCAAAACTTTCGACTTAGTGAACTGATTTTGATGATTCTTTTTTATTTGTCAGCGATTTTCGTGTAGTCTCATACAAATTTTTGTCGAAACTTTTTTGAAACAATTTTTTTGAGAAAATCAGCAATAAACCAGTGTATTTCCGTACTCATATAATTCTACCCCTAAATTTTTAGGGGATGAATGCTGAACACTTTTAGTGCAGTTCAAATCGGTTTCTAGTTCTTTTTGAACGCTTTAATTAACGATAACATGACCAAGTCATTGTAGGGGAATACAAAAATAAACCTTACCAAGACTGGGTCTAACCACGCAGCACCTGATGTCTTTAGTCAGTCGAACTGTTTCTTCAGCAACTGCCTTCGTATACGTGTATGTGTTGGGCCAATCCAGAATTAACCTGAAACACACGATCAGCAACACTGACAGGTGTACCACTCTCTGTAGATAAGTCTGAACGTCCGTCAGGGGGACTACTCAGTACTGTCTAAATAGAAGAGTTGCTGACAAACAGCTTCGTAACATTTTCAATTGACAATTCCATTTAAGACAACGCCCAAAATTTTCGACCACATCGTCTTAAGATGAGGTTTTGTTCAATGGTTTATCTATCGTTTGTAACATATAACATCCTTAGAACCACTGGGTGCTCCACAACCTGATATTCGTATCTTTAAAGAATAACTTACTGTGGTGTTATTGCTTCTAGCACTGCATTGTCAGTCTTTTCTACGAAGTCAAGGAGTACGTGTGGAGGGAGCGGACTTTTGTAGAACTTCTCCAACACTTCCTCGTTGATTCTACCTTTGGTGGCGTGAGAGAACGCTGTCGAAATGTACACGAAAGACCTGGCGAGAGATTAGAAGACATGAGCTGCTTGTATACTGTAGCATTCAAAATTGGATTCATTAGAGAAGATAACAAAGATAGGGCAAGAAATGACTAGCAAACTACGGGTCACTAGGCGCAGGGTGGCTAAAGGGAAGGGGAGGTGTCTAAGAGGGTGGCTAGATAGCTAGGTCTGCTGCCTGTCATGCAGAAAGGCAGACTTAAGTAACAAGGTAGTACCTGGCCAGTTGGGCATAGAAAATGTCACCAACGAAACCGAGATCCGATAGAGATCAAACTAGGGACATCCTATATTAATCTTCTATTCATCATCACAGCCTATATATGTTCCCACTGCAGGGCCTCAGGCTTACTCTCTTACAGAGAGTGTATAATCTTCTATTAGGCTTGTATTATATAATTTTGTAGATTCACAAAATAATGAATGAAGTTAAGATATTAAAGTAAGCTGGCAGAATTGTGATGATGCAAGGATCTGGAGAAAAATCTTGTTTTGATTACCAGATAAATATTACATTCACTGAAAACACCGAAGGTGTCAACGTTATAGGGCTGTTATCTTTATTAGCGACACGGTTAGGCATTTCAAATCTTACTTGAGCTTTTTACATTCGCGAGCTAGATCCAGCATTTCTGTGGTACCCCTCACGTTGGTGTAGACAGCTTCTCTTAGTGGACTCGCGAAGTTGATGGTCGCCGCTCCGTGGAATATGACGTGTAGCTCATCCGTGAGGATGTCACGATCCTCGTCGCTGATGCCAAGCCTTAGCTCAGCCATATCTCCTGGCACCGCCGCCACCAGCGAGCGGTAGTCGGGCCGAGTCTTCTGCACACTCTCGAACAACGGTTCCGACAGAATTTCATCGAGTCGTTGTTCCACAGCCTTGCTTTTCTTCGGACGAAGCAGGACGTAGACTTTCTTCACATCGCAGGTTCTACAACAGATATATGCGCGTTATATTTAGCCATTGCAAGTAAAGCTTGGTAAGTAAAGTAAAGCTAACAAGAAAGCAGCGTCGGTGGCGCAATGGATAAGGCGCGGACTCTCAATCTGAGGGATCCGTAGGTGGTGTACTATGTCCCATACACTCTCTGTAGGAGAGTAGGCCTGAGCCCCTGCAGTGGGGACGTATATAGGCTGCTGATGATGACTAAAGTAAAGCTTGAGTGGAACTCACCTTAGTAGCTTCTCGACGAGTTGTTTTCCGAGGAATCCGGAGAAACCAGTAACAAGCACTGATGTCCCTCCGTACATTTGTCTCACTCTCGACTCTCCCATCTTTAGCGTTGAAAGATGCTCGCGGGCTCGAGACATCGCTTGTATTTCTAGAGCTAAAGCGGGATCCATTGCTGACATTATATCGACGATAATACGAAGTGCACACGACTTTGAGAGTAAAATGCGTGCAACACGTGCGTCTCAGACCCTACAATCGATAAGACTGACAATACATATTTAATTTATCATGTTTGTAACAATACATGCAACAGGGAAATAAAAGAAATCGTTGGCTTGGATTGAGCCCTCGGTCAATTGCTTGTTAATTCGTTTAATATATTTAAATGCCTATTTAAATCATTTGTCTTCCAGTGCCTTACAATGGAAGTAAAAGTTGACTGATTTGAATTTGAACTCTGAACTCAATTTTGTGCAAATTGTAAAAAATATACATATTGCAAAACATGATGATCTGCACTTCAGCGTTGTATGTAAGGCTCCAAATATTAGAATCATTGAAGTTGACCTTTGATCTGGAATAGCTATTAACCGACACAACTGTTATACATTATATATTGCCATCCACACTAATATTGACTTGTTTATTATTGAAGATAGTCTTCTTCCAACGTGCGCCACTCCTTCCGGTCCTCAGTCCTCCTCGTCCACTCGCTCCCCGATATCTTCTACAGATCCAGACCAGTGGGATGAAAGACGTCCCACCCGCGTCTCCCGATCCGAGGTCTCTTCACAAGAACCTTTCTCCAGCGACCATCTGTTCGTCGACAGACCTGGTCTAGCCATTGCCACTTCAGCTTGCTGTTTCTCTCCCCGCATTCTTCCTGTTGCCTCAATACGTCAACTGGCTCTCGAAGATCCGCGCTACCTCACCTCTCCCCGCAAGAGACTGGCGCAGATAATGACCGTGCCGCGCGCTTACTCACACATGGGCGTGTATACAAATGTCATCCGTTCAATGTGTGACGGTATCACAACATTTGTTCGAAGTGACATCATCGACGTCAGGTCCAAACTTAAAGTAAACAGGTTGCAAAAGGTATATCTCTGGAGCTGCTCAGCAGATTTCATAAATTGTTTCATCAATATTTAGAACTAACAATCCGCTCTTGCCTTGCTTATGTGCAGTGTTTAGTGATGTGGCATAACTCAGTTTATGCTGGTTTTTGTGTGATGTGTGTACAAAAATACAGTCTCTTTTAAAGGCCCCTCATATTCATCAATCGGGAAACGTCCACTGCTGGACATAGGCCTCCTTCATGGCACTCTACATCGACCGGTCCCAAGCCACCTGTATCCAGCGACTCCCTGCGACTCTAACCAGGTCCCCTACTAGGTGGACCAACAACATCCTCATATTATTATTTCTTAAATATCTTATAATTAATATCCTATGCAGTTATTATACATATAATAACATATTTGGATTTCAGGGTGGGAATAGGCTGCACCTTCTTTGTAAAATGTACCGGGAATTGTTCAATAAATAAAAATGGCGGTCAAGTGCGTGTCGGGCCACGCACAGTATAGGGTTCCGTAGATTAGCTGGTTTTATAAAAAGTAATTTTGAGTGAAATTTGTGCGAAATTTTCTTTTTGACCACTCCAAGTACATTTTATAATTTGATCGACTATTACTCATTGACCTGTGAAGCCACCTTAGTCGTGACAGTTTTCCTTTAAAGTTTAGCATATGTGAACTTTTTCATATTTTTAAAAGCAACAGTTTAGAGGGGTATGGAGGAGGTGCTACTATGACAAGATACAAGACTTTATTCTACCACTTTATCGGCGTGATTAGTATGTATACCTGTACCAAATTACAGCTTTCTAGTAGTAAGGGACAATGCGCTAAGCCGCGGACAGACAGACAGATAGAGCAAAACTATAAGGGTTCCTTCTTTGACAACGGACCACTAAAAAGCAATTTATTCGCGAAAACTTGTTTTGTCGCCTTTAAAGTACGAGTTCCTCTCCGTTTGTAATACAGCTACGCTTGACGCCGTCCTTCATACATTTATGGTAAGCTGATTGAGGTATAGTCTCCAACTCCTTCAGCGAATTTTCTTTTATTTACTCTTAGCTTCAATCGGAAAAAGACCTAGCCATGTCAGGTGATGACAGCGCTTGGCCGATGGCATTCGTCGAGTTTGTGGCCTCGTCATCCACCCAACCGTGCCACTAACTACTGCCCTGGCTCAGCTGCAGGTGCAATGCTCTGAACTTCAATTGAAACTCATCAGCCACACATTGTTTAAACACAATTTAATTCGACACCCAACCAACTAAAGAAGTGATTTATTTATTCACACCGGTAGTTTTAAATTCATTTAAAGTTTGTCGACCTATTCATTGTTTTGATCATCCATCGCATGGGAAATATCATATAATAATATGTTTTACATAACCGCTAGCTCCGTTATGTAAAAAATCTGAACGACGTTAAGCTGTTTTTCATAATAGCTGAAGGTTTTGTAAAAACAGTGCGAAATCAAACTTCAGAAAATGTTTATTTTGCACATAAATTACTCAATATAATAACGTAAATACATATTTCTAAACTATGAATAATAATAAAAACACCAACAAACAATATCTAAGCCAAAAAGTCCTCCGACTCAGCATGTTGCTGTCACTACAGAATGCAGCGAACCCGGTCACTTAGGGCCACTTCCCATAAACGGTCACTTCCCTGAACGACCACTTCCCATGAAAGGATACTTTCCAGAACGGCCACTCAGCGACAGCGCTGGTTTTCAGCGGAACACAGGAAGGTGAGGTTGTGCGTGCAAAGATACCAGTTAAATAATAATAATAATAAAGATGTGTTTAGTGATTGCTTGCTCAGTGGTAATTTACTGTATGTATTGATATCTAGTTCAATATCAATAAATAAATAAGATTTATAATTTTAAATATAATTTGATGTGAATATCAAAACAAAACACAATGTCCTTTAAAAACAAAACAAAAACAGATGTTAACAAATTAAACTAGAGAATGTATTCTAACTTATCAGAGATAGAATACATTCTCCAGATCAACTCCTCGGGGAACGGTGCCCAGAACGCTGGCGACATTCTTTGCCCGATATAGTCGCCAGCCCTCCGGTCACCCGTTGAGTCCCTCAACCGCACGCACAGTTCCTTATATAAACTGCGCGCCTCAGGCCCCCATGGATGCCCATGGACCCATGGTCTCTACTGCGAACGCGGTGAACATATAATTGGATCCAAAATAAGTGTGTAAATAAAGAAAACTTTACTATACATGGAAGCAGTTTAAATTAAATATACTTAAAAATAATAACAAATTATTTCCTTGGTATTAATAAGGTATTACGAGTAAGTCTACTTGAGGTAAGTTGGAACAACACGGCCGCCTATAGGAAGTTCTTTATGATATTTTAGTAAAGTAGTTCTAAATTCTGTCGTTCGTGGCTCTGTATGTCATAACAACAATAATGACGTAAAGCCTTTATGGTCTCCTTTAATGAGAATGTTTTTTTTTTTAAATTAGTTCAAAGTTTTATTATAGATGGCTCCACTCCACATTCGTGACTAAACTCTTTAGATGCATGTCAATGACAATCTCTAAGGTTCGTTATTTCGTCGACTTTGGACTTTAAAGGAAAATAATTATATCCTCTTGGGGAAATATAAAAGGAAACTCCAGACGTTTCTGTGAAATCGATAATAGTTTGCGGATATAATTTGATAATTATGCCTTGATTATGCATTTGGTATAGTTGTGAAAACATAGGGGTACATCCAAAGACATTTAATATTAATAGACCGGACAAAGCAAACAAACATTTTGATCCTAAACTTATTACCAATTGGTAATAAGTAACTCAATCTATTGTCACATCACGTCACGCGGCCGTACAAGACATTTGACATACCGTTGACTTTTGAGATCAAAATGTTTATATGAAACGTTTCCCAATGACCGCTCTATAACCTATTACTATATTTAAATCTCTCTGGGTACATCGTTTTCAAAAGGCGTAAACAGTCAAACTTCAGTGAGTAAAAGCTGCAAGACTAGATTTTTTTAAAACGGCCGCCGTTTGTGTGAGTGCACAATGATATGCTCGACTCATTTCACAAAATATGACATTGTAGACACGCCCTTTTAGGTAACTTACTTTATGTAATAATCTTATAATTTTTTTTCAAAAAAATTTCAGGCAGAACAACTGTAGTCCTTTGCATCGATTCGTTTGACAGTTAGTCGTCTATCAACTATCAACGCCGTCGAGGTCGTTGACTGAGATTCTTGGCGCGAACTTGAAAAATTGTGGTTCATTGCAATTTTAGTAATTCATTAATAATACTGTTATGTGTGTTTTTTTGTGTTATAATGGTGTGATATATATATTAAATTACTAAAATTGACATGCCAAATAAATAAAATAAATAAAAAGTGTCACAGGCGGTGTCAATTACGCAAAATTGTGAGGGTTTATACGCGATCGAAAAGGTTTACCATGTCGAATACAATCGGCATATGGATTCTTTCGTATAATGTTGAAACAAAGGCTGACCTTTGAAATTCTCGTCAAGAATCGTCTAAACAAGCGATAAAATGTACACATTATGCATTTTATTGAGAAAACTGAAGTCTGTTTGTTTTGTAAAATATTTAAGCTGATGGTAACTTTGCCAATGCTTCTAATAAATAAAAGACGTTGACTGATAGCTCTTTTGGAAACATTCCCATTAAGATCTCATAAAGAGGTGTCGCTTTTCTACATAAAGATAATGACATGTAACAGTTAATCCTACGAGGATTGCTATGACGCCGACACATGCTAGGGCTGTTTTAGACGACCGCAGGGACTCTGAAAATAAAAATTATTATATCAATTTCTAAGTAAATGATTTTTTTAGTTTTAAATAAATACGGTATTCCCCGGGCCTTACTGGTTGCATGTGGCTCTCTTGTCCACCCCGTGAATATCTTCAAGATCCACCTACAACGAATGTGACGGTGATGAAGCTTCTTATTTCTCATTTCCAATGTGACGTATAGATTTATTACCATTGTGACACAATGTTCTGGAACGCCACACCTGGCCAAAACCATTTTAAAGCGCTTCTGTATGGCTACAACAACTCGTACGCACACGAAGCGCTTTCGCTCAGCAGGAACCAACTAAGGATCCTGACCCGGACCCTGACGGGGCACTGCAAGCTAAGCAAACATCTCAGCTACATGGGCCTGAGCGACAGTAGGGCCTGCAGATTCTGTAAGGAGGACGAGGAGACGCCCATCCATATCCTCTGCCACTGTGATGCTCTTCATCACAGCAGGAACAGATACCTCGGAGGCCACTCTGCCGCAACAGACTGCATCAGGACCTACAAACCCAGACCAATCGTACGGTTCATGACCGAGATCGGCCTTGGGGAGGTGATTTGATCCATAGGGGACTGTCACACACAATAAATCTGCAAAGGTCGCAGTGACATTCAGGACACACGGACGCTCTTCATCACAGCAGGAACAGATACCTCGGAGGCCACTCTGCCGCAACAGACTGCATCAGGACCTACAAACCCAGATCAATCGTACGGTTCATGACCGAAATCGGCCTTGGGGAGGTGATTTGATCCATAGGGGACTGTCACAATAGATCTGCAAAGGTCGCAGTGACATTCAGGACACACGGACTGCACCCCTCATGTCCAAATAATAATAATTGTGACACAATAGGGATGAGAAATAAGCAATCTTTTCTGCCACAAGCATGTGGTTCTCGGTAGCTAAATCTAGCATTAAAATATATCCATTAACCTTTAAGGGTCAATGGCCATTTTTGTAACGTTAGTACCGACGTGAGGCCTGAGAGACCGCGTATATTATATAGTGTTTTTGAAAGAAAGTGATGATTTAAATATATGTTTTCGCATTATGATGGAAAAGAAAGGGTTTTGAGACAATTTAGGTATAGAAAGAAAATCAACTTTATTTAATTTTTAAATATATGACTGCAATAGTATTATTGTCTTTGTTCAGTGCGTGTTGCCAGTGATGACATACGGAACCGAAACGTGGTCTTTTACTGTGGGCCGAATAAACAAGCTCAAAGTCACTCAGCGAGCAATGGAACGAGCTATGCTCGGAATTTCTCTACGTGATGGTCCGGAATGAGGAAATCCGTAGACGAACGAAGGTCACCGACATAGCTCGACGAGTCAGTGAGCTGAAGTGGCAATGGGCAGGCCACATCGCTCGAAGAACCGATAACCGGTGGGGAGTAAAGGTTCTCGAGTGGCGACCACGTACCGGGAAACGTCTACCAGGCCGTCCCCCCACTAGATGGACCGACGACCTGGTTAGAGTCGCGGGGAGTCGCTGGATGCAGGTGGCTCGGGACCGGTCGATGTGGCGTACCATGAGGGAGGCCTATGTCCAGCAGTGGACGTTTCCCGGCTGATGATGATGATGATGAATAGTATTATGCTTGAATTTTGGTTGAAAATGCCACTATTACATATAAAATATCAAAAAACAAAGAATACTTCTCTCAAAATAGCAAAAAATAGTATTTATTACTAACGACTAATGTAACTTCTAGAAAAAATTTTTTAGGTACATAAACCTTCTGGGGACAAAGTTGTCCACAGTCTAACTACACCTTAAATCCTATGCACAGTCAGGGCAAACTTGTTTAGCGCAATGTAAAAAAACGTGTTTTTAGCACAAATAGCATCTTTGAATGCTGAAACCATCTCTTTTACTACCTCAAGTCCATGGTATATCCATAATTCACAATATCTAAATAATTTTTGCTAAAAAAACTTACGTAAATACCGACGTGAGGCCTGTGAGGCCGCGCCGGAATTTCAAATCGTAATAACTCACTGAATACTTGCGCAAGAACACTACTTCCTGTTCCGATATCCATGTGGACACTATCCTTGTAGGTACTTAAGAGGGTATGCTGGTGTCAAAGCGCCCATACAAACGTAGTCCAGTCATATTTTGAGTATTAAGCTATGAATATCTATGAAATTTTCAAGACACAATCTAGAAACAAATATCTGTGTCGGTGGTGAGTCAGATTTTCGTTTAAATATATACTTCCAGAGTTACAGGGCGTCAAAGAATTTGTATTTTACGGTAATAAAAAGCCCCAACTTTGAACCTGTTTTACATGAGTATGAATCAATTTAGAACAATTTGGAAAAACCACCGACATCTAAAATTTTATTAATATACTGTATTGAAAAAATGGCTACATAATATACTGTATCCTTCAAATGATCACTGGACTACGAAACATCCAAATAACGGGTGGATAACTTCGCGTAGTGTATGCTGTCTCACCGTACGCGCTCGGGTAGGATAGGGCTCGGATATGGACAGCTACAAAACAATGCAACCTTGAACGCGGCCACGTGGTCACGGCCAACATAGCCTCTTAAAGGGGTAAACTAGCAAGTCAGGTGCCTGCTGGGGCCTCTCAGACCGCACGTCGGTACTTAAAGGTTAGACTATTTATGTGTTTATAAAGACTTTATTAAACATACCTTCCCTGGTTTTATGGTATTCGCCAACCACAGTCAATTGGTGTATTTTCGATTTGACTTCGATTTTTGTGTAACAGTTTCTTTTTACACCGTTCTCGTCTTGAACTGTTTTGAAGTCCCAATATGAAATGGAGCAAAATAAACTGTTTCCATGATCACTGCTGTTAATACGGAGTGTCAAATACAATTTAGAATCATTATGAGTTTCATTCAAGACGCTTCGAAGACTCTCTGTAATAAAATGGAATATTCAAGTGAAGTAATGTAATAAAATATTTGTAGTCTGGGTTTCAAATTAAAGTTACTAGCTAGGCCAAATGGGGTATCATATGAAAGGGCTTTGTTTTACATTCTAAAACAGATTTGTATTATTCATCATCATAATGAAAAAATGTGTGAAAAATCTCCCCCTACGAACCCCCCCCCCCCCCCCCCCCTCCCCTCCCCTCCCCTCCTCTATCTCTGCAAATTACAAAGTGAAAAATCTGATATAATCACAGTAATTAGGAATTTGTGTGAATATTACAGGATAACTTAAACGAGATCTGTATCTGGTGTAGTTTTTGAGAAATCACCAAAAATACATATATATTACATTATTATACACAGTTATACGATTCTTTCCACTTTGGAACGTGAGTCCAACTTGAACTTGAACACTTGGCTATTTTTTCGAAATAGAACTAGTAGTTTCCCTAAGAAAAATCCTTACGTCAACAAAGACGTAGAATTATAAAGAAGTAGAATTATAAAAAAATCTTCCAAACTAGTTTCAACTTACTATTTTTCCTCACCCATCTCAGATCGTAATCAAATGTACTATCACGAAAGTTGGCGAATGGTGGCAGTGTGACATCACAACTGAAAATGGCTACGTCGTCCTTTCTGTAGACGTCATATGATGTGTCCTGTTCCATGTGCACTTTTGGTGGTGCATCTGAAAAACAAAACCTGTATATTACGAGTAGCGTTGCCAGACGTGCCGTATTTCCCGTGACGTCCCGTATTTTAGACATAGTTTAAAATATCCCGGCGGGACTGACTCTGTCAGAAGGATCGAAGGGTTTTCAAATACCGAAATCCCTAACATTTTCCGAATATTATCCGTCGTTTTTAGTATTCTTAGCTGAAACTGCTTCGTGGAAAGGGTTTTTCCACAGATGGACTGATGTAAGAAATAAATGTAGTCCTAATTTAATAAAAAGCGAGTTGATTACCATTTTTAATTACGATTATAATTGTATTGATTTTTACAGATAAGTTAAAACTAACAAAAATTAGTTAAAATATTTTTATTTGTCCCGGGGAAAAAAAACTGCAACCCGTATTTTTTGCCCATTTAATCATTTGTCCCTTATAGCCTGAAAAAAAATATGGCAACTTAATTACGAGCCAGACTCGCGCACCCAAGGTACCATGGAACGTGAAAGCGTTAGTATTATTCATTATTATCGGCTGTTGTCCACTGTTGGACATGCACGCCATGACGATGCTCTTACCATGCCGTTTCCCATGTGAGACCAGTTCATCATGAGCGAAATGGCTTGTTGTAAACTTATGTTTGTAAGAGCGAAACTTAAAACTGGGATTTATGTTCTTTAAATCGTCAAATGAGCCTGCCACTCGAGAACTTTTATTTCCCATCCGTTCTTTGAGCGATGTGGCCTGCCCATTGCCACTTCAGCTCAATTTTATAACCGGTCCACTTTCACCATATTATTTTATAACCGGTCCACTTTTACCATAATATTTTATAACTGGTCCACTTTTACCATAATATTCTATAACCGGTCCACTTTTACCATAATATTTTATAACTGGTCCACTTTTACCATAATATTCTATAACCGGTCCACTTTTACCATAATATTTTATAACTGGTCCACTTTTACCATAATATTCTATAACCGGTCCACTTTTACCATAATATTTTATAACTGGTCCACTTTTACCATAATATTCTATAACCGGTCCACTTTTACCATAATATTTTATAACTGGTCCACTTTTACCATAATATTCTATAACCGGTCCACTTTTACCATAATATTTTATAACTGGTCCACTTTTACCATAATATTCTATAACCGGTCCACTTTTACCATAATATTTTATAACCGGTCCACTTTTACCATAATATTTTATAACTGGTCCACTTTTACCATAATATTCTATAACCGGTCCACTTTCACCATAATATTCTATAACCGGTCCACTTTTACCATAATATTTTATAACTGGTCCACTTTTACCATAATATTCTATAACCGGTCCACTTTTACCATAATATTTTATAACCGGTCCACTTTTACCATAATATTTTATAACTGGTCCACTTTTACCATAATATTCTATAACCGGTCCACTTTTACCATAATATTTTATAACTGGTCCACTTTTACCATAATATTCTATAACCGGTCCACTTTCACCATAATATTCTATAACCGGTCCACTTTTACCATAATATTTTATAACCGGTCTATTTTTTACCCACGACGGAACGGAGACAGTGTATACGTTTAGGGTGAGAGGATGTTTGTTTGTTTGTGTGTTTTACCATATTATTTTATAACCGGACCACTTTTACCATACCTTTGATAACCACTTATCGGTACTCGGTTAGGTTGGTGGTAGTACATTTTCTGTCCGCCTGGCTAGCTACCACCATGTTACCTAAGTCTGACGCTTAAAGACTGAATAGCCGTGGTAGCTCAGTTGGATAGAGGTTCAGTCCTTGAACAATCGAGGTCTGGGTTCGATCCTGGCTCGTAACAATGAGTTACAATTTGTTATTTCGAATTTATGTACGAATGATAAAAATCATTACCATTGGCTTTTCGGCGAAGGAAAACATCGTAAAGTAACCTGCACACTCCTGAGAAGAAACTCAAAGGTGTGTGAAGTCTACCAATGCGCACTGGTCCCGCGTGGTGCACTATGTCCCATACACTCTGTGTAGGAGAGTAGGACTGACACCCATATTCTAAGTCGTTTCCTTCAGATTTACTTCACTCAACTTTACTCAAGGACACCGAAAGGAAAACGTCAAAACTCTCTCAGAATCGGTATTCTAAGTCGAAACCTGAGTGCGATTTGACGTTCCTCCCGCGAGGTGGATGACGTCATGGATTCGAGTGATCGCGTCATTGTTTCGAGGATTTCATATTTGTTATGTTGGTAGCCTTTTGAATACTATCATGTAGTATTCGTTATACGCAATAACTTTACTTTTTCTAGCTCAAAACATGTGGCAAATAACAGTCAGAAAGTAAAATACATATGAAAAATAAACAACTTTAAAAAGTAAATTTGTTATCATTAGTAAAAACATGAAAATGATGATTTTCTAAATGTTTTTGATAGTCAAAAGCTTAGTAACTGACGTGAAACGAACTGCAACTAGTTAACAGGTCAACTGGCATAAAATTCGTTTTCAATTCAAATATAATCGTAAATAGCCACTTTTAGTGCTAATTCCTTTGATATTCTAGCCACAATTTTGGACACTACTGGCTGGCTCAAGTGTTGCAGGTCCCCACTAACGATCTGAAACGAACGTGTATTCATTATTATTGCAAACCTTGTGAGATTATTACACCTTTGTACTTATCTTATACCTTTAAACGAGCAATATATATAAAATATATATCTCGGAAACGGCTCCAACGATTTCGCTGAAATTTGGTATTTAGGGGGTTTTGGAGGCGAAAAATCGATCTAGATTAGTCTCATGTCTGGGAAAACGCGCGTTTTCGAGTTTTCATGCGCTTTTTCCTTCGCATTATTCGACGCAAATTGCTTTTATTTTTGTTTTTTGTTTGTTTTTATTTATTTATTCAAGTTTGTAATTATTAGTTTTAGTGGCAAATTGTTCCACTCTTTATGGCTAACCAGGGGCAAAAATAAAGTTTTTGTTTGTTTTTAAAGAACTACGAGCAAAGCTCGGTCGCCTAGATATTAATTCTTTTAACAGAACAATGATACTAGTAAACTTTTGTTTGTTGTTGGATTTGTTACATCACGCAAATAATGCCTTGAAGGGTAATTGTATGGACTATCGTAAACATAATCAATAAACTCTTCGAAAGACATGCTTAAATTCTGTTAAAAGTTGATCGAAACAACGCGATATTTACATTGAGGAATCTTCAAGGTAGGTCGGCAGGTACCTTGACTTTGACAGTCAGTTACCTCACCCAAACGACAAAATTTTTAAATTCGAGGAGATTTAATTCGACTTATCATACCATTTTGAAGGGAGTGACGTCATTTCATGGTGAGTAAATCTGAAGGAAACGTTTAATAATACGGATGTCAGTTCCTCCACTCGACCGAGAGAATTCCTCAAGTATAGTAGATTTTACTCGACTTATGATACCATTTTGAGTGAGGGACGTCATTTCAAGGTGAGTAAATCTGAAGGAAACGTTTAATAATACGGATGTCAGTTCCTCCACTCGACCGAGAGAATTCCTCAAGTCTAGTAGATTTTACTCGACTTATGATACCATTTTGAGTGAGGGACGTCATTTCAAGGTGAGTAAATCTGAAGGAAACGTTTAATAATACGGATGTCAGTTCCTCCACTCGACCGAGAGAATTCCTCAAGTCTAGTAGATTTTACTCGACTTATGATACCATTTTGAGTGAGGGACGTCATTTCAAGGTGAGTAAATCTGAAGGAAACGTTTAATAATACGGATGTCAGTTCCTCCACTCGACCGAGAGAATTCCTCAAGTCTAGTAGATTTTACTCGACTTATGATACCATTTTGAGTGAGGGACGTCATTTCATGGTGAGTAAATCTGAAGGAAACGTTTAATAATACGGATGTCAGTTCCTCCACTCGACCGAGAGAATTCCTCAAGTCTAGTAGATTTTACTCGACTTATGATACCATTTTGAGTGAGGGACGTCATTTCAAGGTGAGTAAATCTGAAGGAAACGTTTAATAATACGGATGTCAGTTCCTCCACTCGACCGAGAGAATTCCTCAAGTCTAGTAGATTTTACTCGACTTATGATACCATTTTGAGTGAGGGACGTCATTTCATGGTGAGTAAATCTGAAGGAAACGTTTAATAATACGGATGTCAGTTCCTCCACTCGACCGAGAGAATTCCTCAAGTCTAGTAGATTTTACTCGACTTATGATACCATTTTGAGTGAGGGACGTCATTTCAAGGTGAGTAAATCTGAAGGAAACGTCTTAGAATATGGGTGTGAGACCCTGCAGTGAGGACATATATAAGGTGTTGATGATGACTAAAATAATAATATTCTTACTGGCAACATCGATTTGAAGCTTATTTGATATCATTGTTTCATTGTAACATAATTCGCTGTTACTGTCACACTGTACAATACAAAATACTTGAGTACCATTGTCCAAACCGGATACGTTGTATGTATGTATGTTATAAAACTTTTATTTTCGACAGTATGCAGTACTTTACGTTCACCTGAAATTGATAAATTTGATTAGAAAAAACACATTTTAAAAACAGTGATGAAAAATCTATAAAAGCGTCATTCGAACCAGCGTATCTCAAACTTTTTAAAATTTATGACGAATTTTTACTTGCCAATCATCTCATCTGATAAGTGACGATATAAGGCCGGATAATAAGCGTGCGCACCCAGAAGCCTCAGTCTAATAAAGCGCTGGCTTTGCTAACTTTCATACCGGAACACAACAGTGCTATTAACGCTGCTGTTTGGTGGTAGCTAGCCAGGCGGACACCAACAAAACCTAGTACCGATTGGTTTAGATACTCCCACTGGGACTCGAACCCGGGGCCTCGGTCAATCCGAAAAGTATGTAAATGTATGTAAATATTGATGAACGGATTCACACACTTACCATTAGAAGTTTCATGCACAAGTGATAAAGTGTAATTTGTTCTGGGCGCATGTTTTCTAATTCTACATGTTTGTTTAAGCTTGCCACCAGAATAACTCAGGGGTTCATCGATTTCAGCGTCAATAACGGCTTTGCCTGGCAATATTGAATGATAAAGTTAATATTATGTGACTACAAGAACGGTATTTGTCGTGACAACGTCTTATAAATCAACGCCAATCATGAACGCCGGCGCACGCGCGAAATAGTGTCACGTTCCGCCTGAGCCGAGCGTGCAAGCGAGAGCGCGGAACAAGCGATAAAGAAGCACGATCGAACGCTTGTTCGTCTTGTGACGCATCTTTTCATATCACGTTATCACGTAAAATTATCGCATTAAACCTACTTTACAAACAACCAATTTATTTGGGAGACAAAAGGCTACATCTTCGCTTTCTGGTTTCCTGTTCTGATCTCCTTTTTATGCATGATGGGTTTGTAGTTGGAATTCATCTCAATTGATGGTAAGTGATAATAAGAATACTAGATGGTAAGCCTCAAGCTGGTAATCTAACCCGGATTGTCAGTTCAAGCGTGAACCATTAGGCCACGGAGGTGGTTTCAATAGTTTGCGACGGCGCATATATGTTCCGTGGGAAATTGATGTGTTCGAAGCGTGGGGACACACCTGTCTTTGCTGTTCTGATCTACCTAGAATAACCTAGACCAGAAAATAATCCGGGTTGATAGCGTCACACTTACCGGCTTCCTTGATTTTCAGAACTGCAAGCGTACTGAGGCAAATCTCTCTGTCTCTCTCAGATATATGTAGTTTGCATGTAATTCGCGTCTCTTTCTTTCCGGCCAGCACGTTCTCCGGGGAGGCGTCTTGACGGTGCGGGGAGACAGGTGTGTCTCGATCGGTACATTTTGTATCGCATTCTAGCCTTCCGGATCATCTGGGTACATCAGAACAGCAGATAGGCGTGTCCGTTTTTTTTCCAACTAAGAAAAGGCAAAGGCAAAACACCATACAGCTAAACAGGTGTGTCCCCACGCTAAGGCTGAAGATTCAATTTTTAAGTCATGCAATCCATGTTATCATTCTAACTTACCTATTACTGTCAAAGATATGTTTCTAGATCTAATGATTTCAACCATAGAACTAGTGTCGTAAACACCACAATAGAATGTAATTCCATGATCCGACAGCATAATGTGTTTATCCAAATTTACATTGGTGAGTGGCTTAAGCACAATGTCTGTTACATTAAAACTTTCTCCTTTCTTCGCTGAAAACAAAATGCTTTAGTAAGGAGAAAATCTTTGTTTTTGCGATCCCTAATAATGTCGTCCCGTTGGTGTTGGAAAAGATAACTAAGGGAAAATTTCACGAAATTTACAGTGGTTCTACCCTATTCAGTTTATTTAGTCATGAACAATATACATTGTGTTTGACTTAAGACTAAAAGTAGACACAAAAATTTAACAACAAATACATAATAGATTAATGAACACATTCTTATAATAAAGTCAAATTACGTTCTAGAGGAAATGTCAGCGTTTAAAATGTCATCATTCATGAAGTCATCAACAGAATAGTAACACTTTTTCAACAAGAAGGATTTAATGCAGTTTTTAAATTTAATTGGGCTCGGGATTTGCTTAAAGTTATTCGGTTCTATATAAATTATGTTCCTGCAATCACTAAAGATCTTAGCCCATTAGATGGAGGAAAATTTAAACATTAGGCCACGGAGGTGACTAAACAAGACTATTCCTTGATTTTGTAAATAGTGTACGTACAAGTGTAGACCAAATTTGAAACATCTAAAGAAAAATACTAGAATTTGCTTTTGCTTTTATTGTAATTATATAAAAGTCAAAATCATTCTTTTTGTACTAAGTGACAGCGTCAAATGTCATTTGATCGACGCCATCATTGTTTTCAACGTCAAGTCTTACCTGTTTCGTGCGTTTTATATGTTTTTGTACGAATAAACGAAATCGAGATATACAATAATGGCCTTTTAAAATTATAATTTTACAAGACCGGCCTTGACTCCATACATTTGCAAAACGTGTCATTTGAAGATATTTTCATTTTAATTCAATTTTCACCTAAAATCGTCAAGTAACAAGTAATTAACTCTAGTGAAGTGTTGGGAGGTACTATCAGTGATTAAATGCTCCTAGGTACTATGGTATCTCTATGGGCCATGCACATGTAGACTATTTGTGAAACAATGAATATAAAATAACATATTACCTGTCACTCTATACCATGCCAAACTGTAGTTAACAGACGGAGGTTCATTGAATATATTACAGCTGTATGTAATTGGTGCATCTTGTTTCACGACGCGACTAAATATTTCAGGTTCTATAGAAAGTGTCACATCTGAAAACAGGTTATTTTACATTTTTAAATTGAACGGATAAAAAAGAAAATTCTAAGCCCTGACTGACTGACTTAATATCAACGCACAGCCTAAACGATTGGTCCTAGTGACATGAAATTTAGTCAGTTGGTTATTTGTAAGGTTAAGTATACAATACATAATACAAACAAAAAGTTTTTCGAAATTCCGCCCCTTAAAGGTTAAAATAATGGATGTCAGTTTGTATGAAAGACTGTTATTTTAGAAAACAAATACATGAGAATTTGTACGCGGCTTTTCAACCAAAAATAAGGACGTGTTTCATAGCTTTTGGATATTAATCCTTTAAAGGGTTGCAATGGAGGATGAAAATTTGTATGGGAAGTCTGTTGATTTTTTTAGTCAATATCATGATAATTCATAGTCAGTTTTATGAACTAAAATTAAGAATGACGTGTTTTCGCGTTTTTGAAATATCAACCCCTAAAGGGTAAAAAACAGCAAGTCTGACATTTTTGAAGACAATTCCATGAAAATTGGAAAGTGGCTAGATTAGAAACAAAGATAATTAATTTCACAGATTTTTAATGGGGGTGAAAAGGGGATGAAAGTTTGTATGGCAACTCTGTTGTTTTTGAAGTGAATAGTATGAAAATTTGTATTTAACCCAAAGACATTAACATTAATAGTAATAGACCGGATAAAGCAAACAAAAATTTTGATCCTAAACTTATTACCAATTGGTAATAAGTTACTCAATCTAGCGTCACATCACGTCACGCGGCCGTACAAGACATTTGACATACCATTGACTTTTGAGATCAAAATGTTTATTTGGAACCTATTACTGATTTAACCTTATAACCCTAATGTAATAACTCAGGATGTTGTGTTTTAGCATGTTTGGAAATGAAAAATCCAACGCGGACGAAGTCGCTGGCAAAAGTTAGCTATACTATCAATGTAGTACTATAATACAAATAAGAAAGATATGATTTCTGAAGATCCTCCTACCCCAAAGCTTTGAGAAACACTGGCACATTTGTAGCTTTATTTGGTCGTGTTTGAAGATTATGCAGTTCAAGGGGCGAGGTGTAACAAAAAAAGCTCATTTTCATTTTCTTCTAATATTAAAAAAAAAAGACGTGTGGCACTCGGGGACTGCCGCGGTAAAGCTATTGCATAGCATTTTGTATCAACTTACGCAATTATAATTATTTATTTATTTTATTTTTGATTTTTGATGATTATAATTATAATATTTAGCCAACATAACGGATTTGCTTTGCTATATCAAATTACATACTATTATACTTAATAAATTATAAAACAGTAATACGTCTAATCGCACGCACACAATGCCGTGTCGAAGACTGCCGAACTGAAACGACGTTAGACGATGCACGGCCTTCAAGCCACACCTCCGTGCCCGTCGCAGTGGGGAGCGTGAGGTTTTTTCGTTACGGAATTCCTCGATTCGGTCCCCGCGCTCAAGGCCCGCGATAGAAGCTATGCAATAGCTTAAAAATCGGCATATATCAAACTGCGAGGGCATTATGAATAATTATTCATAATGTAAAATTAATCACTTGATCCGTGCAGTAGGTACTTATTTCATGAATAGGTGAGTTTGTTAATTTTTGCTTCCTTTGTGTCGTAACGGAGGGTCAGAATGACTTATGTTTTTGTATATAGGGATATTTGAAGGGCAGGAAAAGGTCATTGGTCAATTATTAGCTCGGTCAATCAAGCAGTATCAGTGCGATAATAAAAAATTCTAGTACATATATAGTATTAATGATATTTCTTCTTACCGGCAGATGTATTACAGAAACTATATAATATCAAAAATAAACATGATATTACTGGACATATTTTTTCCGACTGTAACTATTCCATATGATTGAATAATATTATTAGTCAACCTTATTAAATATCTACAAAACACATTGTCAAGGAAAATATTTAAATATGGTTTTCCCGCTTAATACTCAAGCTTACGTTATGTAGTATCTAGCTGGCAACATCGTATTTAAAGAGATTAAGGTAGGCTGTCACAAAGTCATATTTATAATATAGAGGTATAATAAGGTATTAATTTAAGGTAAGGTATTAATGTAAACAGTATTACAGATGTTTACTCCCTAAATAATAATTACTTTTCCTCCTTAACGTTATCCATCTCCTAATGCTTCCATGCTATATGTATGTTGCCAAAATCTTTTAAAATATAATAGCTGGCTTTGATAAGTAATGACCTAAAAATAGGAGACGAAATTATATTGTCGCGAAATAAATATCATTAATTTACTAATTCACAGTTAGCTACAATAGCAGTTACGCAGCTAATGGTTCATAGATGACGCTTTGAACAATAATCGAAAAAAGTGTTTAAAATGAAAATTGTGATTAACTGTGAAGTTGTATGTTAATGATACTCATTTCGCGACATCACAATCTGATGTACTATGTTTAGATAGTTACTGCACAAATCCAGCTCCAATCCAGCAAATTTTAAAAGATTATGGCAACATACATTTAGTTTGAAGCTTTGATGGAGGTGAATCGCCTTAATAACTACATTTGAACTTACTCTATTTCAAGTTTACGCTACAGATATCAAATGCCAATTATGTTTTATAAAGTAGAATGTGTACCTCTAGTTCATGTTACAAAAAGACGTGATAACATTAAAATTTCTTCTCAGACAAAGAAATTTTAGTAGGTTATTGGTTAGTAGTAATAATTTAAAAGTCTTTGTCTTCAGAATTCTTTTGTGCACTATTAACTGTTAGCAGTTAGGCAGAATGGCTTTGTTTTATTTGCATAACTTTTCGAACGCGGCGGTTTTTTTGTGAGGTGTTATTATTTTAATATAAAACAAATCTATGGTTATTTTGCTTAAATGCTATAAATATTAATAATTGAATAAAATTTGTCACACAGATGACTTATGTTCTAGATCAACACATTTGTCACAGTAAAACAGATTCCAAGCGATTTCGGTCCATAGAATATGTTGTGGACAAAATATTAAAAATAAATGGTCAAATTAGGTTATTAATTTTGGATGGAATGATCAAATTAGGCACTTTAGGCAGCAATTTCAGAGTATAGGTTTATTATAAACTAAAATTATTTAAAATCTGAACTCATCGTTACCAGATCCTGAACAAATGTAGCCTTAATTAAATATTGTTAGGGATAATTTTTGTTATTAACTGATAAGTATCAGGAAAACGTTATTTCCAAGAGTTTCGTTACAAAACAGAAGTTTTATTATATGGCTTGTAAAGCTCAATTTATATGTGATAATCAATATGATAATCAAGTAAATAAATAGTTATTCTAAGGAGCTAAGTACAAAATTCAAAAGTCGCCCTCTCAACAATGTCTCATCTCATTATCAATCTCAATCTACACCCTAATAACCCTATTAGGTGGCTTAAATTTATTTTTAAATAAATGTCTGCTATATAAAATATAACATAATTAATTGATTAATGGACACCGTTGTATTGAATTACTCACTTCTTAAAGCACAAATAAATTCATTAATAATGTTATTCAATACTTTGCAATTTTTTTTACCGCAATATACGATAGCCTTAGATTAATGAACCTCCCGCTCCACTTATATTACACTATAGCAACAGTAATTATTTTTAGTGGAGCTACTCACCACTAGATATCGCTAAAGTCATTCGTTTACAGCCTAATGTGTATCCGAATGCCAAAAAAACAGAACTGTCAAATACCTCAATTGTTTTCTCTATGGATTTTCTTTCCGTTTTGGCGCACGCGGAAGTGGTTCTAGCGATTTCCTTTTCCTTTATTTCAAAAATTCGGTGAAATTTCTAAAAAATACTTGTTAAAACTTTTGTTTCAGTGTTTAGCACTAGTTGTTAACTATAATTGTTGTGCTGAATACTTGTTTCTATACCAAAACGAGGATGGAAGTCGCGGATCTTAGTGATATTCTAAACGTTCGTACTATCAAAATGGAAAATAATGAAATACAATTTGACGAAGGTACAGAAAGCGTGGAAATGTCTGATCATCTTTCAATTATACCCCAATATGTTACTGAGTCGGACTTAGGTAAGATATTATTATCCAATAAACAATGATTTTGTTATTTTACGTTCGAGTATTATAAATTCATTGTATCATAAATTTTACTCAATAAATTCACGCTACAGTACTAAGTGATCGAGCGTGTTTTGTTTTACTGTTTTTTGTATAATTACCGTCCTTAATTTATCACCCTGACCCTTATACAATTTATTTTTCTAGTATAGATTAATAATTAATATGAAGTCCTATTTGTTAGTTGTGACCCCTTGTAAACTGGTTAGATTTGGTTATAATTAACTGGACATAATAAAATATTTGAGGAAATCCTTATACAAAAAGAGGTCACTGATATGGCTCGATACTGAAGTGGCAATGGGCAGACCACATCGCTAGAAGAACTGATAACAGATGGGGAGTAAAAGTTCTCGTGTAGGAGTGACCACATCCCGGGAAGCGTGTACCAGGCTGCTCCCCTACTAGATGGACTGACTACCTGGTTAAGGTCGCAGGGACTCTCTGGATGCAAGTGTCTCGGGGCTGATCATTGTAGCATACCATAGAGAAGGACTATGTCCAGCAGTGGACGTGTACCAGCTGCTGATGATGATAATGACTAGAATTATTATGTAGTATATATGTTATATATAGTTAATTCGATCACAATAAGGGTTGTGTGAAGTTTACACTAAGATGGCATTTGATGGCACAGGTGTATTTTGATACCTTTCATAGAATATTATTTTCTTACTTCTCGCCTTTCGTTTCGCCTCGTTTATTTATTGAAACTTTGCCTTCATTTCAACTGATGCCTAGCAATGACGGAGGCTGTTGGATGGAAAGCTTCCCCACACAAAAGCCTGAAGCTAATAAGGTGCTGGCTTCCATACTAGAACACAAGTGTGCTATTAACACTGCAGTTTGGTTTTAGACTTAGGAAACACATTATATATAAAATACCCTTTCCCAACCAAAGCGAGTAGCAAGAGGACCTCTGAAGGGAATCGAACCATGGACCTCTGAATTGTCAGTCCAACTATGTAGCCACTGATCAGTGGTTAAACTTTAAACTGTATTTTACACTGACTTTGTGTGTGTGTACCACTGCAACGAAGTAGAATTTACATGACAACATATTCCACTTTCATTGGCTTTAACGGTCATTATGAATTGCTCCATAGTTTCAAGTCATGTTGGCTCAATATTATGACTAACAAACAAACTCACATTTATGACAGTAATAATAATAGCCTTTTATTCAGATCACTTGGTACATTTGGTTCTTATGTAACGAACGAACATTGAAATCTTATATTGAATGAACAATTTAATCTAATATTTGTTGCTTCGTTATCTTTCCTAAATCTGCTTGCCATTAGGCATAGGCCTCCTCCAACCTCTTCCATTCCTTTCTTTCTTGAGCCACTCTGTTCCATGTGACTCCTGCCACTTGTCTAACATCATCAACCCACCTTTTCTGTGGTCGACCTCTCTTTCTCTTGCCTTCCCTTAGGTATGACAGTATAGTATGAATATACTGAATATGTCTCTGAAAGAACGGCTGTTGATTTTCCAGCTGGACTCATGCAGTCGGGGACAGAGATACTGCAGACTCCCCTCGCAGTGTTTGATGCCGTTGATGATGATGACACCATGCAGAGTACTGAATCTAGCGGTAAGTAGTATGATGCTATAAATCAGTAGTTAAAAACTAGAAGGGGTCTACATTGTCATGACAAAAATTTGGGGTTCACAAATTGTAAGCGGAATTTCGGTAATATGGTAGAAATTTAGCTAGTCCACTGGAACTAGCTAAATTTTGCATGTGTGCTATAATAAAAAAAAGTCTGGGCACCTCTGATATAAATGCATGAAGGACTTTGCTTTCCTTATCATAAATAACACTAGAGGGACAGAGCAAGTCTATGTTAAAATGCAGGCATTTGCTGTGCTCACCTAGAAGGTTCAGAAGTTAATGGAGCACTGAATATGAAAAAAAAAATTCTCGATCACGTTAAATTACAGTTTTTGCGACACTCCTTTTATGTTAAAATACTTGTATTGTATACCTTTATCTATTATACCTTTCTCTACCAGAACACAGTAGTGCTATTAACACTTCTGTTTGACAGCAGATAGAGCTACCAAATGGCCATAGAAATGCCCAATCACCAACTAAACTAAATAACATTTAACAAAGAATGATCCCTGAATCTAAGTGGTACAGCACAGTTCTTCACACCTCTACTGGACATAGTCCTTCTCCATGGTACGCCACATTGACCGGTCCTGAGACAGTTGCATCCAATGAATACCAGCTACCTTTACTAGGTCATCGGTCCATCTAGTAAGTACATGTTTCCCAGTATGTGGTCGCCGAGTACTTTTACTCCCAATTGGTTAACTATTCATAATTCGTTCATAACTATGTCAATATTTAATTTTAATATCAATTAATAATAATAATAAACTAATATTGCAGATGAGGTCATTGTACAGTTGATGGATATTAGAACCAGGCTGTCCAAACTACGCACAATGCTTGAAAAACGTCTCAGTTTGGATCTCTCCGAGTATACCTTCTGGCTTCAAGACGCTAAGATGGTAAGATCTAATCAATGCTAACAGTGAACAATGGAAATATAATAAGCCGTGGTAGCTCAGTTGTGTAGAGAGTCAGTCCTTGAACAATCGAGGTCTGCGTTCGATCCTGGCTCGTACCAATGAGTTACAATTTGCTATTTGGAATTTATGCACGAATGATAAAAATCATTACCATTGGCTTTTCGGTGAAGGAAAACATCGCGAGGAAACCTGCACACTCCTGATAAGAAATTCAAAGGCGTGTGTGAAGTCTACCAATGCGCACTGGTCCCGCGTGGTGTACTATGTCCCATACACTCTCTGTAGGAGAGTAGGTCTGAGCTCCTGCAGTGGAGACGTATATAGGCTGTTGATGTTACATAAACAGTGCTCAAGTGGAGATTTATAAACTAAGCACCGAATTGCGTGTCGTGTTGGGAGAGCCCTATGTCCAGCAGTGGACTGCTGCAGACTGTACACATGACATAAATATATGTATTGGTGTATCTGTCAATCCATTGTCTTGCAGCTGGAAAATCACAAGACTTTAGTTGAGCAATGCATCCGAGGCACTGGCGTCGTCCAAGTGAACATACAAATCAGGTCATCCGAGAAGAAAATAAACATATTGGATGTTTTGAAGCCGGACGAAGAAACACAGCCGACGCCAAAGGAAGAAGACTGTAAGTTCGACCAGCTTTTATTTCCACTACCCATGAGATGAAATGAAATGAGACTTTATTTGCTTTGCTTTTGCAAGATGTTACAAGTTTATCTGAACTCACATATTTTACCAAAAGGGGTTTTGTCGACTTCAGTTTAAATAATAATTTTTTTCTCAAAAGAAATTGACATTTCACTTACAGAGAAATTAGACTATATATATAATTAGAGTATGTAAAAACAAACAGTAGAAGCGCATGCAGAAATTTAGAAATTTACATTATAACAATTTATATTTAAAAAACTAATATTTCTCCTTGGATGTGTTTTAACAGTTTCGACT
The DNA here is from genome assembly GCA_910589575.2 of Carcina quercana. Lineage (NCBI taxonomy): Eukaryota > Metazoa > Arthropoda > Insecta > Lepidoptera > Depressariidae > Carcina > Carcina quercana. The sequence continues at coordinate 4,359,431 of OU342455.1, read as the reverse complement.
TGAATTCACATAGTTTCCGTTCTTGTAGTTCCCTTGGAAGACCATAGAACAGTTTAACATTTACAAACAAAAAACTTCGAAATAAAAACAAATTTTTTATTATTAAAAAAGGTGAAGTGTTATAAATCTCGATAGTTTTTTTGTGTGCGTATATACAAAAATTACGTGAAAAAGTCATGAGCGATTTCCGTTACAATAGACGCAGGAATGTGGCGAAAACGTCCCATACTTAGAAGACATACATTATTTTAGTACTACATTTCATTACACTTGAATTACATAAAATTTTAGTAAATTGAATTGGGTACTGTATGTAAATACAAACGTAAATACATACAAATGTGGGGTATCAAGCCTTAAATCGGTCGATCGATCTCCCTCTATCTGCTAAACTATTGCTTTTATAAACCTGAACAAAGCAAGATGGCCCGGCACATACTATCATATCTCACCTCTCTATCTACAGACTTGGAACTAGAAGATAGCGTGACAGAGACAGAGGAGCTGGTGGTGAACGGTGCATCCTTGGAACCAGAGATGGTTCAAGCTCACGCTGCGACCGTCAAGTGGGTGGTAGATGCTCAGTTCCGATCTGATCACAGCCGAGTCAAGATACCAAACGATCCAGCCGAGTGGTAACTTACCATTTGTGTCATAAACAGCCTATATACGTCCTCATTGCAGGGGCGCAAGCCTACCCTCCTACAGAGAGTATGGGACATAGTCCATCACGCGGGATCAAAAAAAGGCCTGGGAGTATCTTTGGCCCTTACTATTTGTCTGGCTAAATAAATATATGTTTGTCCCCTAAGTAAAATATATACGAGTATAAAATCACGCGTCAGACAATAAGTAAATTTGGTCTTATTTTCAACCAATTTAAAAAAAAGAGTTGCCACTGCCACTTCAGCTTGCTTATTCGAGTCGGCAGATGTCGACGCCGCGGCATACTTTATTTTATGCAATTTGGAACGCGACTTGATGCGATTCATGAACGCATCAATATGTGCCCCACCCAAAGACATTTAATATTAATAGACCGGACAAAGCAAACAAACATTTTGATCCTAAACTTATTACCAATTGGTAATAAGTTAATCTAGTGTCACATCACGTCACGCGGCCGTACAAGACATTTGACATACCATTGACTTTTGAGATCAAAATGTTCCCAATGACCGCTCTATAACCTATTACTATATTTAAATCTCTCTGGCCCCACCGATGCCGAGATGGCGGCCATCTTAACTTGGACTTTGTTGTTTCAAAACTGACTTTTGGCCGTCCGCTTACATTGAGTGGAATCTGTAAATGTTTTTTTAGTTTAGAATCCTAAACAGCGGATTTCATCATTCCCGATCTTGTCGCGCAAGGATATTCCAAGCATTGCCCTTTTTTTATCGATACATCATGAATTGATATATAGAATATGCGCAGTAACTAAAGTGCAGGCCTTATTTGATACATCTCTTTTGTGTCCTTCAAGGTCAGTGCAGCATGTGAAACTGTGGATCCAGTGGGCTGTACGACAGTTCAATTTGAGTGGTATCAAATTGTCTGACTGGAACATTGGTGGTACGGAACTGTGCAACATCACAAACGTGGACTTTAAGTAAGTATAGCTTCCGGTTTAGGTCATATTGACCGTAGACATTGATGCGAGTAATGCATTACTTTACCGCCTACTGTTGCATCACACATCACTCGAAAACCTCAAACATTACGCATCTTTCTTCAACTTTCCTACTTAAAATTGCCCAGGGACAGATTGACTGCCCAGAGCTCCTAGCTCGGTTAACACTATGTGCCCCACATAAACTTATGCGGGAAAATGCTGTCTTGAGCCTTCCTGCAACTTCAACTAATTATAGGCGTAACTCTTACCTATGTCGAGCGAGCAGAAACCTGAACAGACTTTCTAATAGTGACATAAACATTGACCTATTCCACTCCAGCGTTGCATCTGCCAAGCGATTATTAAGCAATAACTTCTTTGCGTAGCTCTATTTCTTTTATTAGTTTACTCTCTGTAACTGTACTGTAATTCTACCATTCTTATTCTAAAACTTCTGTACTACTTTATTTTTTGTGCTGAACCTGATATTCTTACTATTTAATTTGTATCTATCTGTGGAGATCTCTTATTGGCTTCTGTTTCTTATGATTTATTTATACTCTGTATCACTAGCTGTTGATCTTCCTTAAATAAAAAAATAAAAAATAATAAAAAAAAACACTCATGGCATTCCGTGCGCATGTCTTCGTTCTGTACCGCTCACTCGCACGTAGCGCGGCGCGAGCGAAAGAGAGCGCCGCGCGGGCTCGGATCCTCCGAAAAAAAAACCATAAAGATGGATAGAACGCGCGTTTGTTACTGAAATTCAACCGTATTACTAGGACTATAAGGCTCACATTCTACGTATTTTAGTTCCGAGCACGTGATGTTTAGAGATATTACAATAGCAAAAAGAGCTGTCGCATGTTTCGAGTAATGTGTAATGGTACGATGTAATATTCATCATCAGCCGGGAAACGTCCACTGCTGGACATAGGCCTCCATCATGGTACGCCACATCGACCGGTCCCGAGCCACCTGCATCCAGCAACTCCCTGCGACTAACCAGGTCGTCGCTCCATCTAGTAGGGGGACGGCCTGGTAGACGTTTCCCGGTACGTGGTTGCCACTCGAGAACCTTTTCTCCCCACCGGTTATCGGTTCTTCGAGCGATGTGGCCTGCACATTATTCAGCTCACTGACTCGTCGAGCTATGTCGGTGACCTTCGTTCGTTATTCATTAACCATTTCATTCATTTCGGTTCATTAAGAAACCATTTATTTGCCACAGACAAATTACACATACAAACACACACATATATATATAACTAATTCATACATTTACAACATTACGATAAATACACATTAAAATGAGAAGGTTCTGTGGCAGGAGCTGTCTCAGTACCCGTTATGCTTTTCTGCTGAAAATCACAACACTGATTTTCAGACAGCCTCTGTTCTAGCCAGATTTTAACTTGCACGCAGCGATACACAAATATAACTAACTTACATATACTTAAACACACAACACTAATTAATAATATATTTAGAGACATAATGAACAATATTAAATAAATATGAAATTAAAGTTACATAGGAACTAAGATTAAAAGAAAACCATAACATTTAAAACAGGTTAATTATTACTAACATAATAATAAGTCTTTTCCTTAAATAATACTCTGTAAATCCGTCTGGAAGACGCGGTGCACTTCCAACACAAGTGTCGAAAGACCACTTTCTGGAAGGCCCCTGCAAAACTCTGTAAAAGTTATTTAAGAAATAAACACTTTTTACTTTTACTTTTTTACTTTACTTTTATTTACTATTTCTACGGGTAGACTGAAACTGAAACAACCTAATTTTTCAAAGGTTTACTTTTTGAGCTTTTAATAAAATTCCTTTCAAATGTTTTTTCAAATAGAATAGAAACTAAATTAAGTATGATTCTAAACTTTCTAGAGAATTAAAATAACATAAGACTATTTCTACGGGTAGACAGAAACTGAGACAACCTAATTTTTCAAGGGTTTACTTTTTGAGCATTTAATAAAATTCCTTTCAAATGATTTTTTCAAAGTTTCAAATAGAAATTAAATTAAGTATGATTCTAAACTTTCTAGAGAAAAAGTACCGTCCGATCCCGGCGATTTATTTTGGACACATTTCGAATTGCTGAGGAAATGCAAATTCATCGCCGTCGTACAAAACGACGAACCTACCAAAACTGTCGTGGATGACACCCCTCAGAGTGCCATCAAGAAAAAACCAAGACCGGTGAGTAATACGATATTTAACATACGGAAACCAATCTAAAGAATGCGCCGCGATTTTCGTTATCAATTTAGTTTTGCAGTAGCAGTAGACGAGTACGACACTAGATGACGCTAGTAGTATGTTCATTTTCGTTAGAGCATTGTCGGGTGCATATTACCGTACCTATTAATGATTTTCAGTATGTTAATCATTTATATTCTGTACGGAACCCTCGGTGCAAGAGTCCGACTAGCACTGTCTACACTGCACTGACTAGCCTGTAGTTTTTTTAAACCATATATAGTGTTTACGCCATATTGTCAGTAGAGCATTGATTTCCCTCCTAAAATTGACATTATCTCTTTCTAACACATTATTCCAAATTCACCCCATCCTTGTCTCACCAACGGCGGTTAGTCCGTGCCAGTGCGCGTCCGCATACCGCCGACATAACATTGAATTTATCAAATTGTGTTCTGTGCTAAACTGTTATACCAAATCAGTGATTTACTGTGCATAATTATAATCATCATCATCCTACCAACTGTGGGATCATCGCAGAGTGGCCACTCAAGATCCAGAAGCGGTGCGTCATCAGGTGAGTCCTTGTCTCTTCCTCTCCCGCCCGAATCAATCGTTTTATTGACAATAGGGTCAAACCCCGAACAAAATAAATAAAGAGAAACCCAGCGCGTTCATATAGTAATATATATATATAATGTGGTTTTATGAACCATTCAGTTATAGTTATAGTCAACGAAATAAAAACTTAAATTGTGTTGCTCTGAAAAGAGAATGTTTTAATTAAATACAGTGTTTAACAAACATCACTTCACAATATTACGTTTAGTAAAACTAATTATAAAGCTTACCTGAAAAGAGAAACAACATTTAAAGCTATTATTTCCCCAAATTCGTTTACATAAAATATTAAGATGTTCTATACACTCGTTTTGACAACATAACCTTAAAACCTCTCTGTCATCCTTCTATAGCTTACTCATGAAAAGACGTCAAAGAGAATGCGCGGCAAATTCAAATTAAATGAAGGAACATGGACTTCATTTACATATATATATTGTTACAGATCTTGTTGCACCCCTCATTCATGGTAGAAGGTACCCCATACGTTACATCTCGCAACGGGAACAATGGGCAAATACAGCTTTGGCAGTTTTTGTTGGAATTACTGACCAGCGCTGAGTATTATGACGTCATCAGGTGGCACGGTGAGATATTTTTTTTAAATATACGGTAGGTTTTCATGCGGATGAATGGAAAGCGTGCGCACCCAGCAGCCTCAAGTTTGGCGGCAGATTTAGGTAACGTGCTGGTAGCCAACCAGTGGATATAGAAAATGCCTCTCACTGGAATTCGAACCCGGATCTCCGAATTGTTAAGTTTCAAGTTTATTTATACTTAACTATAATTGTTCATCAAATAACTGTATCAAAATTATCAGAATTATTAAAATAAAATAAAATTTAAATAATAGCATTGGTGTTACCAATAAATTAATAATCTCGTAAATATAATAATCAACGCCAACGTTTGCTTTATATTATTTTCGGGACAGATGTTCAGATTTAAAAAATAAATATTATGGTAAAATTGTTTTTTAATGTAGTTCTTTCTTTCTTTCTAAAAAGAGTTTTTCAACAAGAAGGTCTTTATATAACCTGTTTTTAAATACCTTGTGTATTTCTATTCAGTTCAGAAGAGAGAGCATTATACAACTTAATAGCCTGATAATTCACACACGCACAATGCGCGTTAGTACAAGCGTGTAGCCATTAGGCCCCGGAGAAAGGTTATGGTAAAAGTGGACCGGTCATAAAAGATTATGGTACTGGCTATAAAAAATTATGGTAAAAATGGACCGGTTTTAAAAGATTATGGTAAAAGTGGACCGGTTATTGAATATTATGGTAAAAGTGGACCGGTTATAGAATATTATGGTACAAGTGGACCGGTTATAAAATATTATGGTAATAGTGAAGTATTGAATGCAGAATAAAACTTTTTTGTTGTTCAGGCACTGAAGGAGAGTTCAAGCTGTTGGAGCCTGAGCTCGTGGCCCGCCTGTGGGGCGCCAGGAAACACAAGCCAGCCATGAACTACGAGAAACTGTCGAGGGCGCTACGGTACTACTACGACGGCGATATGATAGCTAAAGTATCCGGAAAGAGGTCAGGAGATCAGACACTTTATATATTTAGCCTTTATTTATTTGCCAAATAAATTATTTAATTTCAGGATCCCTCCGAATGTTTCCATACTAAATTTCTGTTGCCATAATCTTTTAAAATAGAATATCTGGCTTTGATACATTTAGTGAAATGATTTTCTTTGTAGATGCATACAGACTTCCCTTCTTCTTCTTAAAAAAATTGAACATCTTGTTTAGTCTATTTCTTTTTTTGTGTGTACAATCCTTTTAAATATTTTAAGTTCTGTGTTCGTAGTATATTCGTTGTGTTGTTGTATTTAGTAGCTGATGCGTCAATTTAATTATATGTTTATATTAGTTTAGTTTGGTATTAGTCAAGGCCTACCTGAACACCAGCGCTTAAATCACTCTGTGGTTGCAGCATCAGCTGAGAATGGGCTTTTGCTTAAGTATATATTTAGTTTATAAATCTCTGTTCTTTCCTCTAACAAAGCAATAAATTTATTTTTCCATCTTTCTTTCTTTCTAGTGTGAAACTTTGAAACAATAATACAATATTGTTACAGATTCGTGTATAAATTCGTATGTGATCTGAGACAACTGCTGGGGTACAGTCCCGCGGAGTTAGCCGAATTGGTCCAACAAGTATACATCACGACACACAAACAACAAGCCGAGGTGTCCAATGAGAGCTAAAATTGATCACCAGGGAAGTAGACTATACTTTTGTATATAATGGTTGATAATGACACAGTGTGGATCGCAATCAGATCAGTCTTTCAGGCCAAACACCCACTATACGCCTAATGTTCGTTATAAATCGATGAACGCCGGCTGCACGCACGAGAAAGTATGACTCAGTCACGTTCCGCCTGGCCCGAGCGTGCAAGTGGTGCATCTATCTCTCTCCTACTCGGACGCATCGGCCCATGAAATTTTCCGTCATTGTTTTCTTATGGCGTTATCACGTCAAATTATCGTCCTAAAAGCGACTTTACAGACAATAAATTTTGTAATACAAATTTCCGTTAATATAATGTGTGCAAGGGAAGGGATGCTCGCTGATTGGCCCAATTTAGACAGAAGAGTTCGCTGATTGGCCCCAAGAAGAGAGAAATGCAAGCTGATTGTCCCTATTCAGACAGCAGTGCTCGCTAATTGGCCCCAAGAAGAGAGAAATGCAAGCTGATTTGCCTCCTGGGATAAAGAAGTGCACGCTGATTGGCCCCATGGAGAGAGCAATCCAAGCTGATTGGCCCTATTCAGACAGAAGTGCTCGCAGATTGGCCCCAAGGAGAGATGACTGCAAGCTGGTTAGCCTCCTTGGATAAAGAAGTGCACGCTGATTGGCCCCAAGGAGAGATGACTGCAAGCTGATTAGCCTCCTGGGATAAAGAAGTGCTCGCTGTTTGGCCCCAGGAGGAGATAGTGTTTGCTGATTGGCCCTAAGGAAATAGAAATGCAAGCTGATTGGGCCCTATTCAGACAGAAGTGCTCGCTGATTGGCCCCAGGAGGAGATAGTGTTTGCTGATTGGCCTCAAGGAAAGAGAAATGCACGCTGATTGGGCCCTATTCAGACAGAAGTGCTCGCTGATTGGCCCCAGTAGAAGATACTGTTTGCTGATTGGCCCCAAAGAGAGAGAAATGCAAGCTGATTGGGCCCTATTCAGACAGAAGTGCTCGCTGATTGGCCCCAGTAGAAGATACTGTTTGCTGATTGGCCCCAGTAGAAGATACTGTTTGCTGATTGGCCCCAAAGAGAGAGAAATGCAAGCTGATTGGGCCCTATTCAGACAGAAGTGCTCGCTGATTGGCCCCAGGAAGAGATAGTGTTCGCTGATTGGGCCCTGGGATAAAGAAGTGCACGCTGATTGGCCCCTTCGAATTCGTGCCATGTCATAAGTGGTCGTAGCTGGAGTTGTAAAGAAATCAAGTCTAGTGTGTTGTCTAAGTGCGCTCCATTTGCATTAGGCGTCTAGTTTGAGGTCGATATGTGAATCTTTATTTTGTGGAATCTGAAATATGTTCGTGGTGTACACCAACGTATGATTAAAGAATCATACGTTATGCGATGATTTACGCCGAAATTGTTTTGATTTATAATAAAAGATAAATATAGTTTTAGAATAGAAATTGTGTGAGTGAGATGTGTGTACTGCAGTTGAAGAAACTTGATTTACCTTCCAACAATTTAATTTTCCCTAATAGTACGAGAGCTCACGACCAAAATTTTTGTCACATAGCAATATGGCCTCAACCGCATCAAATTGAACATCATAGCAATCCGTCTGAAAATCTTTTTTACGAGTCGATTTGGACTATTTGATGCGAAAAAAATATTTTTCAGAAGAAAAATTGAACCCATTAAATTTATAGACTGTTTTGCCAATGTTAAAATTTTTTGCCGATCGGTAACATAGCAATCTGTCTGAAAATTGTTGGACGCGATAAAATAACTTGTCTGGATGTAAAACACATTTATATCAGAAAAATTTAGTGTAGCACCTTCGTTATCAGAAAACTTTTCGATACTCCGAAATCATTCAAAAATCGTATTCAGGCATATCGGAGTCTATGTTTTCGTTCCTCAAATCATTACATGATAATTAACAAAGAGTTTACCTGAAACCGTAAAATTGAAGGTGAAGGACTTGGATAAATGTCACAAAAGGAAACTTGGATAAAGGTGAGAAAAAAAAACTGTTTATTTGGTATCATGCACAAAACGTGAATGTGAATTTAATCACTGTCGGACTCGGAATCGCCTTCGAAATCGCTTTCCAGGTCGCGGATGAGATCTTCTGTAAAATAAATATCATTAGTAAAAAAAAGTAAAAAATCCAACCCAAACTTCTTTATAACAATGCAACAGCAAAAGCCACGTTAACTATACCTGTTGCGGATGGTGATTTGTTGTCCAAAATAACGTCGCTCAAGTCTGGTAGTTGATAGCCCGAGAACCACGAAAATGCGAAATATGTTAATTTTTTGGAGTATATGCGACATCAAAAATTTCTGAAAACTGTTTTTTTATAATCCCAGCAGCCATACGAAAAGTTGAAAAAAATAATTATCTGGGTTGCTATGATACAGGTCGGCTGAATTTTTCAACATTTTTAAAAATGCGCTCAGGCTATATCAGGCTACGCGCAAAATTTCTGAAAACGAACTTGATCGTCATTAAACAACAAAATCTATTATCATTTTCGATATCAGACATATTGCTGTGATACCGACCACCTTTTTTTTTGACACAGCAGAAATGGCCTCCCACGCAGTTGCTACACTTCTTGATGTTATTATCCACCTAGTCGGGTTCAGAATCATATAATTTGTCGATTTTATATAGTTTCGACCGTATTGCTAAGATACATGGTTTTGGTCGTGGGCTCTCGTACTATAAGAATGTCCAATTTTGAAATTACAATCTGATTTCGTGTAAAAACTTGTACCTAAAATTTATAGTCGATGATGGTAAAGTGTAGAGAAACACGTCTGTCAACAGAGTTTTCTGTGAGATATTTAATTTTATCACTTTGTATTCCTATAGATGTCACTAGCATCATTCAATGTCCCTCTTAATAAAATCTGAAGTAATGTTTAATGTTAATTCAAAACAATGATTTAAAAAAATCACTGCATTATATTTGAATAGGGCATCGAGAAATATAAAATAAAAGACTAAAAAGAGCCATCTGTGAAGCAAAAAAGAAACCTCCATCATTTCTAGCGCCATCTATTGACCATCAGGAAAAAGAAATAAGTCTGACAAGAATTCATATGTCATTCATTATGCGCTAAAACAAAATCTGTTGTATGAACATGTTTTATATTTTCACATCTAAACAGTGTAACCGATGTTGCCTGTGGCATGGATAAGAACACAAGCTATGTTTTATATTTATTTAAATAATAATAATATATATGGAAGTCAACGCACAAGAAGCCGCTTATTTATATTCGATATATGAAAACTGTTATTCAAAGAATCCATGAAAAATGTATTTGTTTATTTTTAAAGTTCTAATGGATAGCCCATTCACAGGTTGTAAGGGGCCCATGTCACCAACCCACTCATCAAATTATCTTTGACGCATTTCTTTTTCCAAGATAAAGGCCGGTATTTGACAGAAGGTCACAGGTTGACAGGTGTCAATACAACTCGTCAAAGATTTGACAAAGATTTCGTACATAGATTAAGAAAATGGCAGAACTATTGGTAGCTTTGTCAATTTTATGTCACTTTGATTGGTTATGAAATGATGAAATGTTGGAAGATCAAATCCGGCCCGGACTTGACTATTTTAAAAGCTTTTTTTACTTTAAAAAGGTAAGGAAAACTGTAAAGATAGAAAAATACTAGAATTGCATTTTTGTAAGTATTTTATTCATCATTGACGACATCTTTATTTTGGGTTAAAGCAACCCACCTCCATCATAATTTAATTCTAAATTTCTGTTGCCATAATCTTTTAAAATATAATAACTGGTTTTGTTCAGTAACTATCTAAAAATAGTACATCGGATTGTGATGTCGCGAAATGAGTATCATTAACATACAACTGCACAGTGAATCACAATGTACATTTTAAACACTTTTTTTCGATTATAGTTCAATGCGCCATCTATGAACCATTAGCTGCGTAACTGCTATTGTAGCTAACTATAAAGTTGTAAATTAATTATATTTATTTCGCGACACTATAATTTCATCTCCTATTTTTAGATAATTACTTATCAAAGCCAGCTATTCTATTTTAAAAGATTATGGCAAAATACATTTAGTATGGAAGCATACACAAAAACCACCACATTATTTTAAAAAATGCTGGAAATAGTTTACTTCCACTATAAAAGAGGACAAAGTCCAGTTGGGGCAGGGCCAAGTCGTATGTTCATGTGATACAATGTGACGTCACTATTCCTTAATCAATATATTGAACGAGTGGCATGGGCCCCTATTTAATATTTTTAAGGAATTATTTTTATCGCAAACATGGACTCGAAAACGATGAATTTATTATTTTTATATTATATTAAGTTTGTAAATGCTTTTGGCTTCTGTTTTTTAATATATAAAGCATAAATTTAAATATATAATAACTTTATGGAATGAATTAAATCTATTCCGTTTATCGTTTAAAAATCTCATAATGTTTAAATATACAAAATGTCATCGAAAACTTAAAATTAGTAGATTATCAATTTGAATTTGATTTAAAGCATTGTTTTAAATGTAACCCGGGTCATTATTATTGATGTCCAGCGGAGATGCCCACTGTTGAACATCGGGATTGCGGTACCGATGTCATAGGTTTGATCCGCAGCAGATGCTTATATGATACTGAGGTTGTTGATCATTTCTGTTCACTTACTGTCGAAGTCTGCCGCCGGAAAACTTTCTTGATAGCACTATTGTGTCACCGTAATCTGATAGCAGGGAATAGCTGGCTTTGTTCAGTAATTATCTAAAAATAGTACATCAGATTGTGATGTCGCGAAATGAGTATCATTAACGTACAACTTCACAGTGAATCACGATTTTTATTTTTACACAGCGTCAAAGCGCCACCTATGAACCATTAGCTGCGTAACTGCTATTGTAGCTAAATATAAAGTTGTAAATTAATGATATTTATTTCGCGAACACTATAATTTCATCTCCTGTTTTTAGATAATTACTTATCAAAGCCAGATATTCTATTTTAAAAGGAATTTTGTATGGATCAATTTTGAACGAATTCCCGTTACTGAAAACTTTTTCCATGTATGACATAGTTTTAAAATGTGTGGAGTCAATAATTATAATTAGTTTTTGTACAAATAAATTTTATCATGTTAATATCATGTTGGTTTTTATTTCGTCGATCGCCACGTCATTTCCCCTGATCACCGTTGGCAGTCGTATCGGTGGTCGCATTAAAATGTTAGTGATCAAGCGCTAGACGAAGGTGCTTATCTCCTAGAATAAGGTGAAAAAACAACCAAAAGTATCCCAATAATTTCTTCTAGTACCCAGAAAAAAATATTAAAATTTTAAACGTAAAAGTAACGTTTATTTTTCTAGTAAGGGTAGAAGGGTAGTAATGATAAATAACATTACAAGTTGTAATATACGTTTATACATGTTATTTCGATAAATTATTTTACTGTGCCCAAATCTGAGCAAAAAACTGAAGTCCTTCGTTCACTCATTCAATTCCATTCGTTTTAGGTCTCTAGAGGTGTACTAGGGATAGAGATGAGTAACATTTTAACCACAATGTCCAGTGCCCCATATATGGGTCACTATGAACTAGCTCCATACGTCCGTGCCCCATATATGGGTCACTACGAAACGACCAGGTATGCACTTAGCGTAATTTAGCAAAGGTTAGTAGTAAGTTAGTGGTCAATTTATCTGCTTGCAAGGGTCTCTGTTAAAGCTCCTACTGAAAGTTAGCTTTTTTTTGGCAAAAAATATTTATTTGTTACCTTTTTTTTTATCGTTAAAATATTAAAAAAATATGATTTACTTGCTATTGGCACTCTATAGGCATTTTGAAGTATTTCGATTACATTTCTTATTGTTTACGTTTTTAACAAGTTAAGCAATATGTGGGACGTACAAGGAAATGAAGAAAAAAAATTGTATGGCGACGTTTAGCTAGTACATAAGGAGCTGCTCAACGCTAAGGAGAACTCTAGCTCGCCTTAAAAGGATTGTCTGTTTATAGCACGTGGCCGCGTTCAAGGTTGCATTGTTTTGTAGCTGTCCCTATCCGAGCCCTATCCTACCCGAGCGCGTACGGTGAGATCCACCCGTTATTTAGATGTTTCGTAGTCCAGGGATCATTTGAAGGATACAGTATATTATGTAGCCATTTTTTCAATACAGTATATTAATAAAATTTCAGATGTCGGTGGTTTTTCCAAATTGTTCTAAATTGATTCATACTCTTGTAAAACAGGTTCAAAGTTGGGGCTTTTTATTACCGAAAAATTGTAAACTGTAACTCTGGAAGTATATATTTAAACGAAAATCTGACTTACCACCGACACATATATTTGTTTCTAGATTGTGTCTTGAAAATTTCATAGATTTTCATAGCTTAATACTCAAAATATGACTGGACTACGTTTGTATGGGCGCTTTGACAACAGCATACCCTCTTAAGTTCTAGATTAAGCAGCGATAATTAATACGGACCTAAGTCTTCTGGGAGCACGATTCGCTTATCGTCATGGCCAATGCATGCCAAGGTCAAGCCAAGCGTTGTGTAGGTTCATGTACAACATTGGTGTTTTTAAGTTTTAATTTCCAATTAGGACATACTCGTATACTAGATATATCAGTAAAGTTAGGTCACAGGTCAATATCGAGTAATTCCCCGTAATGTTTGTTTTATTTAACCCAAAAAATTGCCTTCATGACACGATTTGATGTATTCTAGCTATTGCTCGCGACATCGTCCGCGTAAAATTAATATTATCCCATGGGAAATGAATGTCAGCTAAAATAGCCGTTACGCAGCTAATGGTCACTAGATGTCGAAAAATAATTGTGATTAACTGTGAAGTTGTATGTTAATGATACTCATTTCACGACATCACAATCCGATGTACTATTTTAAACCGTCGTCAGAAAAGGATTAGGTTCGCAATTCGATGGGATTTTTTTTAATGTTTATTACCTCAGAACTTTCGACTGGGTGAACCGATTTTGATGATTGTTTTTTTAGCTAGTGCTTCGGTATTTAGTTCTGACAATGGCATCCATGAGAAAGCCATATAAGTCTATAGACTTTTAGGGCAGTTGACATCGGTTTCTAGTTCTTTTTGAACGCTTTATAATTTCACAGTGTTGTTAACTTAGAATAAGTGGTTTTGGCTTATTGCATGTAAATTGATACATTTTATAATGGCGGCTAGACGTTCCGTCTGCTTTTCTAAGGGGTGAGGCACTGTATGCTAAAATACAAGTTTTTAAACTTAGTTCAGTGCAGACGCTTTAGAGTGTAACTAGATTAAATATTCTAGTCCAATTAGATTTAAGAAAAATATTTGTACATTGTTATAAATAAATTTATTCTTATTCTTAAATTTAAAAGATTATCGTTAAAAAAATGTTCATCGACGAAATCATCGGGGGTTACAAACAAACAACTTTCACATTTATAATATTAGTATATATAAAATACGTAATTGTTTATGTTATTTATATTATAATCCGATAACTTGAAGTTGACACTAACTTAATCAGTTAGTATTTGTCTCCCTTGCGAAATAGAACAGCCAGAGCAAACTTGAACTCAGAAATTCAAAAGCAGTCACTTATAAAATTACGCAGAAATTGAATTCAAATTTAATATTTAACAGCCTAAGTACTCTGAACTAGTTGTGATATTCGTTAGTATTAAATATGCAGAAAATGTTTAGTGTTATATTTTATTTGTTAAGTATAGCTTGTGTAAGCGGAGTACAGATATATCAAGGATGGAAGGAGACACCATGTAAGTATCTTATACGTTTAAACGAGCAATTCTTGTATACATATATGTAATTCGAATCTCGGCAACGGCTCCAGCGATTTCGCTGAAATTTGGTATTTAGGGGGTATTCGGGGGCGAAAAATCGATCTAGATTAGTCTCATGTCTGGGAAAACGCGCGTTTTCGAGTTTTCATGCGCTTTTTCCTTCGCATTATTCGACGCAAAATATGATGGGAAATTTCACGCTGTTGAACATAATCACTTTAGCCGAGTGGTTCACACGTGTCATTCCGTCCGAGATATCCGCGTTCAAATCCCGGTTGGAAAATTGCTTTTATTTTTGTTTTTTGTGTATTTTTATTTATTTATTCAAGTTTGTAATTATTATTTTTTAAGTGGCAAATTGTTCCACTCTTTATGGCTAACCAGGGGCAGAAATAAAGTTTTTGTTTGTTTTTAAAGAACTACGAGCAAAGCTCGGTCGCCTAGATATTTTAGTATAACAAGCCAAAGGTGATTATGATTTTAACAACCGTTGTATGTATTTTTAGTTATATTTAGCTAGACGGGGCAGTGCTCTGGGGCCCCGCATGTCCAAGGGGCCTCAATGGGCAGGACCTTATAAATTTAAGGGAAATCGTCAAAATAAGCAGAATAAACAGTTGTATCTTTTTATTGCCTATACCTACGAGTAGAAGCTTTTTTTTTCACAAATCAAAGGGATTGCAAACTTGAGTACATGTCTCTTCACTGCTGAACATACACCTCTCCCAACGTGCGCCACTCCTTCCGGTCCTCAGTCCTCCTCATACACTCGCTTCCCGCTATCTTATCTTAAGGTCGTCAGACCAGCGTCTCCCGCTCCGAGGTATCCACTCGAGAATCTTTCAGCTCCAACGCTTGTCTGTTCGTCGACAGATGTCGCTCCCCATTGCTACTTCAGCTTGCTTATTCGAGTAGCTATGTCGGTCACCTTTGTAAGTCGGCGAATTTCATCATTCCTGACTTTGTCGCGCAAGGATATTCCAAGCATAGCCCTCTCCATCGCTCGCTGTGCTACTTTGAAGCGGTGAACAAGCCCCAATGTGAGCGTCCGTGTCTCTGCTGCGTAAGTCATGACCGGGAGAACGCATTGGTTATACACCTTGGTCTTGGTGATGGAAAACTCACCTATTGTACATATATATTATACACTTGACGGGTATTTAAAACTTATCCTTGTTGCCCACAGATATTCCGTCGTTGAAGCTTATCAACACAACTGCCCCTAACGATGTGGGTGCAACATTCTCCAGCGCATGCAAAGCTGAGAACTTTCCCAATAATAATTTCGTGAAAATAGATTGGTGCCAACAGAAAGGTTAAACATTGCTTTGTTTATTTCAAGTCAATACTGTATACCTCCGTGGCATAATGGCTACAGACTTGGATTTATAATCTGGAGGTCCCGGGATCGATTCTCAGTGGGAGTAATTCTTGGACTCGATTTGATTGGTGGTAGGGGTAGGGCATTTTATATGTCTGCCGTCAAGCAGTGTTAATAGCACAGTTGTGTGCCGGTATGCAAGGTAGCAGAGCCAGCGCATTCTTAGATTGCGGCTTCTGGGTGCACTCGCATACCATGAAACGGCCTTATCATCACTTATCATCAGGTGAGATGAAGGTCAAATGCAAACCCATCATACATAAGAAGTAAATGTGTTCAAAACTTGAAACCGACTTCAGTTGCCCTAAAAGTCTACTTTTACTAAGGCAAATTTAAGATTTGTATCGTTTTCTCATGGATGCCGATGTCAGAACTGGACCAAATTAAATTGGGACCACGCGGGAAGCACCAGCTTCCAAATAAAAAAAAGAATCATCTAAATCGGTTTCTCTAGTAAAAAGTTCTGAGGTAACAAACATACACATATAAAAAAGCAAAAATATAAAAACATACTCGTCGAATTGATAACCTCCTTTTTTGAAGTCGGTTAAAAAGAGTTAAGCTGATCTTTAAAATATCCTGCGTTACAGTCCGTTGGATAATAAGTCTGCACAGCCAGCCTCAGTCTAAGAAGGCGCTGACTCTGGTACCTTTCATTCCGGACTACAAAACGGTGCTATTAAAACTGCTGTTTGGCGATACACTTCAGTAACATGGTGGTAGACAGACAGGCGGACATAGAAAATGTCCTAGCTATCACCTTCTAAACCCTACTACAGATACGAGTATGTACCCTTACTGAGAATCGAACCCGATACCTGCGGATTGTCAGTTCAAGCATGTAGCCATTAGGCGGAAAAAAATTCATACTTATTTGACTAATAAAGCAAGTTTCTTTTTTCCAGGGAACATAATAAAGTTCATAAGTGGCATTGGTTTCCATGGTCTACCGGTTTCCAAGATTCTAACAGATTCCGACAATGGAACTGAATTCTTCTGTACCTCATCTTACGAGACCGATGGAATAACATATTATTTGAATTCGGAACGTGTTCCTATTTTGATACATAATGCTAACTCCAATTCAGAAAGAGTCTTTGCAAGTAAGTTTATGACGAGATTCTTGGCGCGAACTTGAAAAATGGTGGTTCATTGCAATTTTGTTAATTGGTTAATAATACTGTTATGTGTGTTTTTTGTGTTATAATGGTGTGATATAGTGCAAAAAGTGTCATGGACGGTGTTATAGTATCAATTACGCAAAATTGCGAGGGTTTCGACGCGATCGGAAGTTTACCGTGTCGAGTACATTCGGCATATGGATTCTTTCAAATAATGTTGAAACCAAGGCTGGCCTTTGAAGTTGTCGTCAAGAATCCAAAACAAGCGATAAAATGTACACATTATACATTTTGTTGAGAAAGCTGAAGAAATGGCTTCGGCATAGTTTATAACCTCAAAATTTATTCACCTAATTTTACTCGTCATTGGCTAGATACCCACTGGTTAAAGCCATTATATTTTTAAAAAGAAAGTTTATGACCGTTTTAATTTGTGGCCAGCTACGAAACTTTATTAGGTGATACAAAAAAAATTCATTTCACGTAAGAATATAAAATGTTGAACTTAATTTAACTTAGAACTGCACAATAGTTTCTTCATTTATGAAATACCATTTGATACCCTATCTGGGTCTTTAAATACATATAAAAACCGGTCAAGTGCGAGTCTGACTTCCGCCCCGAGGGTTCCGTATACAATATGGACAACTCACTTACTAAAAATCATAAATAAAATTCAACGAACAATGCTGTAACGATACGCGTCGCTAGATGGCACCACTAGTACTTTAAAACGCGCGTCTCAAGTGAAACAAACTTTACTTTGCAGTTAAATTCAATATCCGATGTATGGCTTTCAACGGCAAAGCTAAGTTTGTAATCATAAAAACACGTTTCTAGTATGGAAGCCCATTTTATTATCAATTTATCATCATCAGCAGGGAAACGTCCACTGCTAGACATAGGCCTCCCTCATGGTACGCCACATCGACCGGTCCCGTGCCACCTGCATCCAGCGACTCCCTGCGACTCTAACCAGGTCGTCGGTCCACTTTATCAATTTATATACATTTTTATTATTTGTTGTTATAGAGGCAATATTAATACATATTCTATGCTGTACTTTCAAGTTTGATCGTGGGATACAGCCCGGTGACAGACAAACGGACGGACGGACAGCGGAGGCTTAGTAATAGTTACTCTTTCGGTGCAGTACCCTAGAAATAAATAAAACCTTGACACTCTCTCAACATTGCAGGTCTCCCAGACTTGAAGATTACGTCAAACGGTACCGTACCGCTTCAAGTCGGTGATCTCGTGCAATACAGTTGCTCTGTAGACATGAAGGACCCAAGCTTAGATCACGCCCTGATATGGTGGCAAGAAAAAGGTAAGTCTTTCATTCATCATCAACATCAAGATGTCTCCACTGCAGGGTCTCAATCCTACTCTGCTACAGAGAGTGTATGGGACATAGTACACCACGCGGGCCCAGTGCGGATTGGTAGACTTCACACACACCTTTGAATTTGTTTTCAGGAGTGTGCAGGTTTCCTCACCATGTTTTCCTTCACCGAAAAAGCCAATGGTAATGATTTTTATCATTCGTACATAAATTCCAAATAACAGATTGTAACTCATTGTTACGATCCAGGATCGAACGCAGACCTCGATTGTTCAAGGACTGACGCTCTACACAACTGAGCTACCATGGCTTACCAGGGTTTTTATTTAGGAAGCTGAAATTGTCCCAAAGGTACCTCTGGTTGCTGGTAGAGTATTTTCTGTCTGCTTGGCTACCACCATGTTGCAGAAGTCTCTTGACACCAAACGGCAGTGTTAATAGCACATTTGTGTTCCGGTATGAAAAGGTAGCAGAGCGAGCGCCTCTTTAGCTTGAAGCTCTGAGTAATCAGTCTCATAGACTAAATATACTATCTAAATTAACAAAATAAATATAAATACAGTACTAATATTTTAACCATATCGTTAATTTATATATACATCTGTTTGCATGTTCTTCTTTAATATCCTGTAGTCTCTCATCCTCAGTTGATCGCCAATCATCATCATTTTAACAGCTATATTTAAACAGCTCGCCCTGCTACAGGCTTGACCTATTGGGGCTGCTATAACAAAAACACGTTTTCGGTCATCACTTTGGTCCGTTTAAACTTAGGTGTTAACAAGCGTTACTAAATTGTCATTGTTGCAAATAAATAAATTAAAAAAATATAAGCAATTCTTGTATATTTATTTATACCAGTAATCTCGGAAACGGCTCTGACGATTTCGCTGAAGTTTGGTATGTGGGGGTTTCAGGGGCGAAAAATCGATCAAGATTAGTCTTGTCTGAGATTTCATGCGGTTTTGTTTCGTACGCAAAATATAGTCGCTAATGTCACCCGCTCAGGCATAAGCATCGCGGTCAAGCGAACAAGGTGTAAGATTGACAATCACAGGTGTCCGGGTTCGAATCCGAATTCGGATACAATTTTTTTTACTGTTGTTTTCTTTTGTATTTATTCAACTTCTTTTAAAGATAAAATAAATGGCAAATTGCACTTTTGGCCAAAAACTGAGCTTTGCTCGTTCGCCCAGGTACTATGAAAACTATATGCCAAATCCATCTAAATCAGCTTGCCTGTTCCGATTCACAAACATAAAAAATTCCACATAAGTATGTCAATCACATATTTTTCCAGGGAGCCTAAAAGTCCAGCTGCTCCAAGAAAAGCTAACCCGAAAAACTCTGACACAAAACGTCACGCTAAATCTGACAGCTTCTGACAGCGGCACCAATCTGGTCTGCCTGGTCGGCTACCGTGACAGACTAGCAGGAGCCACTCTTGTGACAGAAACTGTCAAATTAGGAGTGCTTACTGAAGAAGCTGTTATCAATGAAGAAGTTGAAGCTGATTTTAAATCGAGTAAGTCTCTTTTTGTGTTGGATATAGTCTTCTCCCATGGTACGCCACATGGGCGAACTTTCACGCAAGCCAGACGGGTTGGTTATCGCAGTATTGTTATTTAGTTCTTCAGGGGGAGGCTGCTGCCACTCCCCACGGGAGAGATGGGGTGGTTGCATTCGAAGCCGGCGAATCAGAGAAAAGGGTTTGGTCACAGATTACAGTCACAGTACAGAAGCAAAGCACTTGTACTCATGGTGGATTGGTTATAGCACCCGATGGCTATTTATTAAGTTCATTAAAGACTAACTGTAATTAATTATTATTATTAATTTATTCAAATGTTAAATGTAAAATCCGGAATGAGGAAATCCGTAGACGAACTAAGGTCGCCGACATAGCTCGACGAGTCATTGAGCTGAAGTGGCAATGGCCTATCCACATCGCTCGAAGAACCGATAACCGGTGGGGAGTAAGAGTTCTCGAGTGGCGACCACGTTCCGGGAAACGTCTACCGGGCCGTCCCCCTACTAGATGGAACGACGACCTGGTTAAGGTCGGGTGGAGTCGCTGGATGCAGGTGGCTCGGGATCAGTCGATGTGTCGTACCATGAAGGCCTATATCCAGCAGTGGACGTTTCCGGGCGGATGATGATGTTAAGGTTTTGTATGTTGTTTTTTCAGGCACAACAAAAGTTGATACAGTTGATACGAATCGACTCATCGGTGATGCCCGTGAGTTGAAGTTTTTTTATATATGTATGCTTGCACTTGGCCTTCGTCTGACTGATCATGGGAGCCGTAGATGTGATGCGTGCTCACCTAGAATCTATGTGTGTAGCAGTGCTATTTAACAATACTTTTTGGTAACATATTTAGGAAAGGTGGCAGCTGTCCAGGTAGACGTAAAAAATCCCTACAAACGATACCTTGAACCGGGAATCGAACCTGTGACCTCCAAGTAAGTCCAACTGTGCCACTAGGCCAGTCGACGTCAAAATTTCACGGACCACTTTGACGGTGCACCAATGATGACAGTTCTCCCAGACTTCAAAAAAGGACGAGGTGCTCAATTCGACGGATATGTTTTTTTATGTTTCTTACCTCAGCACTTTCAACTGCTTTTTTATAGAAGATATATCAACGTTTGACCTCAATCTCACCTGATGTTAAGTGACGATGAGGTCGACGATGTTACGTGTTGTTCTAGAAGGTGACTATTCACTCTTCGTTTGAAGATTCACAAGTTGTAGTTTTCGGTGAACACGGACACCGGTAGTGCATTACATATTGTATCTGTACGCATGATGAATGTGGAAGCGACACGCTTGGTGCGAGCTGTAGGAGTGTCTACAGTGTACGGGTGGAGGGCTGACGTGCTTCTGTGTGACCGGTATTTGAATGGCGAAGGTGGAATAAAAATAACTCCTGCGCACACTCTCCAAAAAGTATCCTGTAAAAAACCGATTTTGATGATTTTTTTAATTTGAAAGCTGGTGCTTCCCGTGTGGTGCCATTTCAATTTGGTCCAGTTCTGACAATGTCATCCATGAGAAAACCATATAAGTCTTAAATTTGCAGTTGAAGTCGGTTTCTAGTTCTTTTTGAACGTGTCAACTTGTACTCACTAGAATTGGCTAGGCTAGGATAGGCTTTAGAATAAGATAAGATAAATATTTATTTTTCCACACACTTGATTATAATTGACAATTTATCTAATGCACATTCAACAAAGGTCATGGAGCAGTGTGTGAAACTGGTGCCTGAGCAGGTTGCCCCGTGTTTCAGGACACCAGGTTCTCACCTCACAGTAAGATTGATTATATTAGCATATGTATGGTGTGGTAATTCAAATAAAATATATAGAAATATATTTTAAAAAAGCAATAAGTCTAGAGAGTGTGTGTGTGTATGTGTGAGTGTGTGGGTGTGAGGGTGTGTGTGTGGTGTGAGGGTGTGTGTGTGGTGTGAGGGTGTGTGTGTGGTGTGAGGGTGTGTGTGGTGTGGTGTGAGGGTGTGTGGTGTGAGGGTGTGTGGTGTGTATATATTTATTTATAGTGACGTGACTGTATATGGGTATTATGTTTGATACTCGTAGAATTCGCGTTAATACCTATCTATTATAATTCCAGCGTCGTCAGTAGCTGGAGAAGTCGTCGGTTGGTCGTTTTTGGCGATCGCCATTGTTCTGTTGTTGGTAGCAGCGTACGTTTACCGAATGAGGATCACTCGAGTCATGGTATGTCACTCAAGTGTGCTAATAGTACATTACACTCGAACGCGCGGGCCGAGCCGTGGGCGAGGGCCTAATGAGGCCGACTGTCGAGTGCGCGCAAGTCATCAACAGCCTATATACGTCCCCACTGCAGGGGCTCAGGCCTACTCTCCTACGGAGAGTGTATGGGACATAGTACACCACGCGGGACCAATGCGGATCGGCGGACTTCACATGCCTATTCAAGACATGCAGGTTTCCTCACGATGTTTTCCTTCACCGTTAAGCAACCGTAAAGCAAAGTACTTGAATTGAAAAACAACTCATAGGTACACGGCTGGATTCGAACCCGGAACCCTCAGATTGAGAGTCCCGCGCCTTATCCATTGCGCCACCGACGCTTCTGTAAGTAAGTAAATAATCATAATCGTAACGTGGTGGTAGCTAGGCAGGCGGACATAGAAAATGTCCTACCACCAACCATACTGAGTACCGATACCTGTCGATGTAATCGAACCTGGGACCCCCGGTTAGTTCAAGCGCCTATGCCGCCATCGGCCACAGAGGTGGTTATTTTATTGAATTAGATAGTAATATCGTCAGCGTCGATGGCGCATTGGATAAGGCGCGGACTCTCAATCTGAGGGTTCCGGGTTCGAATCCAGCCGTGTACCTATGAGTTGTTTTTCAATTCAAGTACATTATCCGATTGCTTAACGGTGAAGGAAAACATCGTGAGGAAACCTGCATGTCTTGAATAGGCATGTGAAGTCCGCCGATCCGCACTGGGCCCGCGTGGTGGACTATGTCCCATACACTCTCTGTAGGAGAGTAGGACTGAGACCTGCAGTGGGGACGTATATAGGCTGTTGATGATGATGATAGTCATTTTATTTCATTTTCAGAACAACGTACGTTTTTCAAGAGCTCGCCACAGCCGACCATCGTATGCGGAGTTTATTCAGCCTAATGGTTTTCATACAAACCTGTCTTAGTTGTTGTTTTAAATAAACTAACCGACTTCAAAAAAAAGAAATTTTTCCATTCAAATATTTTTTTTGTGTGTGTATGTTAATATCCTTTTTAACCAGCCAAAATAAGGGCTAGGTTTGTGATTTAAACAATATATGTATGTACGAGTATGTGCATCCTTTTCTTCATATCTCCTAAACTACTTATCATATTTTTTAAAGGTGTAATTGGAAGCGTTTTGATTGTCTGCGGGTTATAGTCACAGTATATAACGTCACATAAAATCCGAAATAGCGGCCTGTAGGGGACAAAGTTCTACCGAAAAATATGTATTCGAAAGGTTTATATAGCAGAATGTTCCATTTAAATTTGAAGATCAAAATTTTCAAACCCGACTGCGTATTTGTTTTTACTTTTTATGATTTTGATGTCACTCTCACAGTAAATACGAATCTAACGACACCTCTCAAGCTAAAATCCAGCGAGCGGTTCGGGACGCAGAGCGTGCCAAACAATTATACATACATATTCTCCAAAAACATAACCCTCCTTCTGGCGCAGTCGGGTAAAAATTAAGGGATTAATGACGTATTCTGTGATTGTGAACTGAATTTTTAGGATTCCGAACAATTCCGAAACTCAAAAGGAAATATACGATCACTCGGTGGTCTGTCTGTCGCGAGACTGTTTTTCTCAGTAACACCTGGAGGTATCAAGTTGAAATGAATATCAAATACTCAAGTCTGCGATCTCTTGGATCTGTGAAGAAATCAAACTTCTTGAAACAAAGCAATAAAAAGATATGGCCGTTTATGCAGCTTGTTTTGACGACCTCTTTGCAACGGCATCAAACCTTTACTTCCCGTTGACCTAGAATCATGAAATTTGGCAAGAAGCAAGGTAAAATAAGGCACAGGGGATAGGAATTTTGCAAAGTATTTTTAAATTATATTTAATTAAAATCGCTTTTATTACAAACTGTCCCAGCGTATGTCGCCGGTCAGGCGCATTTTCAATTGACTTCAAAAAAGGAGGCGGTTATCTATTCGACTGTATTTTTTGTATGTATCTTACGCGATAACTCCGCCAATTGTGATCCGATTTTGATGATTCTATTTTTGTTTGGTAGAACATACTCCAGAGGTGGTCCCGTATAAATTTTATCGAAATCGATTGAGCGCTTTTTGAGAAAATCAACAAAATCCCAAATATGTACTCAGATATCTACCTCAAGCATTTTTAAGGCAATTGAAGTCGGTTTTTAGTTCTTTTTAAATGCGTCAATTATTATCATTTTCAGTATGCTATTTATTCTCTGTACGGAGCCCTCAGTGCAGTTGAACTGATTCAATTATTACCAGCTCTATTGTAGTGTATGCATAAACATTTAGACAAACTACTATGTTATTAATAACTATCCAAGATGGCCGCATCTTTGTTTAATCTTTTTATTTGTTTATAAACAAATAAAATACAGTTTGTCGTTTACTATTGGTACCACAGAAATAAATCGGCACTAGAAAGCGCAAGCATACCAACCTACAAAGTATCAAAGTATAGGCAAAAGAGGTGTTTCAAATTCGTCCTGCACTTGTACACTATTTAAAAAATCAAGTAATAATCTACCTCTAAATATGTATAGAAAAATACTATAATTTTTGCATTTATTTTAATTGTACAAAATCATTCTTTTTGTACTAAGTGACAGCGTCAAATGTCATTTTATTGACGCCATCTTTGTTTCCAACGTCAAGTCTTACCTGTTTCGTGCGTTTTAAATGTTTTTGTACAAATAAACTAAACCAAAATATACAAAAATGGTAACTAAACCAGGTTTATTTGATAATGGCCTTTTAAAATTATAAGTGTACAAGACAAGGACTTGGCTCCATGTATTCGCGGAGCGTAGCATTTATGGGTGCTATTTACTATATTTTAAGGATTTTAAGGCCCCCCTTTACACTAAATAAATTCCGGCGCCTCCTTTTACATAATTAGATAATTGTACCAATTTTATATGATTTTTAATTTTATACCAATTAATTATTTCTCTCTAATCGTGCTCCTAGTGGCAGAGGGTCATACATTTTATTTAATTTAAATAAATGAATATATAAAACACTGTCAAAACTCACCCCACCGCTTACCGCTACCACGAATAGCTCCAGCCACCACTGAAAAATCTATCATATTATAATTCCCACGAGATATGTCACTTCTACTATCCATTAGATTTCTGAGATCAGTACTAATAACATATGACATTGTGCCAATGTAATCACAGTGCGCCAGTTACTCGAAGAAGCAAATCGTTGCATTAACAAGTAAATGCGTTCAAAAAGAACTGGAAACCGACTTCAATTGCCCTAACAGTCTACTTTACTAAGGCAAATTTAAGATTTATATCGTTTTCTCATGGATGCAGTTGTCAGAACTGGACCAAATTGAAATGGGACCACACGGGAAGCACCACCTTTCAAATAAAAAAATGATCATCCAAATCGGTTCACCCAGTCATAAGTTGTGAGTAAACATATAAAAAACATACGCGTCGAGTTGTGAACCTCCTCCTTTTTGAAGTCGGTTTAAACGCTAATAAATACATATTAGGTATACGAGTATAATATATTTGGGTTAACTTTGATCAATGAAATACAAGTTATATGTGAAGTTTTCGCTGAATTACAAGTATAATTTATTTAAATTATGTCCTTTTCGGATATGAACTATAAAGTGCTTTTGATATTTTGTTTACTTACACGATATGGACAATCACAAGGTAAGATTTTTATAAATATGTCAGTGATTTTAACCATTTAACGACGGAAAAAGTTCTTTTGGGTACATCAATGGAACAACCATTTTGGACAAATTTCTGGGTTCAACTACGATATTCTAAAACGTCTAGTCCAAATTCTACCACCAAACAGCACGCCCCCCCCCCCCCCCCATACTTACTCTCTCTTCGCTCACACACACACACACCAACACTCTCACACCATAACACTAATCAACACCTCTCCCTTCCACCGTACGAATCATAGTAACATATAATTTTAGCACATAGATATGTATAAAATGTACATTTTTGTTTGTATAACAACTTAGCAATGATAGAAATAATAATAAATATATTTAGCGACATTTAATGTATTGTAACAGTGTTAATAAACTATTAATATTATTGGACCTTAGTTGAAGACTCCCAGGAACTTCAGGACTTCAGGAAGCATGGTGAGCGGTAGATATACGGTAGCTAGCGGTAGATACTGTATCATATATGACATCGTAACAGCACTTATTTTGTGAAGATTCACATGTATATTCCCTGAAAACTATAACTTGGGTGTCTTCAAGTCGAGGGTGAACAGGCACCTTCTAGACCAACGCGCACCATCGTCGCTTACCATCAGGTGAGATCGTGGACAAGCGGTGATCTATACTAGGTAAAAAAAAAGACGTGTGGCACTCGGGGACTGCCGCGGTAAAGCTATTGCATAGCATTTTGTATCAACTTATGCAATTATAATTATTTATTTATTTTATTTATGATTTTTGATGATTATAATTATAATATTTAGCTAACATAACGGATTTGCTTTGCTATATCAAATTACATACTATTATACTTAATAAATTATAAAACAGTAATACGTCTAATCGCACGCACACAACGCCGTGTCGAAGACTGCCGAACTGAAACGACGTTAGACGATGCATGGCCTTCAAGCCACACCTCCGTGCCCGTCGGAGTGGGGAGCGTGAGGTTTTTTCGTTACGGAATTTCTCGATTCGGTCCCCGCGCTCAAGGCCCGCGATAGAAGCTATGCAATAGCTTAATATTAACTGGCTACTTTTAACGGTTTAAAAGATGATATGAACGGCGTTCACTTAGTAATAAGGTCCAGTTTGAACCCAAGGAGTGTTCTATGAGACCCCTGAAGTATATGACAGACAACATCGTTTATTTGCTCGTTATCAGATGACGAACTCGATGATCCAGTTAAGGAGCCAGAATGTGGTTTAGATCACTCTACTGACCCGTTGACTGAAGGGAGAGGAGAGATCAAGAATTATCCATGGCTCGGGCGATTGGTGCATCCCGCCGGTAAGATAAATGTAAATTATATAAATTATAGTTTAAAAATCATGGAGGAATTCTCTCAGAATGCTTCCATACAAAATTTCTTTTGCCATAATATTTTAAAATGTAATAGCTGGCTGAAAGAAAGAAAAAATTTATTTGCCAAGTACATAGTTTTTTACACGGTGTTTAGATAGTAATTTCAATTAGTTAGATGTAGTTAACCTGTCCACAGGTGTGCAAATATTATAAACATATCTAATAAGGAATTTTAATAATTTTGACATTAAATAATTCACAAGTCATCTCATTAATTTATGTCAAACTATAATTACAGGTATATTTAAAATGATTAATGTTTATGATTCAAATATTCAAGACACCTCTACTACAAGCTGTAAATCTTGAAATATATTTTCGGCCTCGTCTAATGATTCTTTTTTCTTTTTTTGTTATAATAAAAACTGTTTTTATTTTTATTTTATATATTATATGTTTTCTTTTGTCTTTCATATCGTGTTAGTTTTTAGGGTAAATAAATAAATCTTTATTTCTAATTTCTGAAAAATAAAATAATTGTGTTATTTGCTCTGTTTTCAGTTAGTTTAAAAGAGTCTACACCAGTTGTTCTTATATCTGCCCATATTGTCATCGTATCCGCTGAAGATATAGAAAGAATACCCAAAAATGATTTTAGGTGAGCCCGCGTCGATTCACAATCAATAACATTCTGCATAATCTAGATTCCTTGTCTACGGAGCTCACTGCCCATTAGAGCGCCCGTGGTTACAAACGTCACCAAACTTTTTAAATAGATCGCTCCTGGTTCTGTTAGTTACCAGAAAAGCGCACCAACGTCGAGCTCTCAAAATCGCCTATCTCTCTTTTTCTCATGCTTTCTTGCTCTGAATATACGACGCTTACATTTTTTTATGATATGGATAACCGCTCTTATGTATGTGGGTCACGAAATTGAAAATAAGTGTGGTCTGATTGTCGTCAAGACATACAGACGGACGGACAGACATCAGAGGCTTAGTAATAGGGTCCCGTTCATTACCCTTTGGGTACGGAACCCTAAAAATCACATATACCGTTCGTCCCGACACTACATGTCTAAGCAAAGAAGTGTTTCATCATCATCATCAACAGCCTATATATGTCCCCACTGCAGGGGCTTAGGCCTTTTTTCACGATGGGTAATCTTCTAAGGGAAGAGCTCGTTTATGTGGGATTATTAATTTATTACCCACTGCCCTACGGTGGCCATACGCAGCGCATATCAGGGCGCTCTGGGTCTGGGTCATATCGCAATCGCTCGCTCTCATGGCGGGTACTCATCACCGAAAAAGAGGCCACGTATTTTCCACTGCGCCCTACGGACCGATCGGTAGGGCAGTCAGAAAGGGGGCTCAGGCCTACTCTCCTACAGAGAATGAATGGGCCATAGTGGCCACGCGGATTAGTAGACTTCACACACACCTTTGAATTTCAAGAAGTGTTTACCTTGTAGGAAGTCCTCTAAGGTGGTCTTTGGAGAGAGCTGCAACGAGGGTGTCACGCTGGGCGTGCTGGAGTACAGCTTCCATCCAGAATACAGCACCAGCTCCGACTACGGTCTAGTCATGGTGCAGCTAGATCTGGCCACCGCAAACAACGGTCAGTCAATTAACACCTTTTGTCTACGCCAGGGCTTCCCAAACATTCCACTTTCCCTTGAGAATTTGCAATTTTTTTACGACGCCATTATATTTCAAACGGCCAATAATACCTACCAGTTTTCATACTAGAATCTGTATTTGAACATTTATAATTTTTATTAGAAAACAAAACAAAAGCAAAAAATGTTGTTTCGCTGCTTTGATTTGCTTGCTTTCCTGAGCATAGCTTTTCAAAACTTCTCATCGGTTCACGATGCCCCGGAGACAATGCTGCGATAACCTGCGAAGACAAGCCGTGACATTAAAAATGCACGAAACACGCAAGAAAACTCAGAAAACAAACAAATATGGCGTCAATAAAATGACATTTGACGATGTCACTTCGTACAACAATAATTATTTTGTACAATTTCAATAAAAGTATATTAATAAAACTATTATTGTATAAAATTTGACATCTACTATTATTGTATAAAATTTGACTTACTTATTTTGCTATGCCCTCAAATGCCCTGACAGGGTTCATGTATATAGATCCGAATAATATTGTAATGACTCTATGTACATGAATGCAAATAAACATATTTGATTTGATTTGAAAAGCAAAAATGTAATTTCAGTATTTTTCTATACATGTTTAGATTATTTCTAGATTTTATAGTGTACAAGTGCAGGCCGAGTTTGAAACATCTCAGATTACAATTCAGTACGAAATTAATTTTCAAATTTAGTAATATCTGTAGTTATTTCCCGTGACGTCGTCTGCGTCGAATTTTGAATTTATCCCACCTGCAGCCATGTCCTTTTCCGACCCTTATCCCTATACAAAAATAAAGCCATTCTGACTCTCAGGCACGACCACATGAAGAAAAGAAAAAATGCCATTTCGCATTTATAATATAAATATAGTAGTTGGTCCCTACGAAGTTGTATATCACAACTGGCACGGCAATGACCACGGGTTCGGTGCTACTCAACATCCGCACTCACGCACGGCTCTCGTCAATTGTCACTCATTGACACTCTGACACTAACATTTAGCATACCAACCCATAGACACACGAGACAGTGTGTGTGTATGCTATACTGCATATACAACAATAAGCATGGATAGATGAAGCCAGCTCCTTAGCTTGCGATATAAATTTTAGTGTACTTTTTGTTATTTTACAATTTTATTAGACAGCATTGTTGGCGTTAATAATAATTCTGTGTATGTATGTCTTAATTTCATATATTTTTCCAGCACTTCTGAAACCAATATGTCCGCCGCCTCAGCATATGTTTGAAGACACCATCTACGCGATGGTTGTTTCCACAGGTAAATTTTGTAGTGTGAAACTTTCAAGAAAGTTTATTGTCGCTGGACACCTAACTCTTTTACCTTCAGATTGCTCCAACTCTTCGCTGATTGTCTATGAAATGGAGTACGTGCCTCCCGAAGCATGCAAACAGAGCTTTAGGAGATTTGGGGTAAGACCATAGACACTGTAACTAGACGAGCTTCATATTTTTTTTGTAAGATTCTTTCCTACCTGGAAAAGGCAAAGGCAAAACATCATACAGCCATGTCTTTGATAATGATTCTATCTTAGAATTTTAAGGTTATAAAAACAAGGCCGAAGCCATTTCTTCAGTTTTCGCAATAAAATGTATAGTGTGTACATTCTATCGCTTGTTTTGACGATTTTTGACGAGAATTTCAAAGGCCAGCCTTTATGCCGAATGTACTCGACATGGTAAACCCTTTCAATCGCGTCGAAACCCTCACAATGTTGCGTAATTGATACTATAACACCGTCCGTGACACTTTTTGCACTATATCACACCATTATAACACAAAAAACACACTTAACAGTATTATTAACGAATTACTAAAATTGCAATGAACCACCATTTTTCAAGTTCGAACCAAAAATCCTAGATGAGCTTCAAACCTTTTAGCAACACTGACAAAAGGTATTCTTGCCAACAGGAAAATGTAGAAAGCTTGTGGCCAAAACATGCTGCTTGTGGGATATCTCGAACTGGGAAATGCGTGAAAGCCAGAAGCACTCCTCTAGTTTTGTATCAAGATGGAAGATGGCACTTGGTAGGTGTGAGTCATACCTGAATCAAGATTCAGGAAATGCTTTTAAACAAAAAAATTCTTTAAGTTCTCGTCATTACTATTGTAAATCTCCAACAGAGGGTGCACTGATGTAAAATTCTTCTTGAACGACATAATAAAATACTGGTGCAGGTAGTATAGTAAATCTCCAATAGAGGGCGTGGTTGTCTCACTTGCTCTCACACAGAGGATGTGTGAGGAAATTATTTAATCCTGGCGATCCTAATCAGGATATTGAGATAAACTTATGAAATTATTATATTGTCGCTAATACTTGATAAGTGTACAAAGTTTGAATTAAATCTGTCCGTTTAAAGTAAGTCAAAATCGAGTCCAAAGGAGTCGATTACATACAAACAAACATACAGGTGAAGCTAATAAAAGCGTGTTAAAAAGAGCTAAGGAACCGAATGCGGTTGAAGTTGATGAAATTTTGACAAACTCTCTAATCATTCGTCCGAGGAGGCAGTAGTTTCACAAATTTGGATGGAAACGGTAAA
Organism: Carcina quercana; assembly: GCA_910589575.2. Lineage (NCBI taxonomy): Eukaryota > Metazoa > Arthropoda > Insecta > Lepidoptera > Depressariidae > Carcina > Carcina quercana. The sequence continues at coordinate 4,328,040 of OU342455.1, read as the reverse complement.
ATACACCGTGTGTATTTCTGGGCTATATTTTGATGGCAATTAGTGATGCTCCTAAACAACATATTTATTTTTAACATATTAAATTTCGTTAGCTAATTATTTTTTCCGTACAAAATAATTAAGCATGCAATGTATTAATTACATCTAAAGTTATCGACTGATGGACGGTCCTTACTATCATGACATTTCAATAAACCGTTTATCTTTTGTCAAATCAAGTCAATTTGGATGTAATACATTGCTGCTCGGTTGTATTTTACTCAGTCGATCTATTTAACAAAATTGCTTTAACATATGATTTGTACGGTCGTAAACTATACCTGGATAAATTATACGCTCGTATTAAATATACATGCTGTATATCACCCAAATTTCTATATGTATTCAAAATCCTCATTCTTTTTTTTTTAAATACCGATACATTACTTGACGTCTGTGTACAAAGGTTATAGGGACTTCCCCCTGAACGTATTAAATATATTTTTGTTTCAGATCGGCATGGGCGTCTCCGGTCTTGGATGTAAAACCCCGGCCAGGTTTCTCTACTATGATAAATACCAGCATTGGGTGACGCACAGCGTGTTGAGGGCAGGTCACGTCTCTATCACCAGGCTGGCTAGCAACCGTGTCGTATTAAGGAGGAGTGAGTATTATGTACATTTGCCTTATGGATTTGGATTTCAAAAAGAACTAGAATCGATTAAGATACAACTTACATAGGACCACCTCTAAAGTATGTTCTACCAAACAAAACAAAAAAGAATCATCAACATCTATTCATAATTGGCGGGTTTATACCTACAAAAAACATACAGTCGAAGTGAAAACCTCCTCCTTTTTTAAAGTCAGTTGATAAGCGATCTTTTAAATCTTGCCTGCACTGGTACACTATTTAAAAAATCAAGGAATATCTAAAGATATACAGAAAATTACAAGAATTACACTTTTGTTTGTACAATATAAATTTTTGTACTGAGTGACAAAGTCAATCAAATGTCATTTTATTGACGCCGTTTTATTTTTAAAGTGTGTTGCCTGTTTTATTCGTTTTTAATGTTCTGACTAAAATATTCAAAATGGTAATTAGACCAATTTCATTTTATAATGACTATTTAAAATAAGGATTTCTTGGCGCGAACTTGAAAATGGTGGTTCATTGCGATTTTGTTAATTGGTTAATGATACTGTTATGTGTGTTTTTTTGTGTTATAATGGTGTGATATAGTGCAAAAAGTGTCATGGACGGTGTTATAGTATCAATTACGCAAAATTGCGAGGGTTTCGAAGAGTTTATCATGTCGAGTACATTCGGCATATGGATTCTTTCGAATAATGTTGAAACCAAGGCTGGCCTTCGAGATTCTCGCCAAGAATCCAAAACAAGCGATAAAATGTACACATTATACATTTTATTGAGAAAGCTGAAGAAATGGCTTCGGCATAGTTTATAATCTCTAAATTTGTTTACCTAATTTTACAATGTCCAAGTCCATGCCAGGCTCCATACATTCCCGGAACGTGTCATTTGCCGTGTTTTGCCTTATTTATGTACCTTATTCATATCACCTTCATCTTCTTGAATTGATCCTACTCAGAACGACTCGGCAAAGAAGTAGATATGCTCGTATATATAAACAGCTCCGTCGTGACCATCCTTACAGAGTTGGGCAGCATACAACGCTTCGGTGATTGTGATCTGGAGGAAGTCAAGTCCGAAGCGTACACCGATAGCACCGAAGTCAGCGCGACCACCGGAAAAATGCGGTATAATGTAAGTCATCCACGTTTCATAATTCATCATAATCAGCCGGGAAACGTCCACTGCTGGACATAGGCCTCCTTCATGGTACGCCACATCAACCGGTCCCGAGCCACCTGTATCCAGCGACTCCCTGCGACTCTAACCAGGTCGTCGGTCCATCTAGTAGAGGGACGGCCCGGTAGACGTTTCCCGGAACGTAAAAGGGACTAGTCCGTAAAATACAACATTACAATAGAATTTTCGATGTCATAAGGACCATATTAATAGCGAATGTATTGAAATAGTACATTTCGACACGAGTGCGAAAAGTCTGTAGAGCCCGAGACGCAGTCGAGCGAACGAATGGCATTTTTAATACATTTGTGAAAAAATATAACAAATAGTAAAATTATGATGAAGATGATTGTGTTCCGGTTAGCACAGAAAACATAGCTAGTAACCTAAGTAACGTTTCTAGGTGAGCACGCTTCCGTTTGTCGGCTTTAATAACTTAACATCGGATGATATGAAGACGAAAGTACCAGGACCTCATACCTAAGGTGGAGTCTAACTACAAGTTCAAAGAGAGAGAAAGAGATTTATTCAGTACCGCTTATTCCTTATTCCAGCTGACTCTCCTGTCTAGTATGGATTACTCTTGCGTCGTGGTAAGGGCTAATTACAAAGGTGATCTGCGCCCTCACGCGACGCAGCCCCTCATCAGAGTTCAGAGCTACTGCCACCAGCCGCACTACCTGTGCTATGGAGGAGGAATACAGGAGATGGAGTTCTATATTGAAGTAGAATTTGATGCTGACATCGAATTCAAGGTATAGTAAATCGAAACACTTACAGTTCATGCTGCACAAGTCCACTGCTGGACATGGCACACAGTTTCTAAAGTCGCGGGTCAGACTCTGGAATACAATGACATACGTGTCAATGAAAATGACTCAAGGAGCACTATTTGATAGTGGTTACGCAGAAAGGGACAAGGTATTGGAAACGCTTTACTTCTTACCTGACTGCGCCAGAAGGAGGGTTATGTTTTTCGAGAGAATATATGTATGTATGTATAATTGCTGAACGGCTCGATAGATTTTAGCTTAAGAGGTATCGTTAGATTTGTATTTACTGTGACAGTGGCGCTGGTTATATCAAAATCATAAAAAGTTACAAAGATTCCGCCGACGGGTTAAAAAAAACTTTTCATGCACTTGTTTCTTGAATTTTGATTTTGTGGCCCCTATCAGCTTTGTTTTGGTCTGATGAAAATATTTTAAGATTTCGACTTTACTTTCTTTTTTAAAAAATCCCTGCGCTGAATGCGAAACTCATAGCGTCTGAAAATTTCAAACGCCATTTACTCGAAATCAATTTTCCCTTAAGGTTACTTTTTGTTTATATCTGTATCATTCGTAGCAGTGGCAGCTCAGTTGTGTAGAGCGTCAGTCCTTGAACAATCGAACTTTGCGTTCGATCCTGGCTCGTACCAATGATTTACAATTTGCTATTTGGAATGTATGTATGAATGACAAAAATCATTACCATTGGCTGTTCGGTAAAGAAAAACATCGTGAGGAAACCTGCACACTCCTGAGAAGAAATTCAAAGGTGTGTGTGAAGTCTACCAATCCGCACTGGTCCCGCGTGGTGTACTATGTCCCATACACTCTCTGTAGCAGAGTAGGACTGAGACCCTGCAGTGGAGACGAGACTTATCTAGGCTGTTGATGTAGGTCTACTTTAAGTTTATTTCCTGTATGCAAGCTCCAGTGTGAATGCCGGCAGAAATCTCATCCGGTTAGGTTATTCTTCTTCTTTAAGAATGATCACAATCATAAAATTGGTTTACACGCACTCAATATATCACACGCTCCTCCTCACACACAACTCTCACCTCACACATGAATGTTAAGTGGAAGCTGTCACCCTCACTTAGTAACGCCAACATGTTTTAAAAATCTATTACGTCACAATATTGTACAAAACAAAATGTCATCCGTAGAGCAAGAGAGCGCCGTAGAACGTTATCGCCTGCGTAAACTCATGGTAGAAGCACAGATACAATACAATCAAGTCTAGTCTAGTCTATGAATAATTAAAAAGTCACTTATTTTGTCATAAGCTGTCAGTCTACGGTCGTCCGTTGCCAGTTTTGGATGTGCGCAGTGCTATCAAGTACGAGAACTGGAAGATCACCTTTCCACCATGGGTCACACGCCGAGTCGGGGGACTGATGACTACAACTTCCTAGGAATCATCAGCAGCCGGGATACGTCCACTGCTGGACACTCGCCGGACGGCTCGGCACAAGCTTCCTGGTACGAGGTTGCCACTCGAAAACTGTTACTCCCCATTGGTTATCGGTGCGATGTGGTCACATAAGAGAGATTATATAACATTATTAATTTAAAAACAAAATTGCTTGCTCAAAACCATGGACAATGAAAAGATGTGTTTCAAATTCATCCTGCACTTGTACACTATTTAAAAATTCTAGTAATAATCTTAATATGTCTAGAAAAATACTAGAATTACATTTTTGCATTTATTCTAATTGTACAAAATCATTCTTTTTGTACTAAGTGACAGCGTCAAATGTCATTTTATTGACGCCATCTTTGTTTTCAACGTCAAGTCTTACCTGTTTCGTGCGTTTTAAATGTTTTTGTACAAATAAACTAAACCAAAATATACAAAAATTGTAACTAAATGCGGTTCACAGAATACATCTACTTACCAAGTTTCAACAGTATACTTGTTATAGCTTCGGCAAAAAGTGGCTGTGACATACGGACGGACAGACAGACAAGACGAATCCATAAGGTTTCCGTTTTTTTGCCACGGAACCCTAGAAAGCAAGGTCATGTTAAATTGACAACTTAAAAAAACACCACCAACTTTTGTTTAAATTTTATTCCATACAAAAACTAGTACACTTAAATGATGACATTACTAACTTAATACGTTATTCGGACGGCTAATAGTGCAAGTCTTTTATGTGAGAATACGAGTATATACTATATTTAGCTTAAAAGTAAACCCCTAGTGCGCTTCATACTAACTATTCATATTCCGATGAATATAGCAACTTTTGCCATAATCTTTTAATTAGGATAGTTGACTTTGTGCAGTAATTATCTAAAAATAAGACATCGGGTTATAATATCAAGAATTTAATACAATTAACATATAACTTTAAAGTAAGCATTTTTTGAAGCGTCGGTGGCGCAGTTGATAAGGCGCGGACTCTCAATCTGAGGGTACCGGGTTCGAATCCAGCCGTGTACCTATGAGTTGTTTTTCAATTCAAGTACATTATCCGATTGCTTAACGGTGAAGGAAAACATCGTGAGGAAACCTGCATGTCTTGAACAGGCATGTGAAGTCCGCCGATCCGCACTGGGCCCGCGTGGTGGACTATGGCCCATACACTCTCTGTAGGAGAGTAGGCCTGAGCCCCTCCAGTGGGGACATATATAGGCTGTTGATGATGATTGATGATGAAGCATTTTTATTCTTGCTCTTCATTTTATTTGTTTAAATGACACGCTACGGGAATGTACGGAGCCGAAGCCGGGTACACTTATAAGTTTAAAAGGCCATTATCAAATAAAAGTGATTTAGTTACCATTTTTGTATATTTTGGTTTAGTTTATTTGTACGAAAACATATAAAACGCACGAAACAGGTAAGACTTGACGTTGAAAACAAAGATGGCGTCAATAACATGACATTTGACGCTGTCACTTAGTACACAAAGAATGATTTTGTACAGTTAAAATAAATGCAAAATGTAATTCTAGTATTTTTCTATACACATTTAGATTATTACTTGATTTTTTAGTAAGTGTACAAGTGCAGACGAATTTGAAAGAGCTCTTATATTGTTCAAAACGTATTCTAGCGACCATTAGCTGCGTAACGGCTATTGTACATAACACTAAAGTTGTACGTAAATGATACTCATTTCGCGACATCAAGCCGATCTCCTATTTTTAGATAATTACTGCACAAAGCCAGCCTTGACAGGCCTCATATATTCCTAATCAAACTTTAATATTAAGTTTAGGTTACTTGCTGTCTAATAAAATACATTGAAAGGCACTAAGTCATTACAAGCGTCTACCCAGCGCTCTAAACGAAACGTTTTATCGACGACTAAAAAACCTTTTTTTGGATAAGGAATTCTATAGTGTAAATGATTTTTTACAAGATACATTTCAAATTTTTAACCATCTATAATATTATAGATTCATTGGTGTGATTTATTTTTATTATTTTATTTTGACATTGTAATTATTGTTTGTCATGTAATTTATAATATTTGACATTTTGAAATTTTTTTGATGATCATTGTACACTCTGACATTTTTTATATTTTATTGTAAACTTGAAATCGGTACTTTGAAATAAATAAATCTAATCTAATTATTAAAGTGATTCACTGATAAAAGTTTCAAATTTATTTTACCATAATCTTTTAAAATAGATTAGCTAGCTTTGTGGAGTAATTGCGTAAAAATAGAACATCGGATAAATAAAAATCTCGTGAGTATCATTAACATATAACTTCACAGTGAATCACAATTTACATTTCTCTACATATCTTTTTTTTCTCGATTGTTGTTCAAAGCGCCATCTATGAACCATTAGCTGCATAACTGCTATTGTAGCTAACTATAATGTTGTAAATTAATGATATTTATTTCGCGACACTATAATTTCACTTCCTATGTTTAGGTAGTTACTTATCAAAGCCAGCTATTCTATTTTAGAAGATTATGGCGACAGAAATTAAGTATGTAAGAATTCTTAGCGAATTCCCGCTAAACTAATTTTGTTATATCTTATTATTCATACTAAGCATATTGTTGTTTTATAGCAACAAAATTAACATTGTATGGCAGTCATATTGTACCTAGATATTAAAAATCGTAATAATAGACAGTCATATTGTTTAAAAAATATACGCATTTTAAAATACTACATGTCGTTTCTTTTATTTTTATAAAAATACGGACATAATTTTACTATACTAAAGTAAATAATTGTACACTCGAACACAAAAATATTTACCAATTTTTTCACATGTCATATTCAGAAAGAGTACACTCGACATGACATAGTACACTCGAGGACAAAAATATGTATACACTTTTATACCTTGTCACATTCACCTTGAAGTGATATTTCCATCAATCTGGTACTATATAGTAACAGTATATGTCAGAGTTAGGGAAAAAAACATTTTTTCTTTTCTTCAAACGTTTTTTGCATCTGCCGCCAAATCGTAGTCTTAATAGCACTATTGTGTTCCGGTAATGAAATATAAAACAGAATACTCGTTCGTCTAAGTATTTTTGCGGTGCAGAAATAACTTTGAACGATTTTGAAAAAATTAAACGAAATATTATAACGAGGTATTAACATTTTTTTGCCCCAACACTGATATTCTTAATTTTTATTCTAAATAAAATAATTTAAACTTTAATGTTATCAAAATCTTTTATGAAACAAATAGTAACAAAATTCCGATTTGATATAATCCGATACTTTATTTCGAGATTCGATTCGATCTATTGGGAGGAAACATTTTACAAGATTCATGTGTACAAAATCAAGATTTGTCTACATTATTTCACCGTGAAATACCTAAAATTATAATATGACCTAAACTAAATGGTAAAACAAACCATTTGGACGGAAACCTTAACAAATAAGGGCTTAATCTTATAAAATAAAAGCGTTTAAAATTGACGATTGCCACAATACCGTCATTATATTAGTAAAGAAATATCCCTTCATTACTTCACTTTGAAACAAACAATCAGTCGGGAAACTAATGTTATCCCGACCTATCAGACATTTTTGACCTAACTAGGGATATTCCGATTCAACTAGTGATTATTCTGACACAACTAGATATAGCTTATTTCGATAATGATAATTTTACTCGGTCCTATGAATTTTTCTAATCCCCAATAATGTAAAACTGTATTACGTACATTTTAACTCCGCTGGAGATATTCTGATTCAGCTAGGGATATCATTAGCTAGGGATTATTCTGAATCATCTAGGGATATTCTGACACAACTAGAGATATCAGATTTAGGTTAGGACCATGTTACTCGAGAACGTTTTTCAACTATAGTTATTTCTATATAGAATGTAACAGCATAATCTAGGTCATCGTCGACGTCGCGACACGAGAATTGTTAAATCAGTTCTATGCGTAGTAGTGAATCGTGATTACGCTAGGGGATGTTCTTGATCGTTCTAGGGATATTTACCCCTAATGTTTACCCCTAGCTTAATCAAACTTACAAAGTCTTTACTCAAACATCAGTCAGCGTCAACTGATAATGAAGTCACTCGTGTTGGTCCCGACTTTAGTGTTACTAATGTTAGTAGTCATATTGACACGGGAATAATAAAACTAGTGCTTTAGGTTGGGGTTAGTCGTGATACCGCTAGGGGACGTTCTTGATCGTTCTAGGGACATTTTACATAGATAATATTACCCCTAGCTTAATCAAACTTACAAAGTGTTTATTCAAACATCAGTCTCTAAGCCCGCGTCAACTGATAATGGAGTACACTCGTCAATATCGCTTGCGTTAACCTCGTCTTTAGTGCTACTGATGGTGGTAGGGTCAAGTCATATCTGCGACGCGGGCATCGTTGATACAGTGCTGTGGGGTGTCGTTGGTCGTGATCCCGCTAGGGAGGCGTTCAGAGACGCCATTGTGCCCATCTGTAATTAAAAGAAATTTGTATTGAATCCAAATTAATAGTAGTACCATATGTCATCACTGGCAACATGCACTGATTAAAGTCTTTTGTCTTTAGACGCCGAGGTATTTTGGGCGAGAAGATATGCCGTAACTTCCCGAACGCTGCCCAGCCGAGTTGGATTCTTCAGTTGACCTCTTTGTCAAAGTTGGACCTACCTAGTTGAACGATCTGTCCCAGGTATACATATTCGTCCACAACTTCGATTGTAATTTTCCCAACCACTACCGGCATAGGTGCAACATGGACATTTGACATGATTTTCGTCTTGTCCATGTTCATTTTTAAAGCTACCTGTTGGGAAACTCTGTTGAGGTCATTGAGCATTGCGTTCAGATCCTCCAAGGATTATAAATAATAAAACATAGAGATTAAATAACTGCAATCATTGTCTTTTTTCATCATCCATAAAATCAAATCAGGCCTCTCTTACAGTACTCGCACGCTATGTTTGCCTTTGAAGTTAGCTCTCCGCAATTTCGCATGTACAGTCGGAATGTGTGTGTATTATTTTCTACAATAACTATCCCTAGATGACATACAACACTAGGACATTTCTTTCCACCCGCTAACTTGCCTTGCCTCACATTTATACGTTAATAATTGATACTTCGCAGCCTTTTGTAGCTAACTTCAGAGGGGCATTTAGTTTGAGAATACTATACTCATGCGTTTACTCAGTCTACTCACCCTGAGATGTGCCAGGTCCTCCAGCTTGGTGAGGTCTGCCAGCTCCAGGTATAGACTGTACACTAGCAGCCACCCGTAGAAGCCCACCACACAGAACAGGATCCAACACAAGCACATGAGGACGTTGTACGCGAATATCATGTCGTTAACTATGGCGGCGAATATGAACGCGACCAGGCGGAACGATATGAACACCCCGAATGTGTACAGCCATGGAACTATCTTCTTCTCGTACTCCTGAAAGATGATGTCAATTTCTAATACTTTTATTTATTGGTGTGTTGGTAAACAGACACATCTCGAGCGGGGACCACGTGCCGGGAAACTTCTACCGGGCTGTCCCCCTTACGACCGACCGACGACTACTTAAGGCGATCCCTCTCCATCAGTTTCATACAAAATTTCTGTTGCCATAATCGTTTAAAATATAACAGCTGGATTTGTGTAGTAACTATCTAAAAATAGTACATCAGATTGTGATGTCGCGAAATGAGTATCGTTAACATACAACTTCACAGTGAATCAGAATTTTCATTTTAAACACTTTTTTCGATTATTGTTCAAAGCGCCATCTATGAACCATTAGCTGCGTAACTGCTATTGTAGCTAACTGTAAAGTTGTAAATTTATTTCGCGACGCTATAATTTCATCTCCTATTTTTATGTAATTACTTATCAAAGCCAGCTATTCTATTTTAAAAGATTATGGCAACAGAAATTTAGTATGGAAGCATTAGGAGAGGGATAACGTTAAGGTCGTGAGTAGTCGCTGAATGCAAGTGGCTCGGGGCTGGTCAATGTGGCATACCATGGAGGAGGCCAATGTCCAGCAGTGGACATTTCCTGGATGATGATGATAATGGCAAACAGAGCATTAATAACAATACAAAATTGTCATTGAAAATATATATTAAATCTAAATTTACTTACAAAAATAAAATCGTGTGCAAAAATTATTTTCTTACATGACTATTAAATACAGATTTTATTTCTTCTTAACACTGTGTTTAAACTTGCTATGGGTAGTTTCCATTTGTTCTATGGAACACGACGTCATTGAAAAAAATGTCAAATTTTCTTCCCTATGTTTTCCATAGAACAAAAAGGGGCTCGTGTTTTCTCAAATTCTTCCATGAGAAGCTAAGCTTGCCGTGCGGTTGCGGTTATCATACAAAACTTATTAAAAATGTCTGTATAAATTAAGGAAATTAGTAAATACCTTGTTTTTATTCTGCATCACTAACTACAGGATGGCGGCATGAACGAATGAGTGAAGTGAATGGGTTAATGAGTGAATGAGTGAAATTGATGTGAAATTACGAATGATAGTAAGGATTGAGTGATATGATGATAAAGATAAATGCATGAAAAATAGAAGAGTAAAATTGTTACTCAGGAAAGGGAATTTTTTTATGTTTTTATGTTTAACATTCAATGCTATACAATTGGGTATTTGAAGAAAAAATTTTTTGTCTCATTTTCATATCAATTTTTTTTTCGATACGACTACTCGGTTTTTTAGCACAACTCGCCGCTGATTCTAGTCACGCGGCGCTAAAACGCTTCATATAAATCGGGCGTGTTTTGTGACGTCACATTACTATATTGGAGCGTTAAATGTATGACGCTTGTTCAATATTTTGAGTTATCTCGTAAAATAATGTTTTATGTGCTATATACCCTTATAAAAAAATTCAAAATTTAATTACAAAACGATATCTAAGAAACATTGTTATATTCGAGTAATTAAATTTTTCCCAATTTTTGAGACATTAAGATCTTGAAAAAATCCAAATAAAATTTTTGGAGGGCTTTCTTATAATAAAATGTTAGTAAAATTGGGACAGTTGCTTGGCTTTACTTCAAACCCTCGTAATTTGGTCCAGTTTATTTGTCTGTCTGTGAAATACCCAGTATTATAATCATCCAATTATCTAAACATATACGTAATGTGTCAGAAATAAAGCTATCGTAATAATGATGATAAAAGTGAACAAAGCATATGTATAACGAATATATATATACCTTTCTCAAAGCGATGATCAGAATAGTACTGGTCACTGTTACAGCCACTGATCCTATCCAGGAGAACAGCGAGAAAACTATCAGGACGTTGCGGACTGCAAAAAAAGTTTTACTCGTATTAATTTTTTTTCTTCACTTGACCTTCATCTCATCTGATGGTAAATGAAGAAAAGGGCATTAGATGGTAAGCGTGCCCACCCAGTATCCTCAAGATAATGAGGTGCTGGCTCTGCTACCTTTCATACCGGAACACAACAGTGGTATGAACACTGTTTTTTTGGCGGCAGACTTAGGAAACATAAGAAAGAAAGAAAAAATTTATTTGCTTTTTTATAGTTTTTTTACACGGTGTTTAGATAGTAATTTTAATTTGTTCGACGTACTTAACCTGTCCACAGGTGTGCAAATATTATGAATATATCTAATAAGGAATTTAATTGTAAAAATAATAATAATTAGTTTACATCGCATGTCAATTAGTACAATGTTAATAATTTTGTTATTAAATAATTCACAACTCATCTTATTTATTTATGTCAAACTATAATTACACGTATATTTAAAATGATTAATGCTTATGATTTAAATATTCAGGAAAACTGTAAAAGCAGATTCCAAGAAGCCAATCCGTAATTTTTCTCTTAAAATCTATGCCGTTTTCTAATTGTATATGTGTATATGTTTTCTAATAACATGGTGGTAGCTAGCGAGGCGGACATAGAAAATGCACAACTTCCAATCAAACTGAGTACCGATAGGTACCCCCACTGGGAATCGATTTCATGTGATCCGGATTGTGAATCCAACATTTAGCCATTAGGCCACGGAGGCGGTTTAAATAGCAAAGGTTGCAGTGACAAGGAAGATGTGTGAGTATCAAGTCCAAACAATAGTCGTAGACGGTCATTGAAATTCATACTTTGGTGGTAATGTGTAGGCCTTATCGCTTGAAAAATGGATAGCTGATGGGTAAAATTTCAGAGTTTTGAGTGCAAATCATTCTTAGCATATTTTGTCACGCAATTGGGACATATTGCTTCTACTTTATGCATGTAAATACAATATAACCTCTAACCTGGTGCACTCCCAACGTAGACGAACTGGAAGCTGATGACGTAGTACCCATAATGTACTGAGCCAGGAGCTGCCATCCCGAGGCAGTAGAGGTCAAATACACTCTCAGCGAAGGTGAACAGCCCTATGAACTGAAATAGATGCAATGGTTCAGTAAAAGTATTGAAATTGTACTACGGCATAGCAGAACCAACTATGGCAAAAAATCTCCTTTACGAAGGTGCCCAGATCTTTAACCAACTACCGAATGACGTGAATAATGTTAAATCACTTCCCACTTTCAAAATACTTTTAAAATTGTACGTACAAAAAGTACGCTCCAACTTAATCTATGCCGCATCTATTGCTTCACGCTCTGTGACACACTTGAGTAGTTTATAGTCATTTTAAAATTCTACCCACACATTAGGCTAGTCTAATTTATATAAAAAAAAACAATGTTATTTTAATCACTCATATTAGTTTAATTTAGTCTCACGTTAGTTCTGTATGTATATTATGATTCATTTAGTATTACTTTTCTTATATAAGTGAATTTTGTAAATTCTTTTAAGAAATAAACATCTTTAAACCGAAATACGTCAGGTTTTTTCTGTGATTTATGCACCTATATCAATTTCGTTTGGCAGCTTTTCTAGGTTGGTTGTAATAAGTCAAAAACCTCATTACAAGATTAAAGGTTACACAAAATTTTGCCAAGATGTTTGTACATGACAACAATGCCCATTTGAGAGCACACCATCTGAAGTTGATAAGGACTTTGTCACACAACAATCCCTACAAACGCTTCCTTACTTACAAAGTAGTACGACTTCTTACTTACTAATGAAGTAGCCTGGAGAGAAAAGAAACCCTCAGCAGGAGTAATTGAAGCAACATTTCACCCTTTCACCGTACGAATCATAGTAACATATAATAGCACATAGATATGTATAACATGAAAATTTCTGTTTGTATAAAGTCTCGGTGGAATCACTGGTTATTGCGACATAGGTTTTTACCTACTGCAGTAATCAGAGATCCTCAACAAGCATAGCAATAACAAAAATATAATTATCGACATGTAATGTATTTAAACAGTGTTAATAAACTATTTTATTTTTTATTTTTAAGTGAACGACAACTGTATACATGCAATATCAGCTGCATTACCGGCCTGCTACTATCTAATAATAATAATAAAAAAATAATTCAGATATTCTTCAGTTGTACAGAAGTTTTCTATTTGTTATTGTGTTGCATCAAGAATTTTTATTAATACAAAAGGCTATATGAATCAATCTTCTTGTAAGACTTACATATTCTATTTTAAATGTAGTATAAATAATAATACAACTTTAACTCACAACTGAGATGAACCCAACAAGTAATGAGCCTCTCTGAAGGTCCAACAATACTGCATCGTGTAATATGGGCTTCTGATACCACGGCAGTCGCAGAGACCGAACTGACTTCGTAGATCGTAGGTTTGTTGAAGATCTGTAACACACCACAATACCATATGACTTAGTAAATCCTTTGATTTGAAACTAAAATAACGTTACAACAATAACAAAACACTTTATAGAGCTGCCCCTATGATGGACTGTGGCTACACCATTTATTTGTAATTTGTTTTTAGCGAATAAATATGTTCTTATTCTATTATTTTGTTGTTACAAATATGGTTTTTATTTAGTATGTTACGTATATCACGCAAAATAGGTACATCTGATGTCGAGTTGCGGAAACCCGTCCCGATAACAAATACGAATAGTATGTTATGTAGTATTACTACTAGTAGTAGTAGAATTCTGTACTAATGGAATAGTGTGGAGAGAGTGAGACAGGCATATCCAACTAAGTGCAGCTTGATGAAATGAGACATGTTTCTATGCTGCCCATTGAAAGCCAAATATATTTAAATATTTTTATACGAGATCGCTTGGGACTTTGCATGGCTGTCTGTCTGATCTATGTGTTGTTTAATTATAAGATGCAGATACTACAACAATGTACAGATAATAGTTCACCAGTGTACTACAGAAGTTATGACATGGGAAAGAGCCCTTAGTAAAAGATCAGCCTATGCCACTCTCCGACTTATATCCACAAGAAATATCATCGACCTTTTGCTACCTGAAAGAAGGACCTATCAACAATCATCAGTAGGAAATGGATAGACAGTTAAGTCTAATTATATATAAATTTATGTATGAAAAACTAAAAACTACTTACTTCCCAGTATAATGAGAGTAGACGGAAGGCGTAGAACGATATGTAGACGGTGTTTTTCGACCGTACATCGTGCAATTAGCTGAATTTCAGTTTAAATCAAAACAATGTTGCATTGACGGCAGAAACAATGCCTTAGAACTTAGTTCACAGAACTTATGTACTGTAGTTAGGTATTGTTGGATACTCGTAGCGCCAGATACTTTTTAATTGTTGTTTCCGTTTCTATTTGTAGTAAAATATTAATAAAATCATGAAAATGGGATACACCTTATAGCCGTTCAACCACACCTAGCTGTCAACTTGTTTTAGCTGTCAAACAATTCGGTTTTTTAATAATTTAAATACACTTTAACGGCTCTGGTTACTGGTCTTTTGGAGTCACACACAAATGGACTTTTTGGTCTCTTTTGGTCTGGTAAATAAAAGCTAAATCGATTAAATCGATTCTGACTACCCATTGTCAAAGTAATCAAACATTACCGTTAAAAATAGAAAAATATGTTTATAAAATATCTGTAAAATAATTTTAAAGAACTAATAAAAATGGAGCCTGCTGTGAATTCAATAAGATCTATCCGTAAAGTGCACTCCACAGAGCAAAAGAAAGGCGGCTGTTGTTAGTAAAAATGATAATTAATCAGGCATCTATTTAATAAACAATGTAGTGTCTGTAAGCAAGAGCTTATCAACACCCAACTAAAGCTTTTTTAAAGCGTGCTCGAGTCATTTTGGAGTATGTTATTTCCAGAAACATAATGGCCTCTGTTCAAAGCGAATCACAGCACACCTACAAAAATGTGGAGGAAGTACTGTAGACCTACTAGTACAAACAGGAAATCTTGTGGTAATTTACACCCTCCCTTCGCCCCTCATCCGTCCCTCTAATACCATAAACGAAGTCACCATGCAAATATGCAAAAAAACTGACGACTATTATAAAACCACTTTACTTATTTTTAATTTTTTAAATCGTCACCGTCCTACATGAGCCGCATCGTCCTTGTAGATGTGGCTCGGCAAAAGAATGCAAGCCTAGCTCGGCTCGCAATACGAACTTGAGAGCATGGGCCAACGTCGACCACGCACCGCAAATCTCGCTTTTCGATGTAGTTAAAAAAGTCTATCATCATTTGATTATAATTAAACTTATTCAAAATGTTATTTAATTAATGTTTGATTGTCATATTAATGGAATTAAATTTCTCGTAGAAACACAAACTAATATACTACAGATAAAATGGGCAATTTGCTGTGTCGCGCTGCACGCTAAGAAACGTCATAGATTTGGCACCCTCTCCGGTCACTGCCGCGACACGCTTAGCTCGTTTCGTGCATTTCAGTTGAAAAAAACATTCATTTCTGCCCTAACTACTTATATAACGGACAAAATACACATGTGTGGCCATGTAACCTTAGCGTGAAACTTAAGTCGGTGGAGGCTTCCGGCTTCCGATGAAAGATTCACATTTTTATCTGTGAAAATTTCTAGTCACGGCTCAAAATACAGCCTTGTGACAGACAGATGGACACAGAGGCCCGTTGACACGTTGAGTACGGAACCCTATAAACGTCTTCGATGCCTTCTATCTCAACCCACGTGCAACCCCGTGGTCTGTAAGGGTTTCTTTCGAAGCATTGTATCCTAATAATAACACCTGCTGTCTATTTGCAGGCATCTGCCGCGAGCCAGCACGATACATGAGGATTTACTTCGGTCAGACATTCTGCTCGAAATGCTTCCTAAAGTATATTTGGTCACCAAGTGATTCCTATCATCGCGTCAATGCAGCGGAAACAAATAATCAAGACAAAGCTTACTTTTTACGGCGAGGTGTGAAACCCGAATCCAAATATGATCTATGAAAAATAAAAGTGCATTTAAAGTTATTAGAATCACTGATATTACTACTCTTGAGTACTTGGCTACGTATAGTTAAAATTGTTTTTGGTATTGTGAATCCAAACGGCTATAATCCAATCGGAAATCAAGTATCGGACTTTTTTTTTAATTAAAAAAAA
This sequence comes from Carcina quercana, assembly GCA_910589575.2. Lineage (NCBI taxonomy): Eukaryota > Metazoa > Arthropoda > Insecta > Lepidoptera > Depressariidae > Carcina > Carcina quercana. The sequence goes on along the minus strand of OU342455.1, from coordinate 4,311,475 downwards.
GATGTTTAGATTTTCTCATTTGCAAAAAATAATCGTTTTGGACTTTGGTTTTGGACAAGAGTACCTTATTAAGTAAAATGTATTTTTGAAAAGTTTTTGAAACTTCATCGTTGCGCGTTTACTCGTATTTCTTTGACGATGTCTAACTTATTGTTTTGTCATTAGACATAGCATATGATAGCTTTCTTTAGTCTGACTCTAGTCTGACTGAAACCAAGATTTTGTCATCAAATATTGTTTAAATAAAACTTTTTATTTTCATTAATTTTTCTTTATTTATTTAGGAGCGATAAGAAAATACAAAAGAATCATTTAGATGATACATAAAAATCAAATAGCAGCAGCTGTATTTTTCTATACCGAGTACAGATAGTTTAAGCGTGGGGACACACCTGTCTTTGCTGTTCTGATCTACCCAGATCATCATCATCAGGAAAGCTAGGATACCATACAAAATGTGCAGATCGAGACACACCTGTCACCGCACCGTCAAGCACGCCCGGTCAGCAAGTAAGCGGCCAGCATCCCCGGAGATCGTGCTGGCCGGTCATAGAGAGAGAGAGAGGTTTGCCTCAGTGCGCCTGCAGTTGTGCAAATCAAGAAAGCCTATGCCTAATCCCAACCCAGCAGCTAGCTGGCAGGGGCAGCGTTCGGGAAGTTACGGCATATTTTATCTTCTCGTCCAAAATACCTCAGCGTCTAAAGACTTTAATCAGTACGTGTTGCCAGTGATGACATACGGAACCGAAACGTGGTCCTCTGCTATTAGCCGAACAAACAAGATGTACAACAAGCCTCAGGGAGCTATAGAACGAGCTATAGTCGGAATTTCTCTAAGTGATAAAATCCGGAATGAGGAAATACGTAGACGAACAAGGGTCACCGACATAGCTCGACGATTCAGTGGGAAGGCCACATCGCTCGAAGAACAGATGACCGATGGGGAGTAAGAGGAACGTCTATCGGGCCGTCCCTCTACTAAATGTACCGACGACCTGGTTAAGGTTGCGGGGTGTGGCTGGGTGCAAGTGGCTTCCCTGTAATGCAAAATCTTCCACCAGACAGATAGTAGTACTACGGGACAAAAATAATCTTCGTGGTACTATCACCAGTTATACCACGGGCAAACCACGGGTAAAGAGTAGCTCCAGACCGGTCAATGTGGCGACCATGGCAGAGACCTAGCAGTGGACCTGGCTGATAATGATGAAGATTAAGCAAAATATTTTTCCGTTAGACACATTTCACATATTGAGTTTTGTACATTCTGCGAGTTGTTTTTTTATTTTAAGTTTTGCACCTTTGCGTCAGTACATTTCGAGTTTTGTACATTATTATGCTCGAAGGGATTTTGTGTGAGTCATTTTGCGCGTGTCAGTTTGTGCGCGTAATTTTGCGTGTCATTTTGTTAGAGTAATTTTGCGTGTCATTTTGTGAGTTATTTTGAGCGTCATTTTGCTTGTCATTTGGTGAGAGTAATTTTGCGTGTCATTTTGAGAGTAATTTTGCGTGTCATTTTGAGAGTTATTTTGAGCGTCATTTTGCTTGTCATTTGATGAGAGTCATTTTGCGTGTCATTGTGTGCTCTGGGTGCGTATCATTTTGCATGTAATCTGGAGAAACCAGTAAAAAATCAAACAAACTCATGAACATCACACTTTATTCAGGGAGTGTCAACTCCGCAATACGCTACATTTTTAAAATAATCACCATCCACAAATATAGATCCACATTGCCACAAACAATTGGGACAAACCACTTCACTCACAATTTTTGGGTCTTGTAGATCGACCCATCCAATCTTCGTCAAGTCAGAGTTGGAGCTTACATAACTTTTATCGCATTCGACAAAGTTTTTCCATTTTTTATGGGATTTTTCCGGATCAGGTTTGTGTAGGTATTTAGTCAGCTTTTCGATTTTTTCAGCCGCGGCCGCTGGGTCATTTGCTGATTCATTGCAAGATTCCATCACGTCGGAGCCTTCGGTGCGATTCTCAAATGACAGATCCCAGGTGGCCAATGATAGGTCGTCCACATAAGATGGCGTTGCCGGCGTCGCAGCTGTGGAAAATTTTCAAACTCTTACGCACCTATAAACAAAAGATAATGGTCAAATACGAATCATAGTTTTAAATCTCAAATATCCAAAGGCCGATTAGGACGTGATTTAGTTGGTAGCAACACGGATAAGGTTTTTTTTGGTGTGCTGCTTGGCAAGTGACCATCTGCAGGCCATTCGATGACAGGTAGTGGAAATGAAGGGATAAGGACCAGAAACGTGCTCAATCAGAAAATAACTTATCCAGCTATGCCTTTGCTTACTGGAAATTAATAGTGCTAATCGCCACATGTGGCCAAGTGACCACCGGGTCACTCAGAACAGTCATTAGAGCGAGCGAGCAAGACAAAAGAATAGAAGCATTGGAAACAGATTCGGTGCTGCTAAATACAGTTCAATCCTTTTACCTAAACTGCCTTTCCCAATACACTCGTCATTGAATCCCAGAGCCACCATGATGAATGATCTCCCTAGCTATTAACAAGTAAATGCGTTCAAAAAGAACTGGAAACCGACTTCAATTGCCTTAAGATTTATATTGTTTTCTCAGAGATGCCGTTGTCAAAACTAAACCAAATTGAAATGGGACCACACGGAAAGCACCACCTTTCAAATAAAAATAATCATCCAAATCAGTTCACCCAGTCAAAAGTTCTGAGGTAACAAACAATAAATATAGTTTAATTTTAAAAAAAAACACGCTTTTAAAGAATATCGAACTAAAAAGTTTAAAATAATTTTTAAAATAAAATAAGCTTAAAACAATAATGAACGAACAATAAATACTAGTATTATTGTGAAAAAGCGCTGGGCGCTCGATATACGAAAAATGTGGCACAAAGTGCCCACGCTTTTTTCACAATAATACTAGTATTTATTGTTCGTTCATTATTGTTTTAAGCTTATTTTATTTTAAAAATTATTTTAAACTTTTTAGTTCGATATTCTTTAAAAGCGTGTTTAGTTTTTTTAAACTATATTTATTTTTCACTTTTTAGTTTAATATGCTATCAAAGCGTGGTTCTTTAGTTTTGTTTCCAATTTTTTATTTACTATGGATTATCAACTATTTGATGGTAGTTTCTTTACCGACCGGTTTTATTCCGGAAAGTGAGCCATAAAAAATCAGCTACTAGGGCCGAGAAGGCAGCAGGCGCGCGAAGGAGAATTACAAACTCACAAACATACAGGTGAAGCTAATAAAAGCGTGTTAAAAAACATACCCGTCGAATTGATAACCAACCTCCGTTTTAGAAGTCGGTTAAAACGATAGAATTATGCGAATTAATTATCGCAAGTAAATTCGCATTTTAGTGAATCTGATAAGTTGTTTTTGTATGGTTTATTGGGCAAATTTTCAGGTGTAACAGCCCTGAACTTTGTTACTAAAATGTTGGATAACGTACAATATTGTGAAATGCGATTCGCAAGTAAATAAATTGGTATTGGACACTAAACATGCGGCATGTGGAGCTGAAGTGGCAATGGGCAGGCCACATCGCTCGAAGAACCGATAACCGGTGGGGAGTAAAGGTTCTCGAGTGGCGACCACGTACTGGGAAACGTCTACTAGGCCGTCCCCCTACTAGATGGACTGACGACCTGGTTAGAGTCGCTGGATGCAGGTGGCTCGGGACCGATCGATGTGGCGTACCATGAGGAAGGCCTATGTCCAGCAGTGGACGTTTCCCGGCTGATGATGCTGATGAATAAACATGGCCTACTGGTATTGGCCTACATGGCCCAATCAGAGCTTCATCCAGGTCATCCCCGCGAAAACATCCAATCCAGAATACCGGGAAAGAGCGGCTCGTTATGTCCACAACTGTAATCACCCTCACCTTTAATGTATCAACTCACATTTCTTGAGCTCGCTCGGACACCAGTCCTGCGGGGGCGCCCGCCCGCACCGACAGAAGCTCTGCACGCACACGTTCGGCACGTTCCCCTCCCCGGCCTTGTTCCCTGACAACAGGGGTTACGTCAGCATCAGCATAGCATCAACAGCCTAACAACCCTGACCATCAGCAAAACCCACATATTACACCCTGGCCATGACCATCAGACCTCCCTCTGGTCAACACCACCCCATCTGGTCATCATAGCCATAAAAAAAAAGAGTAACTACTGATCGCGAAGCAATACTTGCGTGTTGTAGAATGGCACATAATTTTTAAAAAACTTCTCTTTTTGAACGGACTTTATGTTGTTGGTACTGCGACCACTACAGCTTTACCCGGACAATTAGCGAGCGCGGAAGGCCTCATCCGTCTAAAGTTTTACGAGCGACTAGCCAAAGGGCGCTCTCGGGCTCGACCTCTGTTGTCGCTTTGTCATGAAAAGATCTGAGAAAATCGTCACGGAATGTGCAGATACGTAGTTATGATAAGCGCTAGGGTTATTGCTTGTCGTGGGGATGGTATATATTTTTCATCTCTGCCCAGAGACGGTGTAATTAAGTAGTGTGCTTTTTGGGACTGATCAGTAGTGCTTGGAGAGAATATTGTGAGGAGAAAGAGACTATCGCAAAGGACTCCCCCTATGAGAGACTATATGGCTACACTTGTACAGACAATACAACCACAGACCTTGACGTTGTTACTCTAGGTGCCTGTTTACTCTTCGTTAAAAGATTCCCAAGATTCAAAGATCTCCAGTTTAGTCGCCTTTTACAAAGCCACGGAATGATACGAGCTGGTCGAGACCACTAGATGCATAGCTTTATAAGTTCCGTCAATTGAAATTGGAAAGTTGCATACCTGTCATCATTTCCTTCATACTCTGAGCGAAGGAGGTGTTATTCTGCCACTGTTCGAAGCAATGCCGGAAGAACTCGTTGGGGTTGTCCTTGTTGCGACTGAGGACGTGGCGGGTGAAGCACTCCTCACAGAACACCTGCCCGTAGTAGATCTTCACGTTGTTCAAGGGGACCTTCTGGCAGTAATCTGAAATTTGAGAAACGAGAATGGATCAACATGCAAGGTTGCAATTGAAAGCGATCGGTGTTTACGTATCGTACGAGAAGGTAGTATTAATAGGCGCAGTGGATAAGGCGTCGACTCTCCGGGTTCGAAACCAGCCGTTTACCTATGAGTTGTTTTTAATTCATGTACATTATCAGATTGCTTAACAGTGAAGGAAAACATCGTGAGGAAACCTGCAAGTCTTTAACTGTAAAGTCATAACAAGAACAGTGAACAAAATATGAAACTTGTCCCGAGTGGTCCACTATGGCTCACACTCTGTAGGAGAGTAGGCCTGAGCTCCTGCAGTGGAGACAGGCTGTTGATGAGGTATTGTTTGGTAAAAAGCCCGTGTCTCAAGATAGGCTTCTCACACTGTGCAACTCCTTCCAGTCCTTGGTCCTCATCTATTCGCTCTGAAGGCTGTCCCTCCCCCCGTAGTGGTAATAAGTAGTAAGAAATAACCCCCTCCGTAGTCTTATAGACTAGTGGTTACGCTGAAGGACTTACAATCTGGAAGGTCCCAGGTTCCATCAGCAGACTTAAGCAAAACTAAGCCTGCTTCCCAAAACAGGATAAATAGCACTAGTGCTGCGGTATAAAAGACAAAATAGACAGTACCATCAGTTGAGATTATGCCAAATAAAAACCCATGTACCTATAACCGTACATAAAAGACCAATCCTTTAAATCCAAAATTCCAAAAAAAATCCTAAAAAACAATAATTGAGACGAGTTGCGGGTTCTTTGTACGTTCCTTCGGAGCATAATGTACAAAACGTAAAATGTACACAGACTCAAAAACGTACAAATCTTAAAATGTTCAAAAAGGACAGACTTTCTCGGCGAAGCAATGATGATCTTTTTGGTTGGGATTAGGTACATTCCCATTACGGCGTGTTTTCATTATTAGACCGAATCTCGCTTATTATATTTCAAATATTTGTGATGCGGTAATCGAACCCACGACTCATTATGATGTAATGTTTAGATGTTCACTGCCCATATAATATTTAGCATATCCAGCCAGTTACTGCCTGGACTCCCACAAGATTTGTGTGAGGACGTGGTACCGAATCCGTTGAGAAGCGCTTCTTGTTTTTGTTGGGTAGCACCAGTTTCTCCGTTTTCTGCCCAAAAGTGTAGAACAAAAGTAAACTTACAGCATCGGCAACAGTGAGGATGGAAGCTCTGCCCGGAGATCTCAATCTTGTTGCTCTCGTCGACAGGCTGCAGGCAGCGCGCGCAGAAACACTTCTTGCAAGGCTCCTCAGAAGTCCCTTCAGGTGTCTTGGGCTCTGGAATTGCAAATAAGACAGTTATGATAAACCCTCCAATTGTTTTTTGGGAGGATTTTCAAATGCTCCATTATCGTATCCTCAATGCTAAACTCAGTCCACACAACAGCCGCATCCTAACTGACCTAGCGTTGCAAACTGGATGGGTGTGAATCACTCAGAGTGATCCCTCCTAATTCAACACGATGACGAATTCGGCTCAGTTATAATCTCACAAAGATTAGGCTCATCAGCGGTGGTTCATGCAGTTTACGCTTGGCAGGTCAATAGGTAACTCGCTGATAGTAATTTGATCTTAGCTGGGGGGACCATCGGATGTTGAAGATAGACCTTCCTCAGGGTACGTCAGTGACCAGCCTAGAGCCACTTACTAGATGTAAGCGACTTCCCACTACTCTTAGTAGGTAGTTAGGAGGATCTATTAGGGACAGACCGGTGCTCGACACGAAAACTGGCACCACATCGGTTATCCATCGAGTGACGTGGCCTGCCCATTGCCATTGCAGCTCACCGACTTGTCGAACTATGTCGGTGACCTTAGTCTACGGGTTTCTCGTACTGTAAGGCGATAATGTTGCCCATCTTTTATTTCCCCTCTTTTGTTTACTACTGAATTTGTCAGTCATCACGTAAGCTGGCGGACAGGCTAAGGCCTCTGGACGACTACGTATCTAGACGGATAAAATTACTACCTTCTTTCTCTTTTTCTTTTTCACTATCAGTCTTCTCAGGCTTGGCATCAGCCCCCCACTGCATCCACCAGTTATTGCTGTAGACCATGGGTGACTCGCCCTTAAACCTGTTCAGGACATGGGTCTTGAAGCATTCGGCGCAGAACACGTGGCCGTAAAACATCTTGAGGGAAGTCGGTACTGTTCGGCAGATACCTGTTGGAAAAAACAATTCGTAATTTCGGATCTCATTTCAGGGTATCACCAGATCATGGGGAAGATTAATAGGGGTGATTGATCCGCCATTAACAGAACGTCACAGGCACAGCACACCGCTCCGAACTGCAGTAAACTTCGTCCAGTGTGCGCGTCCCGTAAGAAGCCATTCTGATAGTGGTATGAGAAGTTAATTTGTGGTGACACAGAAATTTAGCAGAAGTCAATTGCAGTGCCATCCTGTAACATCACAAGTAGAGAAACACGCGATCGTGGTGACTAAATAACAAATTTTACACAATTCCAATTACCAGCGTGAGGTTTATTTTCATTCATTTGGTCTCATTGCGCTGATGTAATCGCAAATCCAATATGGCATAATAAACGTCATTTTTTCAGTTCTTTAATTTTTAAAGAAAACAACTACTTCGGCCTTTCCATGAAAACTACGACCCTCTCGACTACGAAGCGGCTTGCAATCAACGGCTCCCTGTGACCTTTGCCAAGTCATCCACGACATCTCAGGGGCGTCGTGATAGAGAGAGAGACAGAGAGAGAGAGAGATGAGAAGCAGAACAACATGGTGGAAGAACATGCTGAAGGTGAAAACTCATACGATCTGGTGCAGACTAGAAATCAAACAGGTGAGGACTTACAACACGTGCAACAGGACTTGTGGAAATGCTGCCCTTCTATTTCCACTCTATCTTCCGCGTCGATAGGAAGGAAGCATCTAGCACAAAAACACTTCTTCGTGTGTTCGGCGTTATCGGAATTTTCATTAATGTTTTCAGTCTCCATTATTGTAATAATGGAACTAGGTAGATATTGTAAATTTTGTTAAATATTGAATATTAAAAACTAAATTTTATAAAAAAAAATAGTCAACGAATCAGCAAATTCTTGGTGTGGATGGTGTCCGATGTAAAACTGATGATAGTAACAAAAGAAGATTCCCGTTCCTCGAGAAAGAACAAGAAAAGAAGAAATATTCAAATATTTGAAATTTTTTGAACTTTCGTAGTGGACAGTGCTAATTTAGTTGTATTTTTTAAAGAAACTTTTTGTACTTTTAGGGTTCCGAACCAAACAGGACCAAATTTCTAAGGCTCCGTTGTCCGTCCGTCTTACTATCACAGGACTGTATCTTCTTAAAATAAATTAAATAAAATATCTTTTGAATCGTAATAGGTACTAGATACTCGAAATTACTAGGCACTACAATAGAAATTAAAGCAGGGTGTGAAATACAATAAACTAGTTTTTTCTGCATGTATCGCTCTATAATGTGCTAAATTATTTTTCTGTGGTTGACGTGTTTTTTTTTCTTCATTAAAAAGGGTGAGTACCGTTTATGATGAGGGTATGTCTTACCGTATGTCACAGGTGATTGTCTCAGGAGCTTTTAATTTAAATTTGGAGTTATTAAAAAATTCTCGCAATTTGAATTCTTTTTAAATTTTCGCTAAAGTGGTTCGAAGATTTTGGTCTTACTGACCAGATAGAGGACGATTGTATGAACAAAAAATGAAATGAAACACACAATATCAACAAACATACGTGACGCACTAAATACATACCAAAATAAATATAAAACATGCTTAAAAATGAACTGTTACAATCTTGGCCCTTATTATAAATTAAACCTCATTATTAATTATTATTAATTAATTAATACACTCATTCTTGTCCTACTCTGTAACTATTCTCTATGCACTCTTTCGCTGTAACAGACTCAATAGTATGCCTTTTTGGAAATAAAGATGATTAAATATTGTACAAAAAATTCATTCAATATTACTAGCGAGGAAACAATGACAAAACAAGAAACAGTTTTCTGCCTATTCGTACAAAACCAATCAATGAACAAAACATTTCCGAAGCAAGTTTCTTAACTTTTTAAAATAATACAATTGATAATCGATAAAGTTTACGTCACTACATAGAATGACAAATGGCAACTTCGATTATGACTGAAACTGTTACATCACTAGTTAGTAGCTTGACTGCTGTGTCCGTTGGTTGATAATCATGTTTTTATCTAAAAAGTGGTGTTTGTAGTGTCCTATCAAAATAAATCTACGCACATTTAGTGGTAAAGTATATCTTTTATCTTATCTTACACGTATTGTTTGATTACAGTAGAGGAAACCTTGTTTTGGTTAGGTTATACCAAACGCTTTTCTGTGACAACTTGCTTCTCATGTTTTTACGTTTTTATGATAGAAAAATAACCGTAATGTGCAGGGCGAGGCTGTTGATAGCTGCATTGCATTCTCTATTACATTTCTAATATAAATTCTGGGATTTGAGGATAATTTTTGACCGTTACTGACGATATTTTTCGTTACAAAACAGTGCAGTATTTCTCGTCATGTTTCTTGTTTTCCGGGTCACCGCGACAATAAATCACTCGATTAGGCAATTTAGAGAGTTCCAAGGGATTATTTATTCACATATTTTAACGTCGGATCGTTTGAATTAGAGAAATTCCTTCGAAATTATGATGTTGAGTTAATAATTTACGATTCTGAGGCTTGTCACTGTATGAAAATACCTATGAATAATAATGCAACTAAACTGAAAGGTATTTAACTTAATAGCACATCTTGAATGTACTTACCATAGAAAACATGTAAATAATCCTTTAGGCGGAGCATGACAGATTCGTACTAAGTCAATTGAGGTTTAGGTCAAAGTCTGAGAAGGTATTACTCTGAGGTTGACATTTTATTTTTATTTCGGATTCTAAGTGGGTGAGATTATAAATAGGGCAATATCTAAGTTATCCAAATTCTTTAAACGTACAATTATTAAGATGTCAAATTCGTAGCACTTCAGATTCTTACAATGCCGGATTCTGAGTAGGTCAGAAAATCACATATCCAGAATCTTAGTATGTGTGATTCCTAGTACGACCGATTTGACGTTGATTCGATTCTGTTTAGGCTTTATTCTGAGAAGGTCAGATAATACGTCAGTCAATTTCTAGGTACGTCATGCAAATGTACAGTCAAATTGATAAATATGTGAGCATCTCAAATATATAGCAAGCAAGCAACAAAAATAAATGCACCTACTAGAGAAATAGAAATAGGCCAGCGTCTCAGATATCTGCTTAAATGTATAACTAGTATATATGTATTGATTGATGATTGTATTGTATGTATTGTGGGACTTTTTATTTCTTTTTTGGGAGGTTTTTGTTATGACGAAGCCTGTTGCGGATGACTTTTTGTCTTAGTTTAAGATTTTTGACGAGGCCTGTTGCTGATGCTGCTTTTGTGTTACTTAGGATTTTCGAATGACGAAGCCTGTTGTGGATAATAATTATCATTTTGTAATTCTTAATATTTTTTAAATGAAATAAATAATCAATATAGTATGTATTGAATATTTGTACTTTGTAGTCTTTTTTCTTGCCCATTGTACCTGGCCTTTTTGGAATAAGATATACATAGAATCTGACCTAATACGAAAGCGATATTTTAGGAATCCATCATTAAAATAATATATTAAACTCCGTTAACGAATCGGTGCTAATCGGACGAAATAAGAAACTACATTAGTCCGAATCCATATTATTGCTAATCCGAAGTAGTACTATCATGTCACGGTACATTATACGATTCTGACCTACTCAGAAATTGGATTAAAGAGAAAATGACTTTCATATCATAAGTCGCACGTCGAAACTGTGTTGTTCAGAAACTGACCTATGGCAAATCTGACATTAACAGAGTCATACCTGCTCAGATTTTGGCCTAAAGCTCAATTGACTTAGTACGAATCTGTCATGCTCCGCCTAAAGGTAAATAATAACAATATTAATCAACAAACTATGTTTTCTTAACAGTAATATTTAACATCTATTCACAAAGGCTCTGTTAATATGTGACTAAACCATATGATCAAGGCTTTAACAATAGACATTTGATTTAATATAAATGTTACTAGATATGTATGTACATAAGACTGACTTTGTGGCTGTATTCTGTCTCAAATCATCATCATCATCCAGGATATGTCCACTGCTGTATATAGACATCCACCATGCCACACTGACAAGTCCCGAGCCACTTGTATCCAGCGACATCCAATTCATTGGTCAGTCTACTTGGGGGACCGCTTGGTACATGATTCCCAGTATGTCTCTAATAAAAGATAATTTATCACAGCTTGAGAGCAGGCATTTGATAAAAGTGGGCCTGAGGATGTGCTTAATTACATAGGGGTCACAATAGATTTGTCAAGATCACAGTAAAGGCATAGACACAGTTCAATTGAACTTTTTTTTGTCCTTTCGTTATGTTGTCAGAATGACTTGATTGTTTACTTAGGAATAGTTGAAGAGCTGGAACTAGAAAAGTTAAGACCATGCATGTTGATGGATATAAGGGGTATAGGAAAACCTAAGAAGGTGAGGATTAGTTGTGTGAAGAATTATTTGTGTGTGAAAGGTGTTAGTACTGAGATGTCGCTTGTTAGAGAAGAATTGAAGAAGAAAAACTTCCTAGCGAATGCAGACAATAACCAGTTTGTAATATTTTGTTCACAAAGTTAATTCAATTGTAAATTTGCTTTACACAGAGTTATTGGTTACAGGATGGTTTACCTGAATGTCAAGAAGAGAAATATGTCCCGCCATGAGAAGGCAAAAAGCGGCTTTGTAAGTATACACATGTTATTCTTATAATATACTCTATATTTTTTTGGTAGCTTTTGGTTGCATCTTTGCCTGTGTGGATTCAACCCATAGCATAAACTGTCCCTTAAAATTCACCCTTAGAGGTAGAAATATTTTAGGGGATGAATACTGTAGACTTTTATGGCAGTTGAAATCGGTTCCATTGTTATTTTCGAACGCGTTAATTATGGTGTGTATGTTAAGAATAGAAAAAGTATAAGACAACTCTTCCAACAGTTACTTTAGTTTGCTCAAAGCCTTGCAAATCACCGGAGACTTTACGCGTCTATCTTTAGATATCTTATCGTAACTTGATATATAGGTTTAAATAGTTTTTCCATTTATAACTGCTTCGCTAATTCTTCACAACATTGACATAGTTTGTAAAGCGTGACATTGAAATGATAAAGGATGTACGGTCTGCAACAAAATGATATTTATATGAGGAAGGAAGTTTTTGTAGATTTTACTTATATATTTTTACAATTAAATGCTCTATTCATCTCCATAGCTCGTTCCGGGCTCGATTCCCAGAGAGGGAACTGGGAACTTCATTTGCATAGTACCTTATAAAAAATGGAAAAGATACATATTACTGGGATGGGTGACCTCATGCTTAAGTGTCGCCAACTAGCGGCAAAAATTTTCGTGGAAATTCTAATTGCAAAGGAATTGATGGTCAAACAAGTAAATGCAATCAAAAAGAACTGGAAACCTACTTCAATTGCCCTAAAAGTCAACTTTTATTAAGGCAAATTTAAGATATACGAGTACATAGTTTTCTCATGGATGTCATTGTTAGAACTGGACCAAATTGAAATGAGACCACACTGGAAGCACCAGCTTTCAAATAAAAAAATAATCATCCAAATTAGCAGCAACAGAATCTATGAAAATTTCAACTGTATACCTAGTATGGATCAAGAGATACAGCTCGCCGACAGACGGACAGCAGAGGCTTTAGTAATGTGTAACCCTAAAAATAGAAAGTTTAAATGAAGCACAGCCCTTTCATATGACTCCACTTTGATATATATTCAAATTCCCCATTTCAAATAAAAATCAAGAGGTCAACCGAAGTATACAACTCGGCTGGGCAGCGTTCGGGAAGCTACGGCATATCTTCTCGTACAAAATACCTCAGCGTCTAAAGTCTTTGATCAGTGCGTGTTGCCAGATATCTATTATTAAGTTCAACTAGGTAGGTCCAACTTCGACAAAGAGGTCAACCGAAGAATCCAACTCGGCTGGGCAGCGTTCGGGAAATTACGGCATATCTTCTCGTACAAAATACCTCAGCGTCTAAAGTCTTTGATCAGTGCATGTTGCCAGATATCTATTATTAAGTTCAACTAGGTAGGTCCTACTTCGACAAAGAGGTCAACCGAAGTATACAACTCGTCTGGGCAGCGTTCGGGAAATTACGGCATATCTTCTCGTACAAAATACCTCAGCGTCTAAAGACAAAAGTCTTTGATCAGTGCGTGTTGCCAGTGATGACATACGGAACCGAAACGTGGTCTTTTACTGTGGGACGAATAAACAAGCTCAAAGTCACTCAGCGAGCAATGGAACGAGCTATGCTCGGAATTTCTCTACGTGATAAGGTCCGAAATGAGGAAATCCGTAGACGAACGAAGGTCACCGACAGCTCGAGGATTCAGTGAGCTGAAGTGACAATGGGCAGGCCACATCACTCGAAAACCCGTCTACCAGGCCGTCCCCCTACTAGGCGGACCGACGACCTGGTTAGAGTCGCAGGGAGCCGCTGGATGCAGGTGGCTCGGGACCGGTCGATGTGGCAGACCATGAAGCATGCCTATGTCCAGCAGTGGAAGTTTCCTGGCTGATGATGAAATTAAAATATGGGTCACCATTTCCCATAACTATCCCAAATTTCAAGCATTAGTCGTTTCTGAGATTATAAGGATTCCGTTTTTTCATAGGATATTCGGAACCTTAAAAATGAAAATGACTCTGACTATTTGAGGAATACTCCTGGAGCGCCAGTTGATTACGTGACGTTAAATAACCACAGAAAGCACCTTTTTTTTAAACTCACAGTACATACCCGTTTCATGAGTCAACAATCGTGCGATAAAGCCTTATCTTTATAGAGATTTGTCGTTCTCGACAGTCACGTTAAAAATTTCATTGGATATGTCGCGTTTACGGTCATAAAAAAATTTTATAGTGATAAATCGGTATTTCTACTGTGAATTTCCTTTTGGAAACCTGTGAATTTCATTTGGGAACCTTTGAGTTTCGTTTGGGAACCTTTGAGTTTCGTTTGGGAACCTGTGAGTTTCGTTGGGAACCTGTGAGTTTCGTTCGGAGGACCTTTGCTACCAATAACCTGTGCACTTTATTCAAGAACCTGACAATATTGTGTAGGAACTTGTGAGATTTTTTCTGGAGCTTTCGTTCCTTAAGAGCCAGTGAATTTAGTACAAGGACCAGTGAGTTTAGTTCCTAAATCCAAGAACCTGTGTTTCGTTCCGGAACCTTATCGCTATATATATATCTTTCGGGAAATGTGTAGTCTGTGATAGTGTAATGGGGACTGCATAAGGCGTTTGTTTATTTTTCTAAAAGTATGAGATTATCTACAATGTGATAAGAAATATCTTGCTGAAGCATTGAATTCAGTAATATCAGTTTTGTGAAAGTTGGCATCATTGGATTTTCGGTGAAGGGAAACATCAGTCAGTATCATGCACGCGTCACATAGGCTCTTACTATGTCCAACAGTGGACTTGATTCCGAGTGTGATGATGATTCGAATTTAAAGTTATGAACAATTCTTGGATATAAGTACGCCATGAAGGTCTTTCGAACGGCTGTAACGATTTTATTGAAATTAACAAATTAGGGTTATGTGATGCGGTACAGCACACACACACTGTCTCGTGTGTCTATGGGTTGGTATACTAAACGTCAGTGTCAATGAGTGACAGTTGACGAGAGCCTAGAGTTGAGTAGTGCCGAACCCGTGATCATTGCCGAGCCAGTGATGCGATAGACAAGGTCGTACGCACCAACTCCCACAAGGGAATGTTGGTGTCCGTCCAGTAATCGATAGTTCACGGACTTATCATAGGAAAAATTGAACTTTTCGTTTTCACCAGATTTTAAAGAGTTACCTTAACTGTCATTTTTGTATGTATAGTGCATGTAAATTTTGTACCAAGATAACGTAGAGGACTTTTCTAATAATAAGGTATCTCTACAAGATTCATAGAGATAAGTTTTCTTAGATGAATCGACCTGAGATAATTTGAAATGTTGTTTATCTGTTTTAGAATAGAATCGATCAGATTTGAATAAGAAATGGATTTAAATATATCGACACCTCTGGGCTCAAAGGGCGTAATCACCAAAACACGACTTTTCAGGAGAGCCAAAAAACAAAAATATTTTTTTAATTTTTGGCATATCTTTTTTGTTTCTTTAGCTATAAAAATGAAACCCAGGGCCATATCCTTAGAATTCTTTGCTTTATAGGATAGTAAAATCATATTTAGAGCAAGTCTAATAATAACAAAAATAAATGTCTTTTACGCCCTAAATTTTTTGTTTAATATGACGTTTACACCCCGAAAAATGACTACTTTTGAACAAACTTGGGGTGTAACCACCAATTTTTTTATACTAAATATACTGTTTGTTACATTTTTGTATGTTGTACTCGTTTAATTTACCTTTTTGTATCACTAATAAAAACTTAACAAATTTTTCTATAGTTTTCTTACCATTAAATAAAAAAAGAACAATTTTCTTTATTCTTAAATAGGTTTTTTAAGCGGTAATATCTATTTGTATGTCATAATTTCTTGTATACTTTAATATTTCTTATAAATGAACCAATTTTTACGAAATATTAAATTTTTTATCATTTTAATGTTTATTGAAAGGGATTCTGCAATGAAAATATAAAAAACCACTTGAATGTAGATCGTTTATTTGCATAATCACAGTCTAAATACTCTTCATGATTGTAAATTTAGTACGGAATCACCTACCAGTTATACAAACAAAAAATTATTACTTCAATTAGAAAGGAAAATAAACATCAGTTTACTTCAAAATAATACAAATAATCAGTTGTTATCACAATATTAATTACTTGAAATATCTCAAAACGAAACAAAATTTCTAAATTTCAAAATTCAAAAAATCTCAAAACTAAATAATAAGGCCTTTTAAAGTGTTCAAAAATAGAAAAATAATCTGACTTCTTATAGAAATTATTAGCTGTATATCTGTATTACTATGTATGTATATTAAAATCCTTAGACAACTATGTTCAATTTATATAATTATTAACGAAACATCAGACTCAAAAGACTACTATTTAATATAACAATCAAATTATAATGAAACTAAATCAGTCATAGTTAACATTATTAATGTGTCTTTATTATGTTGTAATAATATTAGAGTTTACAAAAATCTTATAAGGAATCAGCCTACTGGAACAAAATATTGTAGTAACAACAATTTAGATAGAATATTGAGATACTTGACAAACCTGTGACCCACAGATTAGATTGTATCTACTCAAATAAACTAAGACTATCAAAAACGAAACAGATTAATATCCAGCTTTTGTCACCATTTATTATAACTAAGATATTTAAAAATTAAACAAGTTATCTGAGATCACAAATTATGGCCATTTTAGTCTTAACATAACAAAGCAAAATAATTTTCTGAAGGAAAATATCTTAGCAACAATAAAAAATGATAATATTTAACATAATCAATTACAAATTAAAGTGTAAATGGACTATAGAAAATAACGAGTTATCGTAACAATAAAACATAACAGATTTCTTGTAGTTTACTTACTTAATTCTAAATAAAAATCCTCAACTCCTAATAAACTAAACAACAAAAAGAAGAAACATAAAAAAATAAAATATTAAATGCCAATCAGACTTTAATTTCTGTTCTTAATCATCATCTTTAAAAGTTTTGGCGTCCTCATCATCATCTTCATCTGTTTCCGGTAACTTGTCAGGTATATTTTCAGTGGAAGGAAAGCCACGATACTCAGCATGGTATATTTTAGGTATTGTACCATTATCACATAGCCGAGTAAGATCTTTGTATTTTGGCGCCGATATAGGTAGACTCCCTGTGTATAAAGGTTTAATGATATAATTCATTTTTTCTGAATCACCACGCGTAGTAGAACATTCTGCCTCATGATCTTCGTGTTTGACAATTACACTCTTGCTTCTTCCCTTGCCTCTCCCTTTTCCTTTACTGTATTTGGTATTTTCTTTTTTCTGCTGTTTTTCAAATAATTTCACTTGGACTTCTTCTGCGTTCTCCTTCATGGAATACTTTATCTGAACGTAGTCGGGTTTTTTCTTCTTGAATGTTGCCGTTTTAATGTCTTTGAATTTCATTTGTTTCAGTGTTGATGGTGTGAAGGTTTGGTTGGCTAACTCTCCCAGGTCTAAAAAATCGGAATGATCTAGGGCGTTCACAATATAAGGTGCTGGTTTTTTTCGAGCTGACTGAAAAAAGGTAGCCCATTGAGATGGACTCCAAACGATTAATCGTTTCACTTCTCTTTCGATGACGGCGTGTACTGAGTCCACCGGCATATAAGTGTGGCCGGGTAATAAAAAATTTATTTGAATAACTTCTAAGCTCGAAGAAGTTTTCAAAAAGTGGTTCATGATGGCCAACACAGTCTTATTTTTGTTTTGACCACTGCAGGAGTCACAATAAAATATTAGATTCTTAATTCCTTTGCGGTCTACTTCTTCGAGATACTTTAACAAGCATGTGGCGATTTCGTTGCTTCCGCGATTCCCTTCACTTTCGCCCCAGGTATAGCAAAAAGCATCTTGAGTGGTACTCTCGTAGAGTGTAAAGTTATATACAGAATATTTTCTGGAATAGTAAAGTAACATGCTCTCTCCGTGTGGAGTGTTCAAGACTTTTTGCAAATCAAAAGAAGTTGTAACAGTATCATTAGTCGAAGACTTTAAGTTTTGATGAAACTTGAACCTTTTGTACATAGCTTTCTTTTCTTCCAGATGTTCTTTTAGTTTTTCTGCATCTATGTCGTCCTTTGTTTCATTTTTAGAATTCTCAGCTTTCGTGCATAAAACGCATTTATCTTTTTTAGGAACATGTATTCCTATATTATATTCTTTGAATATATCTCTGAATATATTCTCGCTAACCGCTTCCTGGTTGTTTTTCTGGCAATCGCTTGTATATAACCGATAAATGTTTGCCATATTCCTAAACTCCTGAGGCAAATACATTTTACTACTTTTCTTTCGGCTATAGTGGGATGGCATTACAGGCAGTCTTTTAATATAGGCGTGAACGTAATTTTTTGTTTCCTGGCTGTACTTTGAGATCACGTTCGGTTTTCTCATGTCAACTTTAGCCAAATTATCTTTCGCATTCATCATGGTATACCGCAAGAACTTCTGAGTGATATCTAATGTGGCAAGTAAAAACTTTTGGCAAACTGGTCTGTGGTCTTCTTCTACATTTATGCAATATTCAAATGTCATCTTTCGCCGACTTTCGGGTGTACTAGTCCTTTTTCTTTTTACCGGAATATACTTGCAACATCTGACTAACCAATCCCGTCTGCGTTGGGAATCTAAACTGTAAAAGTGATTAAATAAGGAAGTTCGCTTTTCTTCCGACAACTCATAGCATTTCCTCATGCATTTTCCTTCAACACAAGGATTTTCTCTTATTTTCTTTTCTTCTATGACATTTCCTTTTCTGTCCTCATACGATTTACCTTCATTTTTCAACTTTTTACGTTCCTTTCTTTTATTGATTGTTTTTTTCTTCTTTTCCATTAATATTTCAGATTCTTTAGAGTTTTTCTTGTTTTTTTTCTTCTTCAACTTCTTTCGCTTTTGTGTTACCTGGCTTTCACTAGCATCAGTATCATCATTTGACATTGACCACAAATCAGAACTACCCACAGAAAAATCTTGTTCATCTTCAGATACAAAGTCTATAAATGATTTTACTGAAGATGCGCAAAAACGTTTCTTTCTATTTTTTGGTGTTGTTTTTATTTGACTTGAAATATTATCTTTTGAATTAGCGGTATCTAGCGTGGTTTCACATATTTGAGTATCCGTAGAAATAGACGGAGGTGAAGGACAAATCCCATAGTAAGCATTGGCACCCGATGCGTTTGCGTCTTTTTCAGGAGATGCAAGAATATTAATGATGGATGGAGATGATACGGATGCTGGCGGGCTATTGTTTATTGCAGTAACGCTGGCATTTGGTATATTCGGATCAGCAGGATAAATAGCGTCGACGAACGAAACAGGACCTTGTTGTAACGGCCTATCCTCGTGGACAGGATCGGGGTTCGGAGTGTTAAGATCAGGCATCAATTCTGACTGAGATTTGCAGGGTAGTAAAGTATCTTCAGATGTAACTAAATGGCATGTAGAATCCATGACGATGGGCGGTTTGATAGTTATGTCCGAAATAATATGTATCTTTTTTGAGTTTTTGAGAGGCGTACCTGAACTCTGATTAATGATAACAATCGAAGCGTCGCTATGATATTGCTTCCTTTTTTTAGCAAACGGTTCGGTTTCGGACTCACTGTTCTCTATTATGCTTCCGTCACTACTGCAATTTTTGATGAAGTCAGGCTTCGTAGCATCAATATCATCATTTTTAGAAGTAGAAGGCCTGAAAAAGAAAATGGTATTAGCTCCATGCAAAATATTTGTATGACACCCAAAGCAGGAGCAGTTGGGTAGGGCAAATTCTAAGCTAGTACTCGTAACCACACGGCATAATATTTAATTTATTTGGTGGCATTCAACAACACATCAACGTATCCATTATCATTACAAAAAAGCCTTTATTACCAAGACAAAGAGTACTATTAGGTACATTGATGTGGCTGTCAACTGTATTGGGGCGTAATCACCCATACAATCCGGTAACAGTAATTATTTTGGGGCGTAAAGGCCAAGAACTTAGGTAGGTACCTACTTTAATAGATTAAGTACAGTAGAGAACAGGGTAAGTTGAACACGCGCATCGCGATTCTCTCCCTTATTCCATGGACATAAGATCGGTACAAGGACATAGTATTCAGCTTAGTGTGTTCCCGACTGTACATTCATTTTGATCATAATGATCGAGATGAATTTTAAAAGAACTGGGGGCCTAGCGCGACCTTTTAGGGCAGGCTAGTTTAAAAATTGCCTTATTTTATCGTACCGTTATGTACTACTAAAATAATGTCATAGTACTATAAAACAGGAAAGTTTTTTTCCACGTTTATTTATGTAAATATTGTAGAATCGATATTGTTCTTACTAATTTAAATAGCTAGCTAATCAGAATGTAGTATATTTTATAATGTGGAAGGTACTTACTTCAACATATTGTTTTTCCGTTCGTTCAACAAAGCTGTCTGTTGCCGACGTTTTTCCAAGGAATCTAGCTTATTTTGCTTCTTTTTATTCGGAATCATTTTGCATAGACATTAAATACACTAAGGTTTGCACATTTAACGTTTTGTAAATAAATTGTCACCCCACTGCGTAGTAAAAAACTGTTCCGATGCGTTCATTACAAATAAATACCGGCGAGTGGCGCCGGCTAGTCTCAACCTGTCGACGCGTGCGCTTCTATACCCCTCGCCACCCTTCCTCTCACCGTATCGCGCGCAATTTGTGTTTCTATGGCACCTATTTCACTGGCGACAGAAGACAGAAGAAAAAAGGGACGCAGTTATGCGTTACAATGAGATACAAATACACCGCGTTCACTCTTGCGCATAACTACGTCCCTTTCTGTCTTTGACTACCGTGAAATACCAGCCTATCTTGCTCAATCATAGCACAAAAGGGCAACGTACGTAAAAGAGATAGTAATTAAAGCCAGGCAACTGTATCAATGTGTGTATAGTAACTCACTCCTACATAAACACCTTGTTTACGAGTATTACCTAATTAGAAAGGTTAAGGTTTAAATTAAAATACAACGACTTAAATGTACATAACCAAAAATGTGTTGGGCTTAAATAGTGTAAAAATAATATTTTTTTATTTAACATGGGGCGTCACAGTCAAGCAGTTTCATTTTGTAGTAAATCGTGTCGGTGTAAACACCAAATTAAGTTGCAATAAATAAAAGAAATGAGCTTAAATACCTCGAATGAAAAGAAGTTCATCAAATGATGGGGCGTATGAGTCTAGCTGTTAAATCATGCATTATTGTAGTTTGGCGTAAGTGCCAATCGAATAAATTATATAAAGCTGGTTTGGGCGTAAACACCACGTATATCATGATATAAAATAAACTTTGGGGCGTAAAAGCCAAGCTGTTTTGCTTTACATTAAAATGGATTGGCGTAAACGCCATTGTGTTTTCATTAATGGTGTTTACGTCTTACAAATTTGCGATGACCGAGGGTAAAGGAATTTACGACCCAAAAATAAAAAAATCCGTGATTAGAAACCTTGAAATTTTAGGTCGTATAAACCATTTTTTAAAAGATATCAAAATTTTAAATATACAGATCGATAGAGCAGAAAAAAAGAAATAGAATGGCATTTAAAAGTCATTTTCGGCAAAATGGTGTTTACGCCCTTTGAGCCCAGAGGTATCGATATGTGGTATTAAATTTTTTCCGACTAAAAGGAGTTTGTTACCTCAGAACTTTTGACTGGGTGAACGGATATGGATGATTCTTTTTTAAATTCGAAACTGGTGCTTCCCGTGTGGTTCCATTTCAATTTGGTCCAGTTCTGACAACGGCATCCATGAGAAAACCATATAAATCTTAAATTTGCCTTAGTAAAAGTAGGCTTTTAGTAGTAGTAGTAAAAGTAGACGGTTTCCAGTTCATTTTGGACGCATTTACTTGTTCTAAAAATATTTAATTCAAAAAAGCAGAAGTAGAGTTTCGTATTTGCCCTTGCTAATAACGTCTAAAAACGGGCCCACGCAGAACGATGTAAAGTAATTTTGAATGGAATTTGTATGAAACTTTCATTATGACATCTCCAAGTATATTTTATAATTTGGTCGACTATTATTACTCGTTCACCTGTAAAGCCAACTTTGTCATGATAGTTTTCCTTTGAACTACAGTATTTTTAAAAGCAACAGTTTAGCACATGGGCTGGGTCGGCGAACGCTCGACTTTGCCAAAAATTATCACTTCAATTAAAACTTAATATTTCGCAAATTAATCCCTGAGTCGAACATTAGACCTTCAATATTTTTGAAAGACCTATTCAAAGATACCACACACAATGAGGTAGACGCGAATTTTTTTTCTTCATCTCCTAGTTACGTGTATTGGAGCCACTCTTAGCAAAATTATTTTTCAAGATTTTATTCTACCACTTTGTCGGCGTGATTAATATGTATACCCGTACCAAATTACAGCTTGCTAGTAGTATGAGTCTCTGAGCTAAGCAGCGGACGGACAGAGCGAAACTACAAGGGTTCTATCTTTGACTGCGGAACCCCAATGAAATACAAACCGGTTATCTTTGTTTTCATTATTAACTTAATAATGTTTAACCAACTGTTTAATCGCATAGTCAAGTATTTAACGTGGCATTGTTAATACGCGTCGAAACTGCGTATTTGCGAGTTTTATCCTTCAGTGCTTAGTCTGTGTTTCTGTGAACTTGGTGTGTGCTTTTGGTAGTGTATTTAATAATTTGAAAGTGTTTTTTAATGTTGTAATAAAGTATGGTTTTTAACAACAGTAAATAAGTAAATACATTATTAAAGTCGCTATTAAATTGTTGTCCCTTGGTTGGGTTTTCTCGCATAATGCCGGGGCCCAGACAGGTTGGTGGGCTTTTTTACTTAATCGTTTTAGGTTTTAATTTGAAAGGGTGCCAACTGGACCCTATTACTATGGCAGCGCTGTCTGTCCTTCTGAAACAGAAAAATATTTATTTGACTAAAAGACACACAACACAATACAAAATACAATTAATACATACATTACGTACAATTAAAAATAGTACTTTATTGATGTACATAGGCATTGTGTTGTAATGTGTCGTTAAAAAGGACTGATCTCAGAATCTTCTGTCACAGGGATGTCTTTTAAACCGTAACAGGTCGACATAAGAACTTTTTATTGGATGTCTGCTACTGTTTGTACTATGGTCGCTGTAACAGCAAATAATATAAAAATTAAAAGAGGTGTGTCAAATTCTTCCTGTACATGTAATTTAAAAAACCAGTAATAATCTAAATATGTATAGATAAATACTATAACTACATTTTTGCATTTATTATGTTTGATTGTACAAAATCACTCTTTTTGTACTAAGTGACAGCGTCACATGTCATTTTATTGACGCCATCTTTGTTTTCAACGTCAAGTCTCACCTGTTTCGTGCGTTTTATATGTTTTTGCACAAATAAACTTAACCAAAATATACAAAAATGTTAACTAAATCACTTTTATTTGATAATGGTCTTTTAAAATTATAAATGTACAAGACCAGGCATTGATTCCATGCATTTATCGTGTGTCATTTACCTCGATCTTGTGGTAAACAGACAGACAAACTCGGCGGGGGACTTGATTGGTTTTATAATGTTATGATATTGAGCGGTAGTAAGAAACGCTCTTGGACGGTTTTTAGGTTTCCGAACATTCGATGAAAAAGTTTTGCCATTATTAATATTTATACAAGTAAATGCGTTCAAAAAGAACTGGAAACCTACTTCAATTGCCCTAAAAATCGACTTTTATAAGGCAAATTTAATATTTATATCGTTTTCTCATGGATGCCGTTGTCAAAACTGGACCAAATTGGGACCACACTGAAAGTACCACCTTTCAAATAAAAAAAGAATCATCCAAATCGGTTCACCCAGTCAAAAGTTCTGAGGTAACAAACATAAAAAAAGAAGAAGAAAAAACATACCCGTCGTATTGATAACCTTCTTTTTTGAAGTCGGTTAAAAATGGAACCCTTCATTACCTCGGTTATATGCAATATTGATTCACAAATGCTGCAGGTGGAATTTCAATGCCAAATGAGAAAAATATTACCCTATCATAGTAGAAAGGAATTCGTAAAATTAATGAAAACCTAAATGAGGTGTCTCTATGTGGTAAAGTTTTTGAGAAATAACAAAAAACTTGACAAACATATTTAGTTATGCGGGCGGGTGGCGAAACAGGTTATAAATAAATTTATCACTATATCAGTTATCGGCCAGTGGTATTTGATAAATGATGTGTATAGAGTATAGAGATATTTGTTAACAAAGCATACCACCAGATTTCCTTCCATTGTGTTTGTCAGTGTGCTGTATTTGTTGGAAATTGACGCGATATCGTGAAAATTGTGTAAAGTTCAAACGAATAATCGTCGTTTTTATTGGGATTTCGGTTGGTTGTGTAGAGCGTCAGTCCTTCAACAATCGAGGTCTGGGTTCGATCCTGGCTCGTACCAATGAGTTACAATTTGTTATTTGGAGTTTATGTACGAATGATAACAATCATTACCATTGGCTTTTCGGTGAACGAAAACATCGTGAGGAAACCTGCACACTCCTGAGAAGAAATTCAAAGGTGTGTGTGAAGTCTACCAATCCGCACTGGACCCGCGTGGTGTACTATGTCCCATACACTCTCTGTAGGAGAGTAGGACTTAGACCCTGCAGTTGGGACGTATGTAGGCTGTTGATGACTACATTATTGAAAATTTGAATTGAATTACGATAAATAGCCGCTTTATATAATAGTATAAAAGAACCTTTTATGATATGTTTGTCATTGGCGTAGTTTTTTCTTCTAAATTAGCCCCCCAAAAATCATTTTTAAAATGGTTTGCACTTGATATTCATCTCACCTGAAGCGTGCGCACCCTGAAATCTCAAGCTGGTGAGGCGTTTTGCTATCTTTCATACCAAAACACAACTGTGCTATTAACACTGCTGTTTGACGACAGACTTACGTAACATGGTGGTAGCTAGCGTGGCGGAGATTGAAAACCCCTACCAAACTAAACCGAGTACCGATGGGTACCCTCACTGGGAATCGAACCCGGGACCTGTTAAATATAATAGTAATTTCATTAAACTGGATTCGATCAGAAACTGAAAATAATTTAGTACTGAATATCCATGGTATAAAACATGTCTAAAATCAAATATCAAGCTGCCTCGCAGTCCCCATAAATTTTATTTTTAATGCGTGTTATATATTGTTTTCTTGTGAAGTGTTTCAAGATATGTTGAAATGAGTGATAAATAAATATAAAAGTGATATAAATCAATGGCGACCTTACCTAGAGTGAGAAGAAGAGATACTTGGAAGAAGAAAGGGGTAAGTCCAGTCCCATGTGATCGCCTTTCTGTGTGGCGTTTAAGAGACTTTGTTGGTTAGACCACGTGGCCGCGTTCAAGGTTGCATTGTTTTGTGTCTGTCCCTATCCGAGCCCTATCCTACCCGAGCGCGTACGGTGAGACAGCATACACTACGCGAAGTTATCCACCCGTTATTTGGATGTTTCGTAGTCCAGGGATCATTTGAAGGATACAGTATATTATGTAACCATTTTTTTAATACAGTATACTAATGAAATTTCAGATGTCGGTGGTTTTTCCAAATTGTTCTAAATTGATTCATACTCTTGTAAATCAGGTTCAAAGTTGGGGCTTTTTATTACCGTAAAATACAATTCTTTGACGCTCTGTAACTCTGGAAGTATATATTTAAACGAAAATCTGGCTCACCACCGACACAGATATTTGTTTCTAGATTGTGTCTTGAAAATTTCATAGATTTTCATAGCTTAATACTCAAAATATGACTGGACTACGTTTGTATGGGCGCTTTGACACCAGCATACCCTCTTAAAGTATGTATGAAGCATCAAGCGGTGTGTGAACTGGTGCGTGAACCGGAACCGATATTTTAAAATAAATTAACTGAGTCAAAAAGCTATTTAAATCGAGACGAGAATCGATGTGGCGCGCTGTTCATACACTCTCTGTAGGAGAGTAGGCCTAAGCCCATGAAGTGGGGACATATATAGGTTGTTGATGATGATGATGAAATTAAGTAAGACACCGATCTAAAAACAAGCTTGTCACCTGAAATGAAATATTATGGTTTGATATAATAAGTAACTTCACCGCTTGACCTGTGGCCGTCCCATGACATCCTCACACATATATTTTAATTCTACATCATGACATCATAATGACATCACGTGATTTTCTGTGTACTGTCCAAAGCAACACCCACGTAGCGGTTTACGCATTTAAAGTGAAAACTGATGTTTCAAATCGGGACTTCACTTTCAATTCAATTGTACACCAATAAGAACTCAAAATAGAACATAAAACTTTAAAAAAAGGGATGACTTTAAAAAAATTATTCCCTCATTCGAGAGACCGTGTTAAAAAATAAACAGCCTTGTTAAAGATTTTTCATTACGACTTATAGTTTTCCTAATATAACCCGTCGAAAAGTGATTCTAGTCACGCGGTGCAAAAACGCTCGAAGAACCGATAACCGGTGGGGAGTAAAGGTTCTCGAGTGGCTACCACGTACCGGGAAACGTCTACCAGGCCGTCCCCCTACTAGATGGACCGACGACCCGGTCAGAGTCGCAGGGAGTCGCTGGATGCAGGTGGCTCGGGACCGGTCGATGTGGCGTACCATGAGGGAGGACTATGTCCAGCAGTGGACGTTTCCCGGCTGATGATGAATCTTTTAAAATAGAATAGCTGGCTTTGATAAGTAATTATCTAAAAATAGGATATGAAATTATAGTGTCGCGAAATAAATATCATTAATTTACAACTTCACAGTTAGCTACAATAGCAGTTACGCAGCTAATGGTTCATAGATGGCGCTTTGTACAATAATCGAAAAAAAGTGTTTAAAATGTAAATTGTGATTCACTGTGAAGTTGTATGTTAACGATACTCATTTCGCGACATCACAATCTGATGTCATATTTTTAGATAATTACTGCACAAACCAAGCTTTTCTATTTTAAAAGATTATGGCAACAGAAATTTAGTATGAAACTTTGATGTAGGTGGATCGCCTTAAGCAGACCTGATGCCCATCTCCTGAATTTACCTCCTTAAGTCGCATTTAAGACACAGGCAAAGAACATATCATTACTCCTGACCTGTGACGGTAGCTTACCAGAAAAATTCCTCAACCATAAACCAAATTGAATAGGTGTCCCGCTGGGATTCGAATCCGTGATCTTCGAAACATCATCCGAACGCTGTACCCAGGTATGCAAGGCCACGGAGGCAGCTGCACCTAAAAGGGTGTTTTCTAGGTCAACAACGGTATCTAGGCTCGGCTTACCTGTTAACCTTAGACACTATGTTTTATTGCCTAGCGTCGACCGTGTTTGGATTCATTTTTATAGGCCAATCTATATATCTTCGAACTAGGATTGATTATTATAAAGATGGAACAGTATCGTAATCGTTAACAGCAGGTTTCTGCAACTCGACGTCAGATTTTGCGTGATGGGGTCTGCTTTACTCATGCCATCCCAGCTTCAGCAGAAAGCCCAACAGCTTAAGAGGATATGCTGGTGTCAAAGCGCCCATACAAACGTAATTTTGAGTATTAAGCTATGAAAATCTATGAAATTTTCAAGACACCATCTAGAAACAAATATCTGTGTCGGTGGTGAGTCAGATTTTCGTTTAAATATATACTTCCAGAGTTACAGGGCGTCAAAGTATTGTATTTTTCGGTAGTAAAAAGCCCCAACTTTGAACCTGATTTACAAGAGTATGAATCAATTTAGAACAATTTGGAAAAACCACCGACATCTGAAATTTCATTAGTATACTGTATTTAAAAAATGGCTACATAATATACTGTATCCTTCAAATGATCCCTGGACTACGAAACATCCAAATAACGGGTGGATAACATCGCGTAATGTATGCTGCCTCACCGTACGCGCTCGGGTAGGATAGGGCTCGGAGAGGGACAGCTACAAAACAATGCAACCTTGAAACCGACCACGTGGTCTTACCAACATAGCCTCTTAAACACAACTCTCACGTCACACATAACTGTTAGTGGAAGCTGTCGCTTGGTGGCGTAGTATCACACACACACTCTAACTCGCACTCACCCTCAGCCTACAGAGTAACGCCAATGTTTTAAAAATCAAAAACAAGTAAAAAACAAAACACTATGTCATCCGTAGAGCAAGAGAGCCTACACCTGTCGCACACGGCTCCCCCTATCACAGACTGTATGGCTACACCCAAAGACATTTAATATTAATATACCGGACAAAGCAAACAAACATTTTGATCCTAAACTTATTACCAATTGGTAATAAGTTACTCAATCTAGTGTCACATCACGTCACGCGGCCGTACAAGACATTTGACATACCATTGACTTTTGAGATCAAAATGTTTATATGAAACGTTTCCTAATGACCGCTCTATAACCTATTACTATATTTAAATCTCTCTGGCTACACCATATTACTCGTAATTCAATTGTTTTACTCAATAAATATTTTTGTATTTTGTGTTGTCGAAGGCCTCTGGGAGCGACCTCGATGTTCCGAGGTATTTTGCCCGCAGTGTTGCTATTCCTCACTCCAGCAGGATGTGAGCAGCTGTCTCTTTCCTATTGCAGTGGAACAGTATCATAACAAATTACAAAGAGCGTTTTGTCAGGCTCGTTCCCAACTAGTCAAGATCTAGAAGCTACAGGGTGTTGTACTGAAGTTCCTCTGAAGGACAGTTAGGTTATGTCGGTCAATCTTACAATCGTAGCCTAATCAAAGTGTCAGGGTCGCATAGAATGTCAACATTGGTGGCACAAACAAAAGTTTACCTGCCACGAAGTCACGACCTTGTTTGATTTGATTAGGCTAGGGCTGTCTTAGGGAAAAACGTACTGTAAAACAATCCAATAGAAATGTCCTTATTGATAAATCTTATCTATACATATAAAATTCAAAGTACTGATTGATTTAATGAACTTACTGATAAAAAGCTAATGTTAGTACGTTAAGACAGGGTTTTCTCTATCACCACTAACTCCGATCAACTTCCCGTTGGAGTAGTGAATACTTCTTGGAGTTTGGTCGCGTGGTTGTGGGTGGCAAAAATGAGAAAAATATATATCTGTCCTAGTCTAACTTATGTGAACTTCACATGAGTGAAAAGAGAACTTTTGGAAAGTTCTAAAAATTTCTGTAATGATCTAGAAAGATTACAACATCAGAACTATGAGACACCACAAACTAACCGGGGGATTCCCTGAGAATCCTATATCACTCTCCGGATTCCTCCGGAGTGCGAGAGGGACAAATCAACATGCACACTTTCGCATGCATTATTTTGGAAAATAAATTGGAATAATACGGTTTTGTAATTACATTAAATTATGTGTGCGCAGGGTGCATAGAGCTGGCAGCCCTACGATTCAAATACAACCAGTTTTAAAAGCGACCGTCTGTCAGCCCTAGCATCGATAGGTAGGTATTGATATGAACGTGCACTCGAATGACTAACGTTTAAATTTTATATACGTTACGTCATCGTAGACGAACCTTTTGTTAGGTCCGCTTAGTGCAGGCTCTCAATGCGAATGTATGTGTTTTTTTTAATCTTCTCGTATCTTACGCGATAGCTCCGCCAATTATGAATCGATTTTGATGATTCTTTTTTTGTTTGGTAGAGCATACTCCAGAGGTGATCCCATATGAATTTTATCGAAATTGATTCAGCGCTTTTGGAGAAAATCAACAAAAACAAAATATGATAACTCTACCTCTGAAGGTGAACATTTTAGGGGATGAATGCTGTAATATTTAATGCAGTTGAAGTCGCTTTCTAGTTCTTTTTGAATGCGTTAATTATAAAATTGTAGTCCTCCAAATATTGTATTGCTACGTTACTGTTTAGTATCCCATGTGCATAAGTTTAGCATTACCATCAATGCCGATGACGTCATGACGTTGGTTTCGTAAGCGGCGCGTGCGCTGGCAACGCGGGGGAGATAATCGCGGACTCGTAATAGCAAACAAAACACAGATGTCGGATTTGTACGAGTGTATTACTATGTTTATGTTATTATGTAGAAGCGTCGGTGGCGCAATGGATAAGGCGCGGGACTCTCGATCTGAGGGTTCCGGGTTCGAATCCAGCCGTGTACCTATGAGTTGTTTTTTAATTTAAGTACATTATCCGATTGCTTAGCGGTGAAGGAAAACATCGTGAGGAAACCTGCATGTCTTGAACAGGCATGTGAAGTGCGCCAATCCGCACTGGTCCCGCGTGGTGTACTATGTGCCATACACTCTCTGCAGGAGAGTAGGCCTGAGCCCCTGCAGTGGGGACGTATATAGATTGTTGATGATTGATGATTATTACTATGTTTGTATAATACGTATATCTGTATACATACATAAAAAGCTCTGTTTGAATACTACAACATACCAACGCTCAGACAAAAGCATTTAAAATAGAAACGCGAAATTTGGTACATCGATCATCATGTGTAACTTGTAAGTAATGCATTACCGCGTACTCTTGCATTACACATCACTCGACCATCTCAAACATTACGCATCACCTCCGCATCACTCATGGCAGGTATACGTTCTGCGCCGCTCACTCGCACCTAACGCGGCGCGAGCGAAATGGCGCGCTGCGAGGGCTTAGACTGATAGAATACGCATAAGTTACTGAAATGCATCCGTATCACTAAGAAGATAAGGCTTTATATCGTTATTTAATTACAAATAAGTGACATTTAGAGATCATGTCATTCATTACAAATGTTACTATAGCAAAAGCAATGTTTGCGTTGTAGCATGGCAGCGCGTGGCGCGTATTTCAAGGTGATTTTTCGAGTGATACGTAATGGTTCGTCATGACATATAACATTACTTTAAAAAATCACTGTTTTGCGTATGTCTACATCGATCCCATATCGCCGCTACCTTTACCAGGTCGTCGGTCCATCTTGTAGGGACGGCACATGTTTCCCGATGCGTATTCGCCACTCGATAACTTACTACCCATCGGTTCTCGGTTCTTCGAGCGATGCGGCCTGCCCATTGCCACTTCTGCCGACTCGTCGAGCTATGTCAGCGACCGTAGTTCGTCTATCGAGTTCCTCATTTCGGATTTTATCACGTAGAGAAATTCCGGGCATAGCTCGTTCCATTGCTCGCTGAGTGACGTTGAGTTTAAAAGAGACCTGCATCTCTTGTCTAATATTTAAATTGTTTAGTTATGTTAGCGACCTTGAAGTGCGACATTGTGCGGTGTATCATTCACCTCTAGTATTGGCATCGCTCTCTGCTTTTTGTGAACAGATTGGTTTTTGTGTCATCTTGTTATTTACCTACATTATCCTACTATCTCTAATAATATTATACATGTGAAGGTATGGTTTTTGAGGGTTCCATACCCAAAAAACGAGGCCCTAAC
Source organism: Carcina quercana (assembly GCA_910589575.2). Taxonomy (NCBI): domain Eukaryota; kingdom Metazoa; phylum Arthropoda; class Insecta; order Lepidoptera; family Depressariidae; genus Carcina; species Carcina quercana. Next base: position 4,280,099 of record OU342455.1, on the reverse strand, counting down.
ACAGAATTAATATAGCACTACGTACGTTCACCCCCTCTATCCCAGATACTTCACCTCTACATGAAAGTGACCCGTTCAGGGATCGGTAGTAAGGCGCGCGCGTCCTCACACGTTCGCGTGTAAACAAACGTCATGTGTTCGATGTATAGAAATAGAAAACGATATCACGACATTTGTATGAAGTGTTTGGACTGTGGTTTTGTCTCCGCAATCCGTCCGTACGTCCGTCACAGGCTGTATCTTTTGAACTTAAAATATTTACATACTGTAATAAATAGATTAATAAATAATTAAAAGCAATAAATATAACTCTATTCGGAAAATTGTTTCGTGGTTAGTGCAACCTGCACACTCTTGAGCAGAAATTCAAAGGTGTTTTTTTTGTTTATTATTGAATACACATTTTACACTAAAAGTTTTAATACCTTACATGTAAGAATTAGTTCGCCTGTGGCGAATAGCGGTGTGTGTGAATTCTACCAATGCGCGCTGGTCCCGCGTGGTGTACTATGTCCCATACATTCTCTGTAGGAGAGTAGGACTGAGCCCTGCAGTGGGGACATATACAGGCTGTTGTTGTCATCATAATATTGCTGACTGTCAGCGCGTCATCAATCATCAATGTTTCCGCATGTTTTAAGTACTAACGCAGTAATTATAGACTCCTATGGAAGAGATATAGTCATCATACATATGAAAGACTCTTTGGCATCAGTATATGTACATATGCCATCGGTAACCTATTTAGACTTGTTCCATCATTATTGTCAGTGTCATTTCTTAAGAGGAACACTTATTTTAAGAGATTCTGTAATACCTGACATATCTATCATGCTTTAGATGCACACGGTAACACTAAAGTGTCCAGATTTAATCGATGCTTTTAATTATTACGAATTGTGTTTGATTTTAAGTCATTTTCGTTTACCATTATCTTTTAAAATAGAATAGCTGGCTTTGTGCAGTAATTATCAGAAAATATTACGTCTGTACACTAGAGGATAAGATTTTAATCGATAGCGCCTCGGTACGTTTTCTATCACTATAAGTTAATATATAATTATAGTATGTAAAGTATGTATGTATTATTATTGATATATATTAGTTTGTTTTTGTATATCGTATTTATGTAATCGTCTATTATATTTATTATATCGTACACGCCTAACTGCCCTCCTTTCTTTAATATTTCTCCTTGACCTAGGACTGCTGGAAGAAATTTCTTTTAGAAATAAGCTGTTCCTTTTGTATATATTTTTTCTGTTTCTTGTGTTATGTAATGTTTCCGTGTACAATAAACTGTTTAAATAAAATAAATAAAAATACGTTTAAATTCAAATTCAAATTCTTTATTATGCTTAAATGTGGTACATATCGGTCTTATTACATATAACATGTTGGTTTCTCACATTTAGCCAGAACTGGCATGCAAAATATGTGTCTCAGTTACAAAACAATTAAATAACGAAATTTACGAAATTGTGATTCTTATTACAAATTTGTCGTAAACAAAAACGCGATAGTGTCGGTTAAAAACTAACACTAGACAGATTGTGATGTAGCGAAATGAGTATCATTAACATACAACTTCACAGTGAATCACAATTTTTATTTTTACACACTATTTTTGATTATTGTTCAAAGCGCCATCTATGAACCATTAGGTGCGTAACGGCTATTGTAGCCTATAAAGTTGCACGTTAATGATATTCATTTCGTGACATTATAATCCTATCAAATTTTTAGGTTATTGCTTATCAATGCCAGCTATTCTATTTTTGAAGATAATGGTAACAGTAAATCTAGAATGAGCTAGAAATAGCTTGACGAGTCAGTGAGCTGAAGTTGCAATGGACAGGCCACATCGCTCGAAGAATCAATAACCGAGGGGGGGTAAGAGTTCTTGAGTGGCAACCACGTACCAGGAAACGTCTACCGGGCCGTCCCCCTACTAGATGTACTGATGATGACGGTGAAAGAATTTTTTTATGGAAGATAGACGAAAGAAAATTACTGTATGTTTTGATAATTATACATCTGCCCGTAAGATATCAACGTGACCTGCATTACTCGACTATTTCTGAACAAGCGGACTTTCAGTGTTGATCTGCGTTTGTTGCGGTGATGTCGTGCGCGTGCGACGAGTTTCATCGTGTTTTGTCCAGTGGTTTCCGTTGTTGATGTGTTGTGACAATGGATACTATCAAAGTGGTCGGTGACTATGTACGGGAGAAATCGCCCTTTTCGGTAAAGTACTTTTTGGTACATTTTTTTTAAATAATGTGTTTGCACTTGGCCTTCTTCTCGCCTGGTAAGTAAATGACGATAAGGCCATTGTATAAAAAGAGTGCTCACTCACAAGCCGGAACACAACAGTGCTATTAACACAGCTGTTTGGCGGCAGCCTTAGGTAATCGTAGTGATAGCTAGCGAGTTGGACATATAAAATGCCCTACCACCGACCAAATTGAAACCGACAGGTGGGAATCGAACCCGGGATCTCCTATTAGTCAAATATATAGCCATTAGACTACGGAGATGATTAAACTATATACCGAATATATTCAGTAGTAGTATTTATATGTTTTCAAGTTTGTAGGATAAATTGTGGATAATTAGCTGCAGAGATATATGGGTGCAATAGATGGATGGGTGCAGGCTGCGTTGTGCCCTAAAGTCATAATTATAAAGTCGGTTAAAAATGGGGACACTTGACAGCTGGCTACAATATATACGAGCGTAGCGAGAGAACTTCCTTAGTCTTTGGCAGAGTGCAGGCCGGATTTTATAAAGTATCTTTTGTTGCTGCGTAAAAGAATTACATATCAACCTACATTATGCACTTTCGCGAACCTTCTTTATAAAGCCATGGTAGCTCAGTTGGGTAGAGCGTCAGTCCTTGAACAATCGAGGTTTGGTTTCGATTCTGGCTCGTAACAATTAGTTACAATTTGTTATTTGGAATTTATATACAAATGATACAAATCATTACCATTGGCTTTTCGGTGAAGGAAAACATCGTGAGGAAACCTTCACACTTCTGAGAAGAAATTCAAAGGTGTGTGTGAAGTCTACCAATGCGCACTGGTCCCGCGTGGTGTACTATGTCACAAACACTCTCTGTAGGAGAGTAGGCCTGAGACCCTCCAGTGGGGAAGTATATAGGCTGTTGATGATGTTGTTTGTTGTTTAGGTCCAGTAAGAACAAATGATATCTACATTAACGAGGGTATCCAACTGGAAACTAAAATATATTGTCAATGTATCTCATTTTGGTGTTGTTTTCACATCGATTTTATATTGTTTTCCGAATCCAGCACGTGTGTTGTGTTACTTTAATTCATCAACAGATGTCGCTACTTGTAGTTTAAATCGCGCTATAGATGTAAGGTCGATATAGTTCCTTTAAAAAACGTCACCCAATGAATAATAACAATTGTAACCATTTAAAACTTTTAACTGCGCGTAAGCGTAAATCATTCACTTCGTTCGTTGCCTAATTAACGGGATTCCTCTCCGAATGCGTCCATACTAAATTTCTGTTGCCATAATCTTTTTTTTTTAAAAGAATAAGCTTGCTAATTAGCCGTACCTCTAAAGATCGTTGTAATCAACCGCAAACGCATTTAAATTGGCAAATTCATTCAGAATGGGGCCAATGCGCAGGCCTATTGTCAAGCCGCCATTGTCATTGCGCGCCTCAAATAAGGGCCTAATCGATTTGTTAATGGCTTCCATTACAATGTAACCGATGGGTAATCGATTTTAAACGTTGCACAATTCGGTGATTGTCAGTATCGAAAATAAAACTCGAAATACAATCAAATGTCACTTCACTTTTTCAATAGCTAAGCAAAGATAGCTTTCTTGTACATTCGAGCACAAAAATATGTATCCACTTTCGAACCCTGGTCACATTCACCTTAAGTCATTTCCCTCAACACACTGCATAGGAACAAGTAGGTGTGAATGTGATTTGGTACAAAAGTGGATACATTTTTTTGTACTCGAGTGTACACCAATGAAATACATACTAAAATGGAACATACAACTTAAAATAAATGCACAGCAGGCGTCTTTTTTCAAATGTATAACTGTAATTTTTCACCGACTTCAAAAAAGAAGGAGGTTATCAATTCGACGAGTATGTTTTTTATGTTTGTTACCTCAGTACTTTTGACTGGGTGAACCGATTTGGATGATTATTTTTTTATTTGATGGGGCTTCCCGTGTGGTCCCATTTCAATTTGGTCCAATTCTGACAACGGCATCCATTAAAAAATTATATAAATCTTAAATTTGCTATAGTAAAAGTAGACTTTTAGGGCTATTGAAGTCGGTTTCCAGTACTTTTTGAACGCATTTACTTACTTTTTAAGAAAATAAAATAAAAAACAAAATAGTTGCCTTTTATGACACCCGCGGGATGACTGGGGATAGTCCAGTGGTTGAAATTGACCTTTGCATTGACCTTGACCCAACCGTGAACTTGACCTTGAGCTATATTTGCGCTAAAACCGAAGCAACTGCTGAGACTGAACTAATCGATTAACCTCCACGTGTTTCGTTCACAGCTGGACACATGGTTCGGAAGGCCGAAGAAGGCGGGCGGCGCGCCCGAGCGCGGCTACGACACGGTCCCGAGGGCGGAGCCCCGGACCGAGGAGGAGGAGCACTCGGCCGCCGCGGAGTACACCAGCAAGATCGACGCCCTCGATGATGGACAGCTACAGAGGCGGTTCGAGGAGATGCTGGTCAGTGAATGCAGTTGTTATATTGACATTATTTAATATTCAAGTTATATTGTGGTCAGCCATTGGACTATCATCAATTGAAAAATTACAGTTTAAAGTCTAATATTTAGTATCTCTCAATCTGAGGGTACCGGGTTCGAATCCAGCCGTGTACCTATGAGTTGTTTTTCAATTCAAGTACATTATCCGATTGCTTAACGGTGAAGGAAAACATCGTGAGGAAACCTGCATGTCTGAAACAGGCATGTGAAGTCCGCCGATCCGCACTGGGCCCGCGTGGTGGACTAAGGCCCATACACTCTCTGTAGGAGAGTAGGCCTGAGCCCCTCCAGTAGGGACATATATAGGCTGTTGATGATGATGATGATTTAGTATCACCGGATTGATATTATGCCCTAGCAGGGCTGTAATTTTACATCAAATTTTACCAGAGAGATTTAAATATAGTAATAGGTTATAGAGCGGTCATTGGGAAACGTTTCATATAATCATTTTGATCTCAAAAGTCAATGGTGTGTCAAATGTCTTGTACGGCCGCGTGACGTGACGTGACACTAGATTGAGTAACTTATTACCAATTGGTAATAAGTTTAGGATCAAAATGTTTGTTTGCTTTGTCCGGTCTATTAATATTAAATGTCTTTGAATTTTACCATCTTTAAACTCATGAAAAGCAATAAACCATATGACTATGCCTATTAAGATAGAACGGGTGTTCACCTGCCTCCCACCCCACTGGTCCTAGATACCTCTCCTCTCCCCGCAAGAAAGTGGTCGGCTCAGGTGTAGTAGGCTAGTATCGCGCGCGTGTTCTCACTCACACATGCGCGTGTATACAAACGTCATCCATTTGATGTATGGCAATAGGATCCGATATTACAACATTTGTATGTGGAGTCGTTACTCGAGAAGGGTGTCATTATGTTCTTGAAAATTATTATGATGAACCGAGAAAATTATGTCAAATATTGTTTATGGTACATAGTAAGCCTCAGGCACTCAAAGTCCTCATTCGATCAGAACGGAACTGATGGGTATAGTTCCCAGCATATAACTTAAGTAAGTAAGTAAGCGATTTTATGGTCTCTTTGGCGGGGAGCGGGAGGGAAATGTCACTTCGAACGAGTTGAGGTATGTGATTGGTTGAACAGTCTCCCCTTGCGTCCCTCTGACACCCGAGATGCACGAACTCATCCCCACTATGCCCATTGTTCAAGTTGTTATGTGACGAGGCTTACTTACTGTTTATTTTCTGGAAATTTCAAATTGGAACGTTCAAACGAAACATCTCGAGCATTCCATTTTTGGTCTGTAAAAATTTTACTTACTTCGATGGCTCGGTGACCCAAACTGGATCTAGTCTTCGGACACTAGTGCACGCCACTCCTTGCCACCAGCCACCCGGCGACAGTCTCCGTCTATCAGACCAACGACACCTGGGTCGTCCTAATGGTCGTCTCCCATCCTCACCACGTGCCCCACCAAGCGGAGTCTGACAGCCTTCGTTTCGCCAATGATGCTGTGCTCGAAAATTAAATCTTGGGTGTCTTTATTTTTTAAATCCTCCAGATAACATCTCTGTTGGTGGGTCCCAGTAATTTCCGGTATATTTTTTGTTTAGCTACAAATAATTTGTTTTCCTCCTCCAGTGTCCAGGTTTCGCATCTGCCCTGCCCTCTATTTTAGTCTGTTAAAACTGATTAAATGAAAATCAACTGTTCTGTGTTATTCTTAGTTTGTTGAACTTGAATGCAACACCTCATTTATTTCATTTGCAGAGTGACATGAACTTGAGTGAGGAGAAGAAAGCTCCGCTGAGGAAATATTCACGAGATCAGAAGAAGAAGATGCTCATCGCTTATAAATTCGTCAACACACAGGTAACTCAATCCTTCTCTACCATTGGGGAATGGGAACGTCATTACCACTCCACCCTATTTCTTTATTGTAAACGAGTCTGGGATCCCAAGATAGCTTTAGAGTCCGTAGGAAATTCATCCACCTTCAGTGGACGCGTTTCAAGTGTACCGCTGTAGATCCTGGATAAAACAAAAAACAGGAATAACAGTGGGAGCGGAGAGGAGGTGGGAATGTATGAGAGTAGGCCTGAGCCCCTGCAGTGGGGAGATATATAGACTGTTGATGATGAATAACATTTTCTTATCTGTTTTCCAGGAAGGCCGTTCAAAATTCGAAAAACCATCAGACTATGTGACGTATTTGAATCAACCCGAGCTCTCAGTTGGCAAGCTTCACGGCTGTCTGGAGAACCTGAGAATATCTCTCACCAACAACCCGTTGTCCTGGATAGAAGAGTTCGGAGCTAAAGGCATCGAGAGTCTGCTCACGACGCTCAACGTTTGCTATTCCAAGTGAGGGTTTTAATTCAATAGTTTTTGGGTCAGAAGCTAGACGGCCTACACATTACTACTAAACTAAAAAAGTAGCATTTTATGAATGCTTTTTTTATGAATGCTTTGATAACTCTTATTTTTAAAATGTACTTACTAACTTAGGCTAGAACTATACTAACACATTATGGAATTATTTGATTCTGATTAAATAAAAATGATTGATTGATAACATCGCGGGAGCTGCCCGAACGAATGTTCACGAGCAGGGTGCTGACGTCACGAGGACTTGCCGCGTTTTCTTCCATCAATAGAATATATGGAATAGATAAAAACGTGGTCCTTTACTGTGGGCCGGATAAACAAGCTCAAAGTCACTCAGCGAGCAATGGAACGAGCTATGCTCGGAATTTCTCTGCGTGATAAAATCCGGAATGAGGAAATTCGTAGACGAACTAAGGTCAGGGGGGGGGGGGGTTGTAATAGTTCTGTCGAGTGGCGACTTCGTACCGGAAAACGTCTACCGTTCCGGCCCCCTACTAGATAGACCGACGACCTGGTTAAGGTCGCGGGGAGTCGCTGGATGCAGGTGTCTTGAGTCGGTCAATGTGGCATACCTTGGAGGAGGGCTATGTCCAGCAGTTGACGTTTTCTGGCTGTTGATGATGAACGGATAGTCTGGTAGTATAGTAGTTTAACCACAATATCACTTGAAATTAAGTTATGATGTGGTATAAATGGTTATAAGTTGGAAAACGTCCATTGCTGAACAACAGCCTTCACCGTTTTCACAGTCCGGACACTTCAAACAAATGTCGTGATATCGGTTCCTATTGCCCATTGTTTGTGTACACGCGCATGTGTAAGTGTATCGCACGCGCCATAGCATAGTACCGATCATTGAGCAGGTCACTTTCTTGCGTGAAGAGGTGAGGTATCGCGGATCGGTGGGGGGCGGTGATGGTACGTTCTATACGTAGTGCTGTATTAATTATGTGTCCGTCTTGCCTAGAAACCTTTTTAACCTTAAGGTTATTCGCTCTATAAAAGTTTCATACTAAATTTCTGTTGCCATAATCTTTTAAAATATAATAGCTGGATTTGTGCAGTAATTATCTAAAACTAGGACATCAGATTGTGATGTCGCGAAATGAGTATCATTAACATACAACTTCACAGTGAATCACAATTTACATTTTAAACACTTTCGATTATTGTTCAAAGCGCCATCTATGAACCATTAGCTGCGTAACGGCTATTGTAGCTATCTATAAAGTTGTAAATTAATGATATTTATTTCGCGACACTATAATTTCATCTGCCATTTTTAGATATTTACTTATCAAAGCCAGCTATTATGTTTTAAAAGATTATGGCAACAGAAATTTAGTATGGACGTATTCAGAGCGGAATCCCGTTAAACACACATAATAGTAGAGAAGTGCATGCTTATTGGTCCGTTGTAATTCTCGCCATGTTAATTGGTTGGGTCCGAACTCTATAAGACAACTAAGTCTTAGGTTTTGCCTGAAAATGTTTGTTCTATTGAGGTCATTGTTTATAAATTTTTCGTTTAATTTGAATTTCTTTCTCTTTATGGCTGATCATTAGTGGTTTTGGATATTATCGGTAAGTATTTTATCATCATCATTAAGAAATGAAAAGCGGTCACCTTTTGTTAACCAACTTCAAAACAGAAGGTTCTAAATTCGACGGGTATTTTTTTTCAATTTGGTCCAGTTCTGACAGCGGCATCCATGATAAAACGATATAAATATTAAATTTGCCTTAGTAAAAGTAGACTTTTAGGGCAATTGAAGACGGTTTCCAGTTTTTTTGAACGCATTTACTTGTTTATTGAAGCTTTGCCTTCATCTAACCTGATCGATTATAAAGTAACTTATTGTCGCGAAATAGTGCCTCTGACAGACGAAATACTTCATGTGAATTAGCAGTGGAACCATATACACATTGATCATTACTTCTTAAACTAAGAATGAATAGTTTTCATTTCGTTCTTGCCCTAACTACGCATCATTTGCAAAATAGTTTAAAACAAACATTAAGTGAAATGTAATTTTATTTCTTTTGAGAATAAATATCTTTAACCACAATATTCAAGGGATACTAGTAAACCCCTTGAGTCTGGGCTCGTATAATTTGTTTTGACTTGAACTTTTTATTGTGTTACTGACAAAATTGTATTAATATAATTTTTTCCCGCCTCCATAGCCAAATGGCGTTTGGACTTACAATAGGGTCCCGGGTTCGATTCTCAGTGGGGATACCAATCGGTACTAGATTTGCTTGGTGGTAGGGCCAACTCTGCAAGTACTTATACACAGTGCTCAATATCAGTCAGTGAGATTATTTAATGAGCTTGAGAAAATTCTTATTACAAAAATGCTATTATTCTCTTGATGAATTTATACACGACCGGGATAAAACCAATTACTACTCGTATTGATAGCTCTATGGCGTTTGTCTTAATATTGTTTACCGATGTATTTTATCTAGGTTAAATGACATTCAAACACTGTAACATTGTTTCTGAATAAATTGATTGATTGATTCTACATCCGCTTGGCGATGGCCGCCATGGTATCTAAGTCAGTTTTTATAGCACAATTGTGATCCGGTATGACAGGTAGCAGAGTCAGCGCCTGATTATCTTGAGGCTTATGTGTGAGCACGCTTAGAATACAACGGCTTTGTGCTTGTATTTTTCAGTGACTCCCGCTACGACCGAGTGCAGTACGAGTGTATTCGATGTTTGTCCGCCATCTTGAATAACACCGTCGGCATCCGGTCCGTGTTTGAGTGCAGGGAGGCACTTCCGGTGCTGGCGCGAAGTCTAGACGCACGCAAACCACACATAGCCCTGGAGGCCGCTAAAGTAAGTCACATTCATCATCACCAGCCTATATATGTCTCCACTGCAGGGTCTCAGTCCTACTCTCCTACAGAGAGTGCATGGGACATAGTACACCACGCGAGACCAGTGCGCATTGGTAGACTTCACACACACCTTTGAATTTCTTCTCAGTAATGTGCAGGTTTCCTCACGATGTTTTCCTTCACCGAAATGCCAATGGTGATGATTTTTATCATTCGTACATAAATAACAAATAACTAATTGCAACTCATTGGTGCGAGCCAGGATCGAACTCCATATCTTTCACTCCGTATATCTACCATGGCTGCCCATTCAACTAAATTGGGTGTAAATATTTGCAAATCAAAATTGTCATTTTTTTAAATACTAAATACTAAATATAAATAAATAAAACAGTAAAATCATATATAATAAAGCTTTAAATATGTTTTATGCTAAAATATTGTATAGCCCAATCGGCTTAATTTGGACTTTTATATAATTAAGATCCGACATGTGTAATACCCAAATTAACAAAAATAAAATGATTTGATTTGATTTAAACTATGTATTACAGGTACTTGCAGCGATATGTCTGATCCCGAACGGTCACGAGAAGGTTCTGGAAGCGATCACAATGGCGGGCGAGTCCAGTCGCAAGCCGAGGTTACTGCCCATAGTGGAGGGGCTAGAGGCGAAGGCACCGGAAAGCTTGAAGGTAGGAAATAGTATATTTTTCACCAAGGGAAGTGAAGACCGTGGCGGAGCCGAGGGCTTTAATGTACGCGAGCTGGTTACACCTACTAGGACGACACGACTAGGATAGTAAATTTACAAAGTAGAGTAATTTTAAAGAATTAATTTTTATATAATTGCAGACTGGCTGCATGCAACTGATGAATGCGATAATAACAGAGCCAGAAGAGCTGGAGTTCAGACTGCATCTGCGGAGCGAGTTCATGAGGACAGGACTCCACGACCTCATAGGTGAGAATATACTTCATCATGTACTAACCACTGCTGCTCATAGATCCCTCCCAAATAGCGCTAACTCAATTCAGTACTGTACTCTCTTGGGGCAGTTCCTCGACGTGTAGCCGAAAAGAAAACTAAAGTATTTGTATATCGTTTTATATCAAAGCAAACGATTAAACATTATTGATGGAATATCAAAAGAGGAGTGACGTAGAATCTGTCAGTCACATTTAAATGTATTATTTATTTTAAATGCAAAATATAAATATTAACGTTATCCCTCTTCTGACGCTTCCATACTAAATTTCTATTGCCATAATCTTTTAAGATAGAATATCTGGCTTTGATAAGTAATTACCTAAAAATAGGAGACGAAATTATAGTGTCGCGAAATAAATATCATTAATTTACAACTTCATAGTTAGCTACAATAGCAGTTACGCAGCTAATGGTTCATATATGGCGCTTTGAACAATAATAGAAAAAAGTGTTTAAAATGTACATTGTGATTCACTGTGCAGTTGTATGTTGCAACATACAATTGTACAATCTGATGTTCTATTTTTAGATAGTTACTGCACAAAGCCAGCTATTATATTTTAAAAGATTATGGCGACAGAAATTTAGTATTAAACTTTGATAGAGGTGGATCGCCTTAAAACATATTTCAACACTTTCCACATCCATTCACGTCCAGCTATAGCTTGCGTTAGTCGCCTTTGCGGATCTAGACGGATGACGTCCTACATTACGTTTGCCTAGACGAAGACACGTCTGCACTGGCACATATTTAATATAGTTCTACGTACAGAACGGGTGTTCACCGGCCTCCCGCCCCACCGATGCGCAATACCTCACCTCTTAAGACAGGGGTCGGTAGTATTGCGGGCGCGTACTCACACACACTTGCACGTGTATCCAAAGATGGGAATATCCCGACACCAGAATATATTCGTCATCCCTAAGGCTCGCACAAAGCGTTTCGCTTGTACCACGCGTGCAGCCAGGGAGCGGAACGCAATGCCTGCGTCTGTATTCCCACAAAACTTAAATTTGGGTGTATTTATCGAGGATGAACAGTCACCTAGACCAACGCGCAAAATCGTAGGCCACATCTTCGCCTGATGGTAAGATCTTGGTAAAGCTTCAATTTTAAAAAAATCGCCCCCTTCCCTCCTCGCTACATCACACGATTCCCTATGACGTCATAGTTCTCACCCTCATACATAACTGTCACGTCAGGGAGAGACAGAGAGAGAATACATCAGACTAAAGCAGCTGTAAATGTTACAGAGGATCTGCGCGCTGGCGCAGAGGGAGCGCGACAGATACAGATGAACGTGTTCGACACGCACGCGGCCGCCGACCAGGAGGAGTTCCTGGCTAAATTCGATGACGTCAGGTGCGTCACATATACCTCATCACCAGCCTATATATGTCCCCACTGCAGGTCTCAGACCTACTCTCCTACAGAGAGTGTATGGGACATAGTGCACCACGCGGGACCAGTGCGCATTGGTAGACTTCACACACACCTTTGAATTTCTTCTCAGGAGTGTTCAGGTTTCCTCACGATGTTTTCCTTCACCGAAAATTCAATGGTAATGATTTTTATCATGCGCACATAAATTCCAAATAACAAATTGTAACTCATTGGTACGAGCCAGGATCGAACGCAGACCTCGATTGTCCAAGGACTGACGCTGAGGTAAGGTTTTATAATGGACTCCATGTTTGTTTTCCAGGGTGGATTTCAACGACTCTAATGAGTGTTTTGAGTTGGTAAAGAACCTCGTGCTGGACACCCCGGCGGAGCCATACCTGCTGTCTATACTACAACACCTATTGTTCATAAGGGACGACGAATTAATCAGGTATGATAACAGAAATCTTAGGTATGTACGTGTTACGCAAAAAGGGGACCTCCCTTTTTCCGTAACCCTGAAAGTATTGGAATTTTTGCAAAGGGACTGGATACGGTTTTTTTCTTCATGAATTTTAATTCTGTGGTCTTTCAGCTTTTTTTTTAAACAGTTTATTGTACACAGAAAATATTTACATAACACAAAAACAGAAAAAATATATACAAAAGGAACAGCTTATTTCTAAAAGAAATTTCTTACAGCAGTCCTAGGTCAAGAGAGAAATAGTGAAGAGAGGAAGGCAGTTAGGCGTGTACGATATAATAAATATGATAAACGATTACATAAATACGATATACAGAACAAACTAATATATATCAATAATAATACATACATACTTTACATACTATAAATATATATAATCTTATAGTGATAGAAAATGTTCCTTGACGTTTTTCTTAAAAGTAGAAACAGTTTTGCTGTCGCGTACAGTGTGAGGCAACGAGTTCCACAATCTGGCTGCATGAACCGTGAATGAGTAGGAAAAGAAATCGGAGTGATGGGAAGGGATGGACAGGATTGTCCTAATGTGAGCTCGACAAGGTTGGTCAACAGGATGCGAGTATGTAAATCGCTCACTTAGGTAGCTAGGATAAGAAGGGTTATTTAGGATATTGTACAAAAGGGAAAGGATATGAGCATTTCTACGAAGGCGGATAGGGAGCCACTTGAGCTGAGCGCGAAAAACTGACACGTGGTCATATTTTCGCAACCCGAAGATGAAGCGTAAGCAAAGATTCTGAAGTCGCTCAAGTTTGTTTAATAGCTCTTCGGTCGTGAAGCAAGAATCAGCATAGTCAAGAATAGGGAGCAATAATGTTTGGGCTAGAGAAATCTTAGTTTTCAATGGTAGGAACCATTGAAAGCGCTTGAGAGAGTGAACAGCAAAGTGAATTTTCTTGCTGATCTCATTGACATGCTCCACCCAAGAAAGATTGCAGCTAAGGAAGACACCTAGATTTTTAGCTGTCTGAGTGAAAGCAATTGGAGTATCGTTATACAGCACAGGGGGGACAAGGGATAGGTCAAGTGAGTTGCACATGTATCTACTCCCGATAATCATGGCTTGTGACTTATTTGGATTAACTAATAGCCCGTGAGATTGAGCTTTGTTTTGGTATAGTCAGAATATTTTTAGGTTTGGTTTTTAACCGACTTCAAAAAAGGAGGAGGTTATCAATTCAATTACAGAAATGTCAAAGGTGAAGGTGGACATGGTTCAAAAGTGGATAAATGTTGTTGTACTCGAGTGTAATATCGACAAAGCTCCCGCCTGAACAGTTTCAAAACAAAATTGCTTGCATGTCGCGATCTTAGCTAGACCAGCCTTTTGTTCAATAAGACTTCTTAGACTTAAGACTTCTTAGGGTCCATAGTTTAGGGTCATTATATACCGCATCATAGCGTCCAACTTGCGGGACTCACAAAAACTACAATGCTTTCTTGTATTTTTATAGTTTCATTATCATACAAACAACTATCAAGGCGCAGCTGCGCGAGCCACGACTGTATGCGAAATTGACCCTAATGGTGGTCAGACGGGAACTTTTTAGACCTTACCTACTGTATTTATGTCGAATAAACGTATTCTAGGATTCTTGGCGCGAACTTGAAAAATGGTGGTTCATTGCAATTTTGTTAATTGAATAATAATACTGTTATGTGTGTTTTTTGTGTTATAATGGTGTGATATAGTGTAAAAAGTGTCACGGACGGTGTTATAGTATCAATTACGCAAAATTGCGAGGGTTTCGACGCGATCGAAAGAGTTTACCATGTCGAGTACATTCGGCATATGGATTCTTTCGAATAATGTTGAAACCAAGGCTGGCCTTTGAGATTCTCGTCAAGAATACAAAACAAGCGATAAAATGTACACATTATACATTTTATTGAGAAAGCTGAAGAAATGGCTTCGGCATAGTTTATAACCTCAAAATTTGTTCACCTAATTTTACTCGTCATTGGCTAGATAACCACTGGTTAAAGCCATTATTAAAAAAAACGTATTCTATTTCTGAATAATATCTAATTTCTTTCAGGCCTGCATACTACAAGCTAATAGAGGAATGTGTGACGCAGATAGTTCTACACAAGAACGGCTACGACCCAGATTTCAGAGCTACGCAGAGGTTCAACATTGATGTACAGCCCCTCATAGATGGTCTTATAGGTACGTATAGAAAACTTTATAAATACGGCACAAAGTTAATAATATCTGGGATTTTTTTGTCAAAAGTACAATTCATTTCAATTTTGCTTAAAAACAAAAAACTTAAAGAAATATCCAAAAAATTTTTTATAAAAAATTGTATCCGGCCGGGATTCGAACCCTGGCCCCTGTGAATAACTATTTTGCGTCTAGACAGCTTGACTACGACGCTTATGCTCGAGTGTGTGAAATTAGTGACCATATTTTTCGTCGAGTGATGCGAAAGAAAACTGCGCGAAAACTAAGACTAATTTAGATCGATTTTTCGCCCCTGAAAACCCCTGCATACTAAATTTCATGAAAATCGTTGGAGCCGTTTCCGAAATTTTATACATGCAAGAATTTCACACTTAGGTGTAAGACGTATTTTTAAATATCTCTGAACGTCCTATATGTTTTTTTTTCTTCAGAGAAATCAAGAGCAGAAGAAGAACGCAAAGTGGAGGAGTTGAAGACTAAACTGGAGGCTGCTATCGCGGCCCGCCAGGAGGCGGAGGCGCGGGCGGCGCATCTGGAGGACAAACTCAAGCAGGGCGCGTCACCCATGGGCCCTGGTGGAGTCACCCACGGGAGCATAGCCGCTATCGCCAAGGTATAAACCGCATTTATATAATAGGGTATTTGATAGCATAGGGTGACGAACATGGCGAGTGGCAACTCATGTCAGCGTGACGTCACCTGCTTGTAAACTCTGGTTGTTCACTACTGTATACACGCAAGTAAGTTGAAGTCATCAACCATTCGGCTATTAACAGTAGTTTACGATCACGTGATTAAAGTAGAAAAAAAAATACTTTTATTTGTAGATTTTCTCTTAAAATGTCCAGTATTTTTCAAATATTCTTATTTAATACGTCCGCCATCAATAGACCTTATATTTTCATCGTCATCATCATCCAGGACACGTCCACTGCTGGACATAGTCCTCCATGGTACGCCACATTGACCGGCTCCGAGCCACTTGCATACAGCGACTACCTACAACCTTTACTAGGTCGTCAGTCAGTTTAGGGGACGGCCCGTTACAATTTTCCCGGCACGTGGTTACCACTTGAGAACAATTTGCTTGTGTAATATTTACAGGCGATAGGGAGTCCCGGAGGTCCCGCCCCTCCCCCGCCGCCCCCTATGCCCGGAGGTGAGTGAATCTCATTGTATTATATAATTTTAACATCGGTATAGTAGAAAACAACTTGAAAAATGACATTTATGTACTAAAATATAAATAAACGATTTTCGGGTGTTTTGGCGGGTCGCGGGAGGGGAGTGTCATTTCGTCATCAAACTCAGCCCCACTATGCCTATTATTGTTAAGGTTGTGTTTAAAAATAATGTTTCAAATGCGGCCTGCACTATGTACACAATTGAAAAAATCAAGAAAAATATAAATATATTGCATTTTTGGTATTATTTTGTTTGTACAAAACATTAATTTTTTGGAATGGAAAACGTCAAATGACAAATCATTGGCGCCATCTTGTTTTCCGAACGAGTGTTGCCTATTTTTTTGGATATTTATTGTTTTATTTACATGTATGTATATGGTGTTATACACCATGTTTTCTATTAATACTTTTTGTCGCATGATTTTTTCAATAAGCATATCTTATGCATGTTGAGTTTTGCAATTTTATTATAAAAATATTTTTGTGTAAAATCTTTTAGTTGTTTAAACAAGTCATTTGTCCCGCGCGATTTCTTGACGTGAAAAAAGAGTGGAAGTCAACAATTTAAAGTATTTAATCGTATTTAATGTATTTTTTTTACTTAAAATGTATTTATTTATCAAAAAGGGGTTCGAAGATTTGGATTTTTTTTTTCGCTTCCTCAGCACACAATTCTGCTGATGTATATCGATAGAGCGTCGGTGGCGCATTGGATAAGGCGCGGACTCTCAATCTGAGGGTTCCGGGTTCGAATCCAGACGTGTACCTATGAGTTGTTTTTCAATTCAAGTACATTATCCGACTGCTTAACGGTGAAGGAAAACATCGTGAGGAAACCTGCATGTCTTGAACAGGCATGTGAAGTCTACCAATGCGCACTGGTCCCGCGTGGTGTACTATGTCCCATACACTCTCTGTAGGAGATCTGCAGTGGGGACGTATGTAGGCTGTTGATGATATCGATAGATTGTATGAACAAAAAGTGTAAAATGGTGTAAAGCGGAACGTGTCCCAGATATTTCGAAGTAAAGAAGGACATAAAAAGTACTACAAAAATGAATTCGCGTGTTGTTGTTTTTTTCACATCGTTTACATTTTACATCCAATTATAATTTAAAAAAATAAAACAAGAAGGCGGCCAGTCACTACGGTCAGACTTCCAACAAAAATCTTCGAACCCCTTTTTGAAATAAAAGAAATATCGCTCTTAATAGTAAAGATTTTAAAGTAATGTTTGAACTATTTATAACTTGTGTTGCATATAATATTATTTTTATTGTGTTATCTCACTCGCACGCATGTGTAACAGCTACATCCTTCTCTTTCGGTGTGTGTTTCTAGGTGGCGGTCCGCCCCCTCCTCCCCCACCGCCGATGCCGTCAGGTTGGTTTTATTTTGCATAACTGTAATCTCTTATTAATGTTGTTAATAGCCGTGCTATTTATTGCCGTGTGGTTCCGGCTTAGAATGTAACCACCCCATCTCTTCCCGTGGGTGTCGTAAGAGGCGACTAAGGGAAAACCTACACCGGGAGGAGGGGCAGCAGCCTCTTCCTGAAGAACTAAATCGAGTACTGCGATCACCAACCCGTCTAGCAAGCGTGGTGATTACGCTATAAACCCCTTATGGCACGGCAATAAATAGTTAATAAATTGTAATGTTTATACAATAAAGCCACAATGTCCGTCCGAGTACAGGATGAATGCACGAAACCGATCCAAGTGCAGAAAGGTGTAAGACAGGGTGACGTTATATCCCCGAAACTCTTCACCACTGCACTGGAAGATGTTTACAAGCTTCTGAACTGGAAAGGACTGGGCATTAACATCAACGGCGACTACATCACTCACCTTCGATTTGCCGATGACATAGTCATAACGGCAGAATCCTTGGAGGATCTGAACGTAATGCTCAATGACCTCAACAGAGTTTCCCAACAGGTAGGTTTAAAAATGAACATGGACAAGACGAAAATCATGTCAAATGTCCATGTTGCACCTATGCCGGTAGTGGTTGGGAACACTACAATCGAAGTTGTAGACGAGTATGTATACCTGGGACAGATCGTTCAACTAGGTAGGTCCAACTTCGACAAAGAGGTCAACCGAAGAATCCAACTCGGCTGGGCAGCGTTCGGGAAATTACGGCATATCTTCTCGTCCAAAATACCTCAGCGTCTAAAGACAAAAGTCTTTGATCAGTGCGTGTTGCCAGTGATGACATACGGAACCGAAACGTGGTCTTTTACTGTGGGCCGAATAAACAAGCTCAAAGTCACTCAGCGAGCAATGGAACGAGCTATGCTCGGAATTTCTCTACGTGATAAGGTCCGGAATGAGGAAATCCGTAGACGAACGAAGGTCACCGACATAGCTCGACGAGTCAGTGAGTTGAAGTGGCAATGGGCAGGCCACATCGCTCGAAGAACCGATAACCGGTGGGGAGTAAAGGTTCTCGAGTGGCGACCATGTACCGGGAAACGTCTGCCAGGCCGTCCCCTTACTAGATGGATCGACGACCTGGTTAGAGTCGCGGGGAGTCGCTGGATGCAGGTGGCTCGGGACCGGTCGATGTGGCGTACCATGAGGGAGGCCTATGTTCAGCAGTGGACGTTTCCCGGCTGATGATGATGATGATGATGAATCTCTTATTATTATTTATATTAATTTTGCTTCTTTTTTCAAAATGCGAATGCCAGCAACATTTTTTGAGTATTAATATAATGTATTAATTTCAAAGTTTTATTAACGCTTTCGCGTTTTCCAAAAATTTTATTATTATTATTTATTATTATAATTGAGTTAGTACGGTTTCGACCTTATATCCCGTCGCAAACGAAACTAT
Source organism: Carcina quercana (assembly GCA_910589575.2). NCBI lineage: Eukaryota > Metazoa > Arthropoda > Insecta > Lepidoptera > Depressariidae > Carcina > Carcina quercana. The sequence continues at coordinate 4,261,000 of OU342455.1, read as the reverse complement.
AGCGCGATTTAAACTACAAGTAGCGACATCTGTTGATGAATTAAAGTAACACAACACATGTGATGGATTCGGAAAGCAATACAAAATCGATGTTAAAACCAAATGAGTTACATCCTACTAATATTATAAGTGTGAAAGTTTGGATGTTTAGATGTTTGTGACGCTTTCACGGAAAAACTACTGAATGGATTTGAATGAAACTTTACAATAATATAGCTTATACATCAGAATATCATATAGGCTATAATTTATAAAGACATATTGTGTAAATTGTACAAAATCACACTTATAATATTAGTGGGATTACATGGGAAATTTTGACATAACAAAAACGCGTTGCCTAGCAACCGACCATAGAATATGTAATTCGTATAAACTTTCGCGTTTATAATATTAGTGTGAAGACTTTTTGAATGTTGAAGGTTAGATATTGAAATTTCTTTTGTTTCTTTAAACTTACGTACGTAACAGAATAAACACTATTTTGTACCTTATGCTGGAAATGGAGATAGATGCCTTCTATTAGCGATGAGCGTTGAATGAACGAACTAGTTAATTCAACCGTTGACGTAGAATCAACGATTCAACGGTCTACAGTTGAACGATGGACTAGTTGAATTCGTAGACGGCTAAACAAAAAGTCCGTGTCGACGCGCAACGCAACGAGACGACACGTTAACACGGTCGGATTACTTAAATTCAACCGTTGACGTAGAATCAACGATTCAACGGTCTACAGTTGAACGATGGACTAGTTGAATTCGTAGACGGCTAAACAAAAAGCCCGTGTCGACGCGCAACGCGACGAGACGACACGTTAACACGGTCGGATTACTTAAATTCGTACAGTCGTTTGCTATCCACTCAATAACGTCGTAAATGGCTCGACTTCTAACCTAATTTGAACTTTAAATGCAGAATCAGTACGTCGAAATTTTAATGCGCGATTTAGAGGGAGTTAGACCTATTACACTTAAGTTGATTCTAGTCGAAGGATGGCAATAGGATAATTTCGCGAGCACAAATGAAACAGCGTGCTGGACTGGCTGAGAGAAACCGGTTTATTTGAGTAGATGCGCGCCGTGATAGTTGTCCCGCGAATTTCATATTTATGTAGCGGGAATAAGAGTTTTAACATGAAATTTTCATGTCACAAAGTATAATTTATAATTTGTTTACTTTCTTTTGTTTTGATATTTTCAGTAGTGGGTTTTTTAAAATTTTAAATATCATATTGTAACGAATTATGTGCAAGACTAGAAATTAATTTTGGTAGAGTTCATAGTTCTAAAATTATATTCGTAACCAGGATTAGTATTGTGTTAATTATTCTTATTAAATGTAAATAATGATAAAATTTGAAATACATAATTTAATATTAATTAACTGTTTTGTAAATAAAACTGTAAAATACTGCAAAATACGTGCTGTAAAAGAAAATGTAGGATGAATTAATAATAAATAAAAATGTTTATTTGTAAGCCTTAAAGCAATCAATAATTAAAAAACAAAAACCTATCTTAAAATTTACTCGTTGAAACGCATAGTGCGCAGTACACCGCGTCGCGTGTCGACGGCATTTCAACTATCCACACCGTCTAATCTACTTAGACCGTCGCGTCGTCGTCGCGAAGACTACAGTTGACGCATCAACTAGTCGAAGAATTTAACTAGTTGATCGACTAGTTGACGAACGGAAATTAACGGTCTAGTTTCGTCCACGACAAAATGTGTGGGTCGTCAGCTTCCTCATAGAGCTAGGGGAATTCTACGCATGCCAAATTTTAAGGCAATTTAGGAGCAATCAAACTTTAGCATTCATAATTTAGCAGCAATCATGACTCAGTTACAGCGAGTTGTTTTTAGTGTGTCAGCTGGAGACATGGGTCTCCAGCTGACACATGCCAGGAAGGCAAACCAGTGAGGTTAGGGCTTTAGACTATAGTCAGGCATTTAAAGCACAATTACAGCAATGAGAGCCAAAAAAATTAACGATCACATTGATAAACTGTTGGATCTACGAACGAAATACCGTGTGTAAGCTGGCGACCCGTGTCACCAGCTTACACATCTGGATCTTCGTAATTATTCAAGTTACGATTATGTATTGTACCTCATATTTTAGGGCAAAATAGCAGCGCCAGGCGCCAAAATTTTCGAATCTCTAGTGCTAAAACTGTTTGAGCTACGAGCCGATATGTGTGTGTAAGCTGGTGACACAGGTCGCCAGCTGACACATGTTGTATCTCTGAAACTACATAAGTGAGAACTTCGTTTTAAAGATCAGATGAGACCATACAATAGGAGCGTTCACGAGTCAAAATTTCAAATCTCCTGGCTGTCTAGATTCAAAGTTATAAGCAAAAAACTATTTTCCCGCCAAAAAATTCAAAATAATCGCACGGACGCCGCTGAGCGCGCCGTTGCCGTTCCGTGCGCTACGCTATTACAATAGAGTTTCAACTTAGCCGTCACTGTTTTAAAATTCATTTTAACCTGCACTTTCGTATCGATTCAATTGGTACATTGAGCGTGTTAGACCAGGAGCCGACTGAAATAAGCAATGGTATACTACCGATTAATTTCATAGAGAGATTACGAACGACCTTCACCAAATTTGAAGTCTAGCTAGAATCTAACCCTTCACCGTTGGTGCATAATTCAAATCTACTAATTTGACTAATACGGAATCAAGATTTAGTTTAGTAATGAATCAACATATAAGAAACTAGCTTCTTCCCGCGGCTTCGCCCGCGTGGACTTTAGGTTTTATCCCGTGAGAACTACATGGCGTAGTACTACAAAATATCAAACTGACGCGAGACTTCCTGTCGATGACGTACCATTATTCTAAAATCGCGATCAAAATACGGGGGTGGGGGCAAGAGGGTGCAACATTCTCAGACCTACCAAATATATGTAAAAAACATAAAAATTGTTCAAGCCGTTTCGCAGGAGTGCGACTATAAACACCTTGACACGAAAATTTAATTATTAGATTGGATTGGGAGATTTTTCAAAACGCTAAAACACGTCATTTTTATTTTTAGTTCATAGCACTGAGTATCAATTTTCATAATATTGACTTCAAAAACAACAGAGTTCCCATACAAAATTTCATCCCCATTATATATCCATGAAACACGTAATCCTTCCTTTGTTTGAAATCTAATCGCTTACCAATTTTCATGGGGCATTATTTTTATTCCTTGTTGATTGCTGTGCAATTGCATGGATGTCAAACAGACTCATGCTTTACTATATCTGATTAGCTCATCAATTGAAAGGCTCCAGGTATACATAGAGCTGTACAATAATTTCAATATCACGTTTTATCTAGACGGTGGCGCCATCTATCGGTGAGGTGTTAAACTATTTAGACAACCGTAACAACAGAAAACAAACCTAAACGAATTAGTATTCAACTAATTTTATGGACTTTATATCGAATCAACAGCCTAAAAAATAAGTTTTAAGCTTCTAGCTCTAAAAATAACGATACCTCTATACGACTTTTCATCCCCCCTTTCAACAAAACCCTTTTTTCGCATTAAAAAGTAGCCTAACATAGGCTTTCTCAGGGTCTAAAGATTGTCTGTGCCAAATTTCATCAAAATCGGCTGAGAGGTTTAAGCGGGAAAGCGTAACAGACAGACAGAGTTACTTTCGCATTTATAATATTAGTAGGGAAAGTAGGGACTAGTAGAGATAACACTTTACGGTGTGATATAACATAGTATAAGAGGTATATGTGCAACATATACAGCTTATATCAATATGATCAATAATTGTTGAGCTCGGTATTTAGTATATTTTCAGTAGCAATTATTGAATAAAACATGATATAGATTTCTCAAAAAATTTATTTTTAGTTATTTTCATATACCTCTTATATTGTGTTACATCACACACACCATAAAGTATTATTTCTTATATGTTGATTCATTACTAAACTAAATCTTGATTCCGTATTAGTCAAATTAGTAGATTTGAATTATGCACCAACGGTGAAGGGTTAGATTCTAGCTAGACCTCAAATTTGGTGAAGATCGTTCGTAATCTCTCTATGAAGTTAATCGGTAGTATACCATTGCTTATTTCAGTCGGCTCCTGGTCTAACACGCTCAATGTACCAATTGAATCGATACGAAAGTGCAGGTTAAAATGAATTTTAAAACAGTGACGGCTAAGTTGAAACTCTATTGTAATAGCGTAGCGCACGGAACGGCAACGGCGCGCTCAGCGGCGTCCGTGCGATTATTTTGAATTTTTTGGCGGGAAAATAGTTTTTTGCTTATAACTTTGAATCTAGACAGCCAGGAGATTTGAAATTTTGACTCGTGAACGCTCCTATTGTATGGTCTCATCTGATCTTTAAAACGAAGTTCTCACTTATGTAGTTTCAGAGATACAACATGTGTCAGCTGGCGACCTGTGTCACCAGCTTACACACACATATCGGCTCGTAGCTCAAACAGTTTTAGCACTAGAGATTCGAAAATTTTGGCGCCTGGCGCTGCTATTTTGCCCTAAAATATGAGGTACAATACATAATCGTAACTTGAATAATTACGAAGATCCAGATGTGTAAGCTGGTGACACGGGTCGCCAGCTTACACACGGTATTTCGTTCGTAGATCCAACAGTTTATCAATGTGATCGTTAATTTTTTTGGCTCTCATTGCTGTAATTGTGCTTTAAATGCCTGACTATAGTCTAAAGCCCTAACCTCACTGGTTTGCCTTCCTGGCATGTGTCAGCTGGAGACCCATGTCTCCAGCTGACACACTAAAAACAACTCGCTGTAACTGAGTCATGATTGCTGCTAAATTATGAATACTAAAGTTTGATTGCTCCTAAATTGCCTTAAAATTTGGCATGCGTAGAATTCCCCTAGCTCTATGAGGAAGCTGACGACCCACACATCACGACAAAATCGTCAACGACCCATCGCTACCTTCTATGCCTATCGAACAAGTAGAATAAATCCTGAAGTACACGCGGACAAAGTCGCGGGCGGATGCTAGTTATTTATATTATTTTTGCTTCTTTTTTCAAAATGCGAATGCCAACAAAAAAAAATTCTGATTTGAGTAATCTGAGTAATATAATAATATAATATAATGAATTAATTTCAAAGTTTTATTGACGCTTACGCGTTTTCCAAAAATTTTATTATTATTTATTAATTATATGATTAAGCCAGTACGGTTTCGATCTTATATCCCGTCGCAAACGAAACTATAGCGCGATTTAAACTACAAGTAGCGACATCTGTTGATGAATTAAAGTAACACAACACATGTGCTGGATTCGTAAAGCAATACAAAATCGATGTAAAAACCAAATGACTTACATTGACAATATATTTTAGTTTCCAGTCGGAAACCCTCGTTTATGTAGAGATCATTTGTTCTTACTGGACCTAAGAAACAACCAAACATCAATCAATCAGAAATTACTACATTCCATAGAAATAACTCAATTTATGTTACCACAATAAGCTATAGACACTGGTTCAAATACACACATAAATTCCCACTGAAACATATTATGTATTATCTTCATAATGGTATTTTTAGAAGAAGAAAAAAAATCTAGACTTTTACGAAATTCCTACGGTGACAGATTTCATTGTAATTCGCTTCCATACAAAATGTCTTTTTCCATAATCTTTGAATAAAGCTGAATTTAGCTGGATTTGAAAGGAATTATCTAAAAATATGAGATCGGCTTATAGTGTCGCGAAATGAATATCATTAACGTACAACTTTATTGTCATGTACAATAGCAGTTACGCAGCTAATGGTTCATAGATGGCGCTGTGAACAACAATTAAAAAATACTGTCTCAAAATGAAAATGTGATTCACCATGAATTCGTATGTTAATTATATTAATTTCGAGACATTACAATACGATGTTATATTTTTACAAAAATTACTTCACAAAGTCAGCTAGCCTATTTTGAAATATTATGGTAAAATTAACTTTATATGAAACCGCCAAAAATCTTATTTAATTGCATTTCTACAGCCGGAGGTGGTCCTCCTCCTCCTCCGCCGCCCCCCATGCCAGGCGGCCCCCGTGGCCCTCCGCCGCCCCCTATGCCCGGAATGGGGGGTCCACCACCCCCTCCGATGCCAGGCATGGGGGGACCAAGGCCTCCGCCTCCGCCAGGGGGCTTCGCACCGCGTATGGTGAGTTAAAATTGAATAATTATATTTTTATTATTATAGTTTCTATAGAACGTTTGTCGATATATTTTTTAAATAATTATATTTTTCGCGAGTATATATAGTGTGTCAGAGTGATAGTATTGTTGCGAGCTCGTGGGTTGGGATTGAAGAAAACACATGTCTAAAGTTCCGGAGTTCATCTCTTGAAAAACCGCCATTTTTTGTTAAAAGCTTTTATTTTTCCTTATTGGCTTGTTGAATATTTTTATTAGAACTTTTTGAATGATTAGATTTTTTTGTATATAGATAGTTGTGGATCAATTTGTTCTATTGGGATAAAACGAACCCTATATTCTTTCCTGATCCATCAACTATCCCTATACAAAATTTCAAGTCATTCCGACGTGAGGGAACGACAAACAAACTCACTTTCGCACTTACAATATTACTATGGATAGTAATTTTAACTTTCTTGATAAAATCTTCATTCGAATCTCACGACATAAGAACAGCGGTTCCACCACTACTTAGTTGACATTCTATAGTTGCGCACGAGTTTGGCTTCATTTACAATGCATACCGTTATGGAGTTGATCCGTGCCGGCTTCTGTGCTTCCCAAACACTACAACCTGGATGTCTTGAAGGCCAGAGTGAATATGCTATTTCTGGGCAACCGTATATGATCGTGGTCTATCACTTTAAAGGGTGTGTCGTATAAAGAAATCAAATTTAACCGCCTGCGTGTCCTAACAGGTAAACCAACAATCTGAAGGTCTGACTTCGAATCCCAGTGGTCTATTGGTATTCAGTTTGGTTGGTGGTAAGGCATTTTCTGTGTCCGCCTGGCTAGCTACCACCATGTTACCAAAGTCTGCCGACAAACAGCAGTGTTAATAGCACGGTCCAGTTCCAGTCTGAAAGGTAGCAGACCCAGCGCCTCATTATCTTGAGGCTTCTGCGTGCGCATGTATACCAAGGCCTTATCGTGCGATGAAGGCCAAGTGAGAAACCCAGCATACAAAACAAAAAACAAAAATAAAAAAGTATTTATTGTGCAAATTCTTAGCCTTAGTAACATCGCTAGATATTTTAAATGTGTATTAACATAAGTTTAATGTAATATATAACAATCACTTGTTACGGTAACATATGTATGTATTCTCTATTTATATAGCCTGCATGTCTCTAAGGTCATAATGTGTCACAATCTCCCAAACTAGGAAATATCCTGTTACTTGGGAGAGAGTGTTCCTCCGTGGACTAAGCATGCTAGGATCCGTTACATAACTTGTTTAAATAGGTCGGTGATTGATTTTAGAACAAAGTACATAGATTAGTGTAAAAAAACGCGAACAATATATATATTTAAATTATTATAAATGTGAAAGTGGTGAGGTGTGTGTATGATAGTGCGTGTGAATGCTTGAGATACTGAAATTGTGAGAAGGTTAGGAGAAGGTAATGATCGCTTCAGTGTCAGCGTAGTTTAGGGATAGTACGTAGTAATACGTAAATATTTGTGTTAATATCGACAGCCGCAGCCCGACATCCTGCCGTACGGGCTGAAGCCTAAGAGGAAGTGGGAGGTGGAGGGTCCATTGAAACGGGCAAACTGGAAGACCATCGTCCCGCAGAAGATGTCCGAAAAAGCTTTCTGGGTGAAGGTAATCAAATGTTTGATATTATGGTATCCTGTCGACATCGTCATAAATTGTATACCATATAAAGCAACGATAGCCTCCTTATGTCAGGAGTAATCCTTATGCTCAAGGTCTATAAATTTTAGGATTTAGATTTCCAAATTTTTGGGCAGAGTGGTATAAACTTGTGTATACAGGTCTCAAACTTTTGGATCTAGGTCTCCAAATTTTCAGATCTCAAAACTTCCAGATTTCCAAATTGATTGAGTTCTCCAAACTTTCTGATCGAGGTCTCGAAACTTTCGGACCAAAATCTCCAACCTTTCGGTTATCGACCTAGGATCTCAAAACTTGAGCCCCAATGACTCAAAGCTCTCGAATTTCAAGGTTTATATTATATTTTATATAAATTATGTATATTTTTTGTGTCGTATAACTAATTAGATAAAACCTGACCATTTCAGATTTAAAATTGCGAACTTTAATTCCCGTTCCAGGTGCAGGAAGACAAACTGGCTTCGCCAGATATACTGTCGGGGTTAGCTCTGAAGTTCTCCAGCAAGCCTGTCGCCAAGAGGAACGAAGACTCAGTCGATAAGTTGGTTCCTTTATATATATATATTATTTATATATATATTAGTTTTGGAGTTGTATTACCTATATATATAGGTAATACAACTTTGGCCAGTGCTATGGCGCATCAACAACTCTGACACTTGGCGTTTTGAGGTCGGTCATCGACTTCAAAACCTACTCGATAAGATACAGATTTTACCAACACATATAAGAACTAGAAACCGACTTCAACTGCCCTAAAATTCTACAACATTCATCCCCTAAAGTGTTCACCCTTAGAGGTAATACAAAAGAACGAAACGTCGAATTGAGCACCTGTTCCTTTTTTGGATTCGGATAAAAATTGTCCCATAGAAATACTATCGTAACTAGCGTCCCGCCCCGGCTTCGCACGGGTGGACATTTATTTTGGCATAAACGTAGAGTAAATGTAATCTTTATAGATCATTACAGCAATTTTCTGAACTTTCCATAAGTTCTCATGTGAACTTCTTCTCTCATGTGAACTTCTTCTCTCATGTGAAGTTTTTTTAGTTGTTGAGAAATTAAACAAAAACAAAATATATACACAGATCATTCTACCAGAAAGGGTGAACATTTTATGGGGATTCAAAGGGGATGAATGATGTAGACTTTTAGGGCAGTTGAAGTCGGTTTCTAGTTCACAATTGTAAAACAATTGAAATAGAAATAATATGTTGTAGCCATACAGTCTGTCACAGGGGAGCCCTGTGCGACAGGTGTAGGCTCTCTTTCAATACGGATGACATTGTGTTTTGTACAATATTGTAAAATAATAGATTTTTAAAATATGTTGGGGTTTCTAAGTAGTGTGTGTGAAGTTGGTTAAAAATAGATTTATTTTATGTGTGACTTCGAAACAAAAAACAATGTAATTTGTATGTATCCTACTATCAATCAAATCTGTTTATTTGCATTCATGTACATAGAGTCATTACAATATTATTCGGATCTATATACATGAACCCTGTCAGGCCATAGCAAAATAAATATGTCAAATTTTATACAATAATACTTCAATGTCAAGATTTTTATACAATAATAATTCCATGTCAAATTTTATACATTTTTATCATCCATAAATTCCTTAATTGTATAATATGATTTTTTAATTAGGAGCGACCTTAATTTATTCTTAAATTGTTTATCTGTGTCTTGTTTTAAAATATCTGGAATATTATTATATACCTGGATAGACTGTAATATGGACCGTTTTTAAATATTTCCAATTTAGGTTCAGGAAGTTGAAGTTTGTGCTGTACTATTATTATAACTGCGAAAATTTGTGTGTGTATGTTTGTCACCCTGAAACGTCTGGACAGATTGAGATAATTCCTCAAGTCCACGCGGAGACGCGAGCAAAAATACTGTTATTTATATAAGGTCAAATTTTTTTGTCCACAGAGTGCACACATTGAAGAAGGTGAAAGATCTGAAGGTATTGGACAGCAAAGCGGCGCAGAACCTCTCGATCCTGCTCGGTGGATCGTTGAAGCACATGTCATATGACCATATAAGGACGTGCATACTCCGATGTGACACCAACGTATTGACTGGCAACGTTTTGGATCTTCTTATCCAGGTATTATGTCATTTGAACATGGTTTTTTTTTTTTTTTTTTTATAGAAGATAGACCAACACTTGACCTCAATCTCACCTGATGGTAAGTGACGATGAGGTCGACGATGTTACGTGTTGGTCTAGAAGGTGCCTATTTACTCTTCTTTTGAAGATTCCCAAGTTGTAGCTGTCAGGGAACACGGAAACCGGTAGTGCATTCCATATTTTTGCTGTACGCACGATAAATGTGGAAGCGAAACGCTTGGTGCGAGCTGTAGGAATATCCACAGTGTACGGGTGAAGGTCTGCCGTTCTTCTGTTTGACCGGTACTTGAACGGCGAAGGTGGAATCAACAAAAATAGCTCTTGCGCACACTCCCCAAAATGTATCCTATAAAATACCGAAAGGCAGGCAACCTGACGCCTATGTTCGAGGCTTTGGAACTTTGCCTTATGTAACGTATCGTTGCCTATCAGTCTCATAGCTCGACGCTCCACCGAGTCCAAAGCAGCTAGTTGATAGCGAGCTGAACCATCCCAAAGATGGCAGAGGTACTCCATGCATGATCTTACTTGAGCGCAATATAGACTCAAGAGCTGTGATGGCTGGAAGTACCGTCTGACCTTCGATAGGATGCCTAGTTTTTTGGCCGCAGTTTTTGCTATGGACTCGATGTAGCTCCCGAAATTGAGATCAGACGCGATTTCCAATCCCAGGAGCTCGAGACGGTTTGTTATCGGTATGGATACATTTTGGAAGGATGGAGCAAGATGAAATGGACTCCGCTTCGCTGTGAACAGACACGCCTGTGTCTTCGACGCATTGAATTTAACTGAATTGGCTTCGCCCCAATCGGACACGGCCTTCAGCGTCAGTTCAACACGTTCTACCATATCCTCTCTGAGGGATCGGGTGTTCAGACTACTGGCCTGTGCGGTGGACACATAGCTCTCTGTTACTGTGCTGTCATCTGCGTACCCAAAGATACCGGGCATTAAAAGCAGGTCGTTGATGTGCAGCAAAAATAGAGTAGCAGAAAGAACAGTATAGTATAAGAACGGTATAAACTATAGAACATTTACTGTAATTTTTCGTGCTTTTAAGCAATGTGTTTTTTTATTTATTTATTTAAACAGTTTATTGTACACGGAAAATAACAAACAGAAAAAACACAAATAATATATACAAAAGGAACAGCTTATTTCTAAAAGAAATTTCTTCCAGCAGTCCTAGGTCAAGGAGAAATATTTAAGAAAGGAGGGCAGTTAGGCGTGTACGATATAATAAACGATTACATAAATAAGAGATACAAAAAACAAACTAATATATATCAATAATAATACATACATACTTTACATACTATAATTATATATTAACTTATAGTGATATAAAATGTTCCTTGACGTTTTTCTTAAAGGCGGAAACAGTTTTGCTGTCGCGTACAGTGTGAGGCAACGAGTTCCACAATGTGATGCAAAGTTCTCGAAGAAAATTGACTGATTCCGCCAGATAGTTAAAATATCGTATTTTTGATTGCAGTACCTGCCCCCAGCGGACCAGTTGAAGAAGCTATCAGACCTCAGGTGCAAGAGTGAGGACCTGATTGAGGCGGAGCAGTTCGCGGCCACAGTGGCTGACGTCAAGCGACTGGTGCCGAGGTTACGAAGCCTTGCCTTCAGGGAGCACTACGCCGAGATCATTTCAGAAGTCAAGCCTGTGAGTTGATATAGCATTTACGGATACCAAGGTAGTATCAACGGCGGCTACGACACTTCGATTTGCCGATGACATAGTCATAACGGCAGAATCCTTGGAGGATCTGAACGCAATGCTCAATGACCTCAACAGAGCTTCCCAGCGGGTAATTTTAAAAATGAACATGGACAAGACGAAAATCATGTCAAATGTCCATGTTGCACCTATGCCGGTAGTGGTTAGGAACACTACAATCGAAGTTGTGGACGAATATGTATACCTGGGACAGATCGTTCAACTAGGTAGGTCCAACTTCGACAAAGAGGTCAACCGAAGAATACAACTCGGCTGGGCAGCGTTCGGGAAATTACGGCATATCTTCTCGTCGAAAATACCTCAGCGTCTAAAGACAAAAGTCTTTTATCAGTGCGTGTTGCCAGTGATCACATACGGAACCGAAACGTGGTCCTTTACTGTGGGACGAATAAACAAGCTCAAAGTCACTCAGCGAGCAATGGAACGAGCTATGCTCGGAATTTCTCCACGTCATAAAAAAAAATTCTGGTGTCTCTTTTACTCACAGGTGTTTCAGTAAGGATGGCTTTCTCACTCATACACATTGGCCACCTATTCTGTAATACAGTGTAAACTCTATGTAACGTCACTCGATTTAACGACAACAATTAAATACAATGTAGTAAAAAGTACTTTTAAATTTGCTAAAATTAGTAGAAACTGTGCAGCTGTGTGCGTTCTTTTGTCGCTGTATTATCCTAGTCCGTAATAAACTCGACTGTCGGCGTCATACACACCCAACATGCTAAGAAATCCGTTCTTTTGTTTACAAACTGGGATTGCTTGCACGCGTGTACTGTTGTTAGTTTCTACATTACATACAGATTGTTCTTCTCTCCATTTAACGACCACTCTCTGTAACGTCAAAATATGCACGCACAGTCCCTTGAGTGTCGTTATATAAAGTTTACACTGTATAATATACTAGCTTCCGCCCGCGACTTTGTCCGCGTGTACTTCAGGATTTATTCTACTTGTCCGATAGGCATAGAAGGCATCTATCTCAATTTCCAGCATAAGGTACAAAATAGTGTTTATTCTGTTACGTACGTAAGTTTAAAGAAACAAAATAAATTTCAATATCTGACCTAGTACATTCAAATAGTCTTCACACTAATATTATAAACGCGAAAGTTTGTATATACGAATTACATATTCTATGGTCGGTTGCTAGGCAACGCGTTTTTGTTATGCCAAAATTGCCCATGTAATCCCACTAATATTATAAGTGTGATTTTGTACAATTTACACAATATGTCTTTATAAATTATAGCCTATATATTATTCTGATGTATAAGCTATATTATTGTAAAGTTTCATTCAAATCCATTCAGTAGTTTTTCCGTGAAAGCGTCACAAACATCCAAACATCTAAACATCCAAACTTTCACACTTATAATATTAGTAGGATTTATGATTTATCAGTACTTTAATTGTATTTAAATTTCAGGACATAGTGTCTGGTACGGCGGCGTGCGAAGAAGTTAAATCGAGCGGGAAGTTCGCCAAAATACTAGAGCTGTTGCTACTACTGGGCAACTATATGAACACGGGCTCAAATAACGCTGGTGCATATGGATTCGAAATCAGTTTCCTCACAAAGGTACAGTGTGACTGTTTATTTATTTACCAAGTAATTACACACAATAACAAAAAACTAAACTAACTTTAACGATAATAAGAAAAATAAATTTAGACAAAAATACTTACAAATCTACATTAGAAAAATCAGTTCGAAAACTATGTACTTTTAACGGAGTTTTAACATGTAAACAAAGAATTTCAAAAAAAATATTTAAATTCATGTTTTTCTCCCTTACGAAGTTTTCTATTCAATATCCTATTAATATCTGATTGCTTAACGGTGAAGGAAAACATCGTGAGGAAACCTGCATGTCTTGAACAGGCTTATGAAGTCTACCAATGCGCACTGGTCCCGCGTGGTGGACTACGGCCCATACATTCTCTGCAGGAGAGTAGGCCTGAACCCCTCCAGTGGGGACGTATATAGTCTGTTGATGATGATTCAATATAAGTCAACACTGGGGAATTGGATCCGAATGCAGTATGTCTGAAGTTGACACAAAACTGGTTGTAACTGATGTCACGAGCCGCCACTCTGGGAACTGTCAACCGGATACAATTCAGATTATCTTTATTTATTTTATATAAATAGTTATAACCGCTTGGACTAGCAAGGCCGAGGTCTCGGGTTTCACACTCCCCGCATCATCAACAGCCTATACTTGTCCCAACTGCTGAGTCTCAGACCTACTCTCCTACAGAGAGTGTATGGGACATAGTACACCACGCGGGACCAGTGCGCATTGGTAGACTTCACACGCACCTTTGAATTTCTTCTCAGGAGTGTGCAGGTTTCCTCGCGATGTTTTCCTTCACAGAAAAACCAATGGTGATTTTTATCATTCGTACATAAGCTCCAAATAACAAATTGTAGCTCATTGGTACGAGCCAGGATCGAACCCAGACCTCGATTGTCCAAGGACTGACGCGTTACCCAACTGAGCTACCATGGCTTGTACTGATGTGCCGAAAAATTCGGGTATATCGACACTAAGTGAACGGACTTTACGACCAATTTTTTTTATGTATCAGTTGACAGCGACAAAAGATCTTGAGAACAAACAGACTCTGCTCCACTACCTCGTTGAGACGATTGAGAGCAAATTCCCGGACGCGTTGAACTTCGCTGAAGAGATGCCGCATGTTGACAGGTGAGTCGTTTTTACTGGAGGAACTTCGACATCTTGCTATAATATATGCTTGCGCTTGCGCACGATTTCGTTTTCATATACAACCGCGTCATGTCACTCCATATTTCAATCAGAACAATGTGAATGTAAATTCTTTCAAAAAGAACTGGAAACCGACTTCAATTGCCCTAAAAATCTACTTTTACTAAGGCAAATTCAAGATTTATATGGTTTATGGGTAGTAAAGGTTCTCGAGTGGCGACCACGTACCAGGGAGTCCCCCTACTAGATGGATCGACGACCTGGTTAGAGTCGCGGGGAGTCGCTGGATGCAGGTGGCTCGGGAGCGTTGGACGTTTCCCGGCTGCTGCTGCTGATGATGATGATACCTTTTAGATCTACAAAAAAAACTTATTTTCTTTGTAGATGTATGCAGACTTCTCTCTGCTTCTTTATTTTTTTGAACATCTTTTTTGTTTTTGTTTAGTGTATTTGTTTTTTGTATTTATTTGTTTTGCTACTACTGCTTTCTGTGTATAATCCTGTTATACATTTTAAGTTTTGTGTTCGTAGTATATACATTGTGAGGTTTTGTATTTAGTAGCTGATGCGTAAATTTAATTATATAGTTTATATTAGTTTAGTATTAGTCAAGGCCTACCTGAACACCAGCGCTGCAATCACTCTGTGGTTGCAGCATAAGCTGAGAGAGGCCTTTTGCTTATGTATATATTTAGTTTATAAATCTCTGTTCTTTCCTCTAACAAAGCAATAAATTTATTTTCCTTTCTTTCTATAACGGTTTTCTCCAGAATTTTTGCAGGTTCCTTGGAGAAATATCTCAAAATGGTAATCAAATTAAATCCTTGTAGAAATTTTGTCTTTTGAAAGTGATTTAGTCTAAATTTGTATGTTAATGATACTCATTTCACGACATTATAGATAATTACTACACAAATCCTATTTTAATACAAGAACTTTACAAGTGACTTTTGTCTGCGGGATCGCCTTAATTGGTAGTATATCTCAACAATTTATATTTATATTCTTCACAGAGCGGCAAGAGTGAGCATGGAGAACCTACAGAAATCTCTGAAGAAGATGGAGAACGACATTAGAGCGCTAGAGACCGATCTGAACAACTCCAGAGTCCCGCAGAGTCCTGACGACCTCTTCCACGAGTCTATGAGCGTATCCTTTATAAAAAAACATACATTTGCTATAGGTATTAGCCGCTCGCAAATTTTTAAACTGTATACTAAAAAGCTAGCATTGTGGAATTAAAAGCTGTTGTTTCAAATTCGGCCCGCACTTGTACACTATAAAAAATTCCAGTAATAATCTAAATATGTCTAGAAAAATACTAGAATTACATTTTTGTATTTATTTTAATTGTACAAAATCACTCTTTTTGTACTAACTGACAGCGTCAAATGTCATTTTATTGACGCCATCTTTGTTTTCAACGTCAACTCTTACATGTTTCGTGCGTTTTAAATGTTTTTGTACGAATAAACTAAACCGAAACATACAAAAACGATAGCTAAATCACTTTTCTTTGATAATGTCTTTTTAAAATTATAAGTGTACAGGACAGGACTTGGCTCCATATATTCGCGGACTTGTCATTTGTAAGCTATGGTCATTACACTCTCGACTCCATTACGCCCTCGCATACGGCTCGGGCGGCAAACCAGACAGTGTAATAACTAACTTGTAGATTTTTGGCGCGAACAATTTTGTTAATTGGTTAATGATACTGTTATGTGTGTTATTTGTGTTATAATGGTGTGATATAGTGCAAAAAGTGTCATGGAAGGTGTTATAGTATCAATTACGCAAAATTGCGAGGGTTTCGACGCGATCGGAAGAGTTCACCATGTCGAGTACATTCGGCATATGGATTCTTTCTAATAATGTTGAAACCAAGGCTGGCCTTTGAAATTATCGTCAAGAATCCAAAACAAGCGATAAAATGTACACATTATACATTTATTGAGAAAGCTGAAGAAATAGCTTCGGTATAGTTTATAACCTCAAAATTTGTTCACCTAATTTGACTCGTCATTGGCTAGATAACCACTCGTTAAAGCCATTATTTAAAAATATATAAAAAATTATCTCACGTGTATGATAGAACCTTAACTCTAGCTCAGTCGTTTGCAGTAGAGGCCCGCGAGCAATGCGACTTGCTGCACTCCATGTTCCGTAAGATGGAGGCGCTGTACGGCGAGCTGGCGGAGTACTACGTGTTCGATAGGCACAAGTACACGCTGGAGGAGTTCTTCTCAGACATCAAGACGTTCAAGGATAGCTTCGTTGTGAGTATAGCTTTCATAATGATACCTGATGAACCTACACGATACCCGTTTCTTACCACAGATTCAAATTCAATTCAAATTAACTTTACTGCACACACAAAAACAAAGACAAGTGTCAAAATGAAAATTGTGATTCAGTGTGAAGTTGTATGTTAATGATACTCATTTCGCGACATCACAATCTGATGTGCTATTTTAGATAGTTACTGCACAAATCCAGATATTCTATTTTAAAAGATTTGATAGTTTGGCAGGGTTTTCTCTAACACCACTAACTCCGATCAACTTCCTGTTGGGGTAGTGAATACCCCTTGGTCTCCTGCTGAATGTAAGGGAGTTTGGTCGCGATGAGTGGAAGTGGGTGGTTGTGGGTGGCAAAAATGTGAAAAATATATATCTGTCCTTGTCTAACTCATGTGAACTTCACATGAGAACTTATGGTAAGGTCAAGAAATTTCTGTAATGATCTATAAAGATTACAATATCTGGGCGACCGAGATTTGCTCGTAGTTCTTTAAAAACAGACAAAAACATTTCTGCCCCTGGTTAGCCATAAAGAGTGGAACAATTTGCCACTTAAAATAATAATAATTACAAACTTGAATAAATAAATAAAAACACACACAAAAAAAGCAATTTTCCCACCGGGATTTGAACGCGGATATATCGGACGGAATGACACGTGTGAACCACTCGGCTAAAGTGATTATGTTTGACAGCGTGAAATTTCCCATCATATTTTGCGTCGAATAATGCGAAGGAAAAAACGCATTAAAACTCGAATTAATGGTTGAATATTCTGCAGGCGGCGCACCAAGAAAACGTGGTGGCTAGAGAGACAGAGGAAAGAGCTCGTCGGGCGCGGGAAGCGCGCGCGGAGGCAGAGCGCGAGCGTAGAGACAGACAACACCGCTACAAGCAGTTCGTGGACATGGAGCGAGCGCAGGAGGGTGTCATGGATAGGTGAGGCACTAGATAGTCATCTGTGAGAAACGATACTCGTACTGTAGGCGAAGTTGCAAAGCCTCGAACATAGGCGTCAGGTTGCCTGCCTATCGGTATTTTATTGGATACATTTTGGAGAGTGTCATCATCATCATCAGCCGGGAAACGTCCACTGCTGGACATAGGCCTCCTTACGCCACATCGACCGGTCCCGAGACACCTGCATCCAGCGACTCCCCGCGACTCTAACCAGGTCGTCGGTCCATCTAGTACGGGGAGAGCCTGGTAGACGCTTCCCGGTAAGTGGTCGCCACTCGAGAACCTCTACTCCCCACCGGTTATCGGTTCTTCGAGCGATGTGGCCTGCCCATTGCCACTTCAGCTCACTGACTCGTCGAGCTATGTCGGTGAACTTCGTTCGTCTACGGATTTCCTCATTCCAGACCTTATCAACTCAAATTGTACAATTTTATTTTAGTTATGATTGCCTCTGTTATATTTTATATGTACAAATAAACAATTACTCGAACATCAGCATCACTCATGGCATTCCGTGCGCATGTCTTCGTTCTGCACTGCTCACTCACACCTAGCGAGGCGCGAGCGAGAGAGAGCGCGGATCCTCCAACAGAACTATAAAGGCGGATAGAACGCGCATGTTACTGAAATGCAACCGTATCACTAGAACGATAACGCTCACGTTCTCTATGATTTAATTCTGATCGAGAGAATTGCATTACAATAGTAAATAAAAGAGCTGTCGCATGGCAGCGCACGGCGCGTGTGTTGTGATGTTTAGAGTGATATGTAATGGCTGATGATGACTAATTTGCCATAATATCAAAGAAATAACTAATTATTTTATTTTATTTTTCAGCTTAATGGAGGCGCTCCAGAGCGGGTCTGCATTCAGCAGAGAAAGGCCGAGGAAGAAAGCGAATCCCAGAGTGGCTGGAGGTAAAGAAAAACTGTATATCATCTCGACTAATTCTAAGGGGAAGAAAATACACAACTTGATAGTTCTATTTATGTCTGGCTAAGCGTTACCACATCGATATTTCCCGCCAAACAGCTATACATTGAAAAGCAAAGATAGTGTAACCAGTGCCTCATTGTATAGACTTCTCAAACTCAATGATTCTTTATGCTACGGGCTATGTGCCGGCCAAATTTCATGAAGATCGCTTCGGACTTTATTCGTGAAAATGCACCAAACAGACACGAATTTCTTTCGCATCTATAATATTACTGTCATTTAGTACCCTCACACTGCTATTTATTCATTGCAATACACTTCTGTGCACGCACCCATCATGGTAGAGGACTTTGAAGAAAATGTTGATAACGAAGAAATAGTACATGCCATTATACACCGAATAGAAGGTATACATTATAATGTATGTTATGTTTACAATCTAAAAACAGATCAACAAACAGGTACTTTACTTATCAGTACAATATCCTTTCGCAATCCAGTAGATCTTATACAATATAACTTGACGAGATAGATACCTCATCACCTATTTTTGATTCGCTCGTGTGACAGCATCGTCGCATACGACTTTAGTCACGATCGACTAAAATTCGCATAAAATTAGGTTTTACCGTATTTTTGAATCACTGGCCTTAAGTGTTGCCAATATAGCTTCAAATGTTTTAATGTTTTATGTTATCCGTTTCACGCAGAAAAATATAACCGGTACTTATCGCAACTACGAAAAAGTAACTCCATTTTTTTATAATTATATTCTTGATCAGAGGCTACTTGAGCCTTTTGTATGAGTGAAATTATAAATTAAAATCAACCCTATTTTTAATAATTCACTAGAATTGCTAAAACTGGTAATTAGCGAAACGAAACGTAAAATACTCAGACTTGTAGGAACTGTCAATGTCAAGTCAGTGTTTCGACGTTGACTTTTGGCCTGTCACTCGCATCCAGCAACGAGTGGTTGAGAAAAATCGTTGCGAGCGATTCAAAAATACCTAATTTCGAAAATCGAACGAAAGTCCGTAGAAATGAAGCGCTCGTGGCGCGACGAGCGAATCAAAAATAGAGCTAATGTTATTGTTGATCTGTAAACAACACCTATATTTAAGCTACAATGATAACAGAGCCATCTTCCTTGCACTGCGGTCGACGAGCCAAAAAGCTGAAGAGAAATTCTTCGCCGCAACTAGAAAATTACAGACAAGTCTGTTTTAGTTCTGCTTATTATAATACGACTGTTTTATTCACAATATACCTGCCAAGCTTGGTTATTCTGGCATATTCCCTCATGGAGTGCCGAAGAGCAAATTTCATATCAATTATTGGACTTTTTACAGCTGATATTGCTATAGGTTGTTGTATTTATAAGCAGAACTTTAGGTGTCGTTGTAATATTGCTTTTGATGTTGTTTTTATCTCTGTAATCGTAGATTTTTGCAAATAAGTGATTTTACGTCGTTTGCACGTATTTTGATTTTGATTCATCACAAGGTGTTTGCTTTCAATGTGTTTTAGACTGAGTGGTGAATGTCATAAGAATGAATAGACAAATTTCCAGCTATGGTACAACAAAAGCCAGATAGATGGCGCTGTTCAAGGAATTTAATGTTACAAAGTATCTAAAACAAGTTTTCATGGTTGAATGAAATTTTATTTCTCTTCTCTAATCTAGCGTAATCAGAGCATCATAGGGACCATGTAACCACATATAGCCCTCTCATTTCCACGGCCCAAAGCTATAGTACTCGCACAATAAGTTTGCCCCTCTGAAGTTAGCTCTCCGCAATTTCGCGCATGTACAGTCGGAATGTGTGTGTATTATTTTCTATAATAACTATCCCTAGATGACATACAACACTGGGACATTTCTTTCCCCCCGCTAACTTGCCTTGCCTCACATTTATACGTTAATAATTGATACTTCGCAGCCTTTTGTAGCTAACTTCAGAGGGGCAAACGTATTGGGCCAGTACATGATTATTTTATATACATCTTTGTAAACTATTGGATACATTCTTGTATTCACTTCATCGTTTCAAATATCGAAAAGAAATTGTCTATTTTTCTACTTCTAATATAAATGGAAAATGGTAACGCTGACAGCGACATTTCTAACAAGACCATAGGAAATATTTTATCTCTCTCTCACGTGACATCACAAAAATAGCACTCTGTGCTGCTTAATGATGTATAAATGCAACGTTTACGATATGTTATCGTTCAAAAAGTTCATATATTTTGTTGGTCTGTGAACAGTGCCATCTATGTGAATTTAGTTGAACCGGTCTGGAAAGTGGTCCATTGCTTGTTCGGTTTTTTCGTTTATTTTTATTCTTGTTTGAAACCTTCGATTACGTTACGTTTGTTTATGATATTCGCCAATCAGCGCAGATTTCTTAAGCAGTCTATCCGAAAGCAGGTATATTTTGACTCAACTTTAAACAATCGATAAAAATCACAACTAAATACTTCACTTGATTGTAAAATATTTCAATCGCTTACAAAGGAGTATTTAAAGTTTATCAAATCCTATAAAAATGTAGAAAACAAGTGAGTGAAAAGTAAATTTCAAAAACCCGACTGCGTAATGTTTTTTAACTTTTTATGATTTTCAACCGACTTCAAACAAGGAAGAGGTTATCAATTCGACCTGTATGTATGTAATATTTCCAGAACTGCCAAGCTATATCAGCTTCTAAACAAGTGTGCCAAATTTCAACAGTGTATGTATGTATTTGTATGTTTGTCCTCGCATACATCCGGAACTACAAGTTCGATTTAAAAATCCTCTTTTTGTTATTGTTGAACTAGGTATTGTTCACCTTAGAGAAGACTGCAAGTTACTGTCTGTTACTGCCGTGTCACTTGACATTTCGAAGGCTTTTGATAGGGTCTGGCATGATAGCCTTATCAGTAAACTTCCAGCTTATGGGGTAACTGCTGGCTTGTGCCTGTGGATATCGGACTTCCTGAGGGGCAGATCGATTCGAGTAGTCATTGACGGCTGCTCGTCTGATCTGCTGAGCATCAATGCTGGTGTCCCTCAGGGATCTGTTCTCTCTGCTACTCTATTTTTGCTGCATATCAACGACCTGCTTATAATGCCCGGTATCTTTGGGTACGCAGATGACAGCACAGTAACGGAGAGCTATGTGTCCACCGCACAGGCCAGTAGTCTGAACACCCGTTCCCTCAGAGAGGAAATGGTAGAACGTGTTGAACTGACGCTGAAGGCCGTGTCCGATTGGGGCGAAGCCAATTCAGTTAGATTCAATGCGTCGAAGACACAGGCGTGTCTGTTCACAGCGAAGCGGAGTCCCTTTCATCTTGCTCCATCCTTCCAAAATGTATCCATACCGTTAACAAACCGTCTCGAGCTCCTGGGATTAGAAATCGCGTCTGATCTCAATTTCGGGAGCTACATCGAGTCCATAGCAAAAACTGCGGCCAAAAAACTAGGCATCCTATCGAAGGTCAGACGGTACTTCCAGCCATCACAGCTCTTGAGTCTATATTGCGCTCAAGTAAGATCATGCATGGAGTACCTCTGCCATCTTTGGGATGGTTCAGCTCGCTATCAACTAGCTGCTTTGGACTCGATGGAGCGTCGAGCTATGAGACTGATAGGCAACGATACGCTACATAAGGCAAAGTACCAAAGCCTCGAACATAGGCGTCAGGTTGCCTGCCTTTCGGTATTTTATAGGATACATTTTGGAGAGTGTGCGCAAGAGCTATTTTTGTTGATTCCACCTTCGCCGTTCAAGTACCGGTCAAACAGAAGAACGGCAGACCTTCATCCGTACACTGTAGATATTCCTACAGCTCGCACCAAGCGTTTCGCTTCCACATTTATCGTGCGTACAGCAAAAATATGGAATACACTACCGGTTTCCGTGTTCCCCGAAAATTACAACTTGGGAATCTTCAAAAGAAGAGTAAATAGGCACCTTCTAGACCAACACGTAACATCGTCGACCTCAGTGTTGGTCTATCTTTAATATAAAAAAAACATCAAAATCGGTTCAGTAGTTTTTGAAATAGGGAATGTTAATGTTTGTTACCTCATAACTTCTGACTGTGTGAACCGATTTGGATGATTCTTTTTTTATTTGAAAGCTGGTGCTTCCCGTGTGGTTCCATTTCAATTTGGTCCAGCTCTGACAACGGCATCCATGAGAAAACGATATACATCTTAAATTTGCCTTAGTAAAACTAGACTTGAGTTGACGGTTTCTAGTTCTTTTTGAATGCATTAACTTGTGTAAGCTTTTCAAGTTGTATAAATCATGTTTTTACTTGAACCCTGTCAAAATTTCTGTCCAGCTGAGCGAAGAGCGCAGCTGAGCCGCTCCAGGTCGAGATCCGGTCTGACGGGGCCGCTGACTGCCAGAGAACTCACCAAGTAAGTATACTTTACCCGTTCGCTATATCCTATTGAATAGAACAACCCCTCATCATCCCGCGGGTGTCAAAGGCTGAGGGAGACAATTTTCAGGAGACGGTCAACAGCATCTACCTAAAAAAACATATAGCCCAGTCATATTAGGTAAAAAAAGGGGTCAACCTCGGAATGAAAGATAATAAGCTGCAAATTGGTATGAACCTTTGTTTTGTCATTCTAAATGTTGTCTCAAAAGTCACAATCGTTATCGTGTCCGCGTCTTAAGATATTCAAGGTCAAAGGTCACAAAAATCGGTTTTTCGCGAATATCTGGCTTCCTATCGGTTGAATGAGATTTGCATTTATTATAAAAGTTGTAGGCTATAAAATTCCCTACAACTTTTGTTTAAACTTTTTTTTCATACGACCAACCGTTTTGAAGTTAGAGCGCGAAGTGCACATCGTACAGTCATATACGGCCTAATGCAAGGTCAAGCGTGAGTTATGGTTATCAGTACGTTATAAAGTCAATTATTTACTTGGAAATTATAATTATTAAACAATGCCTATTATTTATGTACTAACTATTAATTATTTATATTTAATTAAAGTAAGTAACTTGATTATTTATATATAATTATTCATATTTAACTATTTAAGTATAAAATATTATTAATTCTGGATTATATATTTTAGTTTTATTTTAAGTTAACACGACATTATATATCTTTTCTTTAAAACGCGTAAATTTCTCAATACTTATATACCTGGAAATACTTGTCCCTACCCTATGCCCTTTTCTATTCATTGCCGGGACAGATGTTCTATAGTATTCAAGGCCACTCTCTCCACTTTGTATGAGTCAAGATTATTCGTTAGTTTGAAATTGTACCGTTGCAACTACGGACGTGGACTGGTGGAAGTATTTCAACAAGAAAACTGCCCAAAACAAACATTATTAGAAAATGGAGTGCGCATCTTGTTGGCATTATATAATGCTCCAAAATCTGAGGACAACATTGATCATTTCCGCTACACGCAATTCATCAAATTTACAAAACTAAATAAACCTGTACAACTGTCAACACTTCCACCAACAAGTGTAGCAGCTCATCAACACATAAAACGTGTCTACTACCAGATTCAAACGTGGTTAGGGAAGGACTTAGAACCTCAAGAATGGGGCTGGATGCTTGAAAATGAAATCCTGGAGCCCATACGAACGTTATTACCTCCAGCACCAGCCGAACTACTAAACGTAATATTTTGCAATTGCAAAAATGGTTGTGGTTCCCGCTGTGGATGCAGAAAATCAGGGCTACAATGTTCTTTAGCTTGCGGCCAGTGCAACGGACAAGCTTGCCTCAACGCTTCACTGTATCCAAGTAATCCCGATGAAGAAAATACATATGATCCCGATATTCTGGAAGGTTTGGAGATGAACATGACAGATAATGAGGATGATGACAATGAATCGAACATTTTTGAGCGACAAGAAGAAGAAGAAGACGAAGAAGAAGAAGATAATTAGCTTCCATTTCCAATTTCATTACAATTAAAATCAACAAAGATACTTTTGATATTTGAACTCACATTTTGATAAATGTATATTATGCCGTATTTAATAATAAATAAAAATATGTGTAAAATATATACTCTTACTATCATTTTAACTTAAAATAAAACTAAAATATATAATCCAGAATTAATAATATTTTATACTTAAATAGTTAAATATGAATAATTATATATAAATAATCAAGTTACTTACTTTAATTAAATATAAATAATTAATAGTTAGTACATAAATAATAGGCATTGTTTAATAATTATAATTTCCAAGTAAATAATTGACTTTATAACGTACTGATAACCATAACTCACGCTTGACCTTGCATTAGGCCGTATATGACTGTACGATGTGCACTTCGCGCTCTACCTTCAAAACGGTTGGTCGTATGAAAAAAAAGTTTAAACAAAAGTTGTAGGAAATTTTATAGCCTACAACTTTTATAATAAATGCAAATCTCATTTAACCGATAGGAAGCCAGATATTCGCGAAAAACCGATTTTTGTGACCTTTGACCTTGAATATCTTGAGACGCGGACACGATAACGATTGTGACTTTTGAGACAACATTTAGAATGACAAAACAAAGGTTCATACCAATTTGCAGCTTATTATCTTTCATTCCGAGGTGAAAGCCCTAATATGACTGGGCTAATATCCAATCACCGATCCGCCTGCCAAGCCTGGTGATTATAGCAAATCACCTCATAGAAAGTCTCATCATCATCAGCCGGGAAACGTCCACTGCTGGACATAGGCCTCCCTCATGGTACGCCACATCGACCGGTCCCGAGCCACCTGCATCCAGCGACTCCCCGCGACTCTAACCAGGTCGTCGGTCCATCTAGTGAGGGGACGGCCTGGTAGACGTTTCCCGGTAGAAGAGAATAGAAAGAAAGATAGAAAGTCTAACGGAGAAATATATGAAGAAAGCTCGTTTTTAGGGTCTTGTACCTCGAAAAGTAAAATGAACCCTTATAGGATTACTTCGTTGTCTGTATCTTAATACCATTTTTCTTAGGAAAGCTTAGAGGTATTTAGTTGAAATTAATACTTAATACTCAAGTCTGTCGTGTCTTCGATCTGTGAAAAAATCAAACTTATAGGTCAACGCAATAAAAATATATAGGTGTATTTTAGACCATTTACCAAAGACCCAAAACCTATAGGGTACTTCCCGTTGACCTAGAATCCTGGAGTTTGTCAAGAAGCAAGGGCTTACAGCACAACCGTAGGAATAAATCTGAAAACCAGGATTTTCATTTATAACACAGTAAAAATAGCTTTTTTATGTTTACAAACTTAACTTTGTAGTTGAATGCATACATTGGGTTTGTAATTTAGCTGCAAAGTAAAGTTGGTTTTTCAATTGGACGTACATTTTCGGTCGAGCATTGTTGGGTGCATATTACCTTATCTATATTAATGATTTTATATATTATGTACGCAACCCTCTTGCTTGACCGTGTTTTTTAAATGTGTGATGGGTTTTCACTTGGCCTTCATCTCACCTGATGGTAAGTGGAGGACAAGGCCGTTGGATGGTAAGTATGCGCACCCAGAAGTAGACTTAGATAGCATGGTGGTAGGCTAGCCAGTTGGACATACAAAATGCCCTACCACCTTTTAAACTTACCGAGTCGAACCTTGGACCTCTGGTAAGTCACCAATATGGCCACGGAGGCGGGTAAAAAAATGTCCAAGAATAACTAGATGGACCGACGACCTGGTAAAGGTCGCGGACAGTCGCTGGATGCAAAAGGCTCCGGATCGGTCATTGTTGTATACCGTAGAGGAGGGTTATGTCCAGCAGTGGACGTTTCCCGTCTGTTGATGATGACACCGGGCGGTCAGGCTTCACTCGGCCGTCCTCCCGTAGCTAACTATCTCCCAATTACCATGGGGGGGGGGGGGGGGGGGGGGGGGGGGAACGTCTTTACCACTCCACCCTATTTTATTGTACACGAGTCTGGGGTCAAAAGATAGCTTTAGAGTCCGTAGGAAATTCATGCACCTTCAGTGGACGCGTTTCAAGTGTACCGCTGTAGATCCTGGATAATACAAAAAACAGGAATAACAGTGGGAGCGGAGAGGAGGGGGGAATGTTGATGATGATGATGAAAGGTAGCAGATCCAGCTCGTCATTAGCTTAAAACACACACACACACACACACAAAGGTGATTTATTGACAAAATTTTAGGTAAGTAATACAAACAGCTGTATTTTGATTTGTTCCAGTGAATTGCTGAGCAATGCGTGATGAAAGAGGGTCCATATTCAAGTGATATTAGAAATACATTCTCTTTTATAAGTTAGACTTAGACCATAACAGCTCAAAGCGTCGACACTATAGTCCATTCTGATTAAACTTATCATTAATGTAAACAAAAATTTTGATACAGAACTGTAGACTTGTTTTATCCTGACTTGTATATTTTGACAGTTCTTATTAATCTCTGATCCTCTACCTGTTTCTTAAATCTATCATATTATAAGAATAGTAAAGTGAGGTCGCGGAGCAGGAAGAATATCGTACAATGACCCCTATATTCTTATCTCCGTCGCTCGCTTAGTACCTCTATATTGCCGTCGCGCTAGCATTGCAGACTTGTGTGAGTGCGAGGGCGATATGTCTGTGCTCCCTTCATCTTCTTTTCTCATCTGATGTTGTTGACTTGTACATTGCCATTGTTTAAATATCTGTTTAAATAAATAAAAGATATAATTGCGTGCAAGAACTGGTTGTTGTGTCTTTCTGTAGCAGTATTTTTAGATACTTTCTTTAAGTTGGCAGTAATGCATAAAACTGGAATTTTTGAAATGATATCCTTCTGTTTACTTTGTAAGTAAATTTAATTGGAATGGACTATACACAATTTTAAACAGGTTGTATTTTAAATAACTATGTATATGAAATGATGCCTTATATTGAATAGTTTAACTCTTCCATAGTAATGTCTTATTCGCTTGTACATAGAGCATATTTTTGTATGTATTTATTCGAGTTTTTAATCTGATGAGATTTTGATAGGCGATTTTATGCTCTTATTTTATTAGAAACCGCTTGACTGGTCAGGATAAAATTAACTCAGTTATTGTTGGTTTTCAAACATGGAATTTATGGAAACTTCATGTTATATTTACTCTACAGAAACACAAGCCTTTGCCCGTGATCCTAAAATCACTGCACCGGATCTCTTTATCGGGATGCATGTGTGACAAATTTCATCTAGATCCGTTCAGCCGTTTATTCGTGATAATTAAACAAACAGGCAGACGGACATAGTTACTAATTTTATAAAAGAATTTTATTTTGACATTATTTCAATTTTACATAAATACAATGCGAATAGCGAATATAATTTTTTTCACGATGTAATAATACAGAACGCTTTTCCTAAACGTTAGTGGCGCATTGGCGGCAAAAAAGATTTGTTATTTTAAAAAAATGTTTCGACTAAAAACTATTCTTCTCTATTTATGGAGCTGTAAATTCTAAAAATAGTTGGTCCCTAAGAAAATACACAGTTTTTAAGGTCTACAGGGCCTACTAGAGGGCCGACCATTAATAATGAGCCCTTTAAAAAAATTGCAGGAAAACATGTATATCTATCTATCTCTAACAAAAGGGGAAAGATACATATTCCTAGGATGGGTGACCTCATGACACGGTGGCGCCAACTGGTGGCGAAAAATTTCCTGAAAACTGTCATAGTGATCA
Source organism: Carcina quercana (assembly GCA_910589575.2). Lineage (NCBI taxonomy): Eukaryota > Metazoa > Arthropoda > Insecta > Lepidoptera > Depressariidae > Carcina > Carcina quercana. The sequence continues at coordinate 4,232,605 of OU342455.1, read as the reverse complement.
TTTTCACTAACATACGCTTATTTACATATTGAAGTTTAAAAAAACCAATTTAATTATAATACAGTCTGACAAATTATGTTGACTACATGTATACACCCAAAAGTG